>CM019152.1:17747220-17824720 GCA_009733165.1 Naja naja | reverse complement strand
TACATTAATCAGTTCTTAACCCTCATTTTATTTATTAATATTAAAGAGAACAAAAACAAGATTAAAACAGTGAAAATTAATAAAGAAGCAAAACAACTGCCTTTTCATATGTTGCTTAGCACTAATAGCATCTTCTTTAATTTCACTATTACTGATTTTCAAGTGGATCTTAAAACTCCTTCACTTCACTTATTTTCCTTCAAAATGTATTCCTTTATCTTAAATTGCATTCCCTTTGTTGTGTCCCTAAGTAAAAACCAGTTTATTTTCATCAAAATTTCCTGCATTTTGCTGTCTTTTAATTTATCACTTCTTGCTTTCTTTCAGTTCATCTGAATGTTCCTAATCTGGCATTGATATAGCCACTGTCATGAGGACAATGTATGATGTAATCAAACCATTTATACTATGTTAAGCAAATAATCTTAATTGTTATACACTTTCAGAAGTATTAGTAAAGAGAGGTATGAGTAAAGTGAGAAGTCATGATTAGCTATGGTTCAGTTAAAGAACCAAGTAGCCAATGGACTGGTGAAGTTAACCTGCAACAAACTGAAATGCCAAATAGACAGCAATAGTCATAGAAACATAACATGGAAAATTGTACTTTATAGTGCAGTGGAGAAATGTGGCCCAATCATTTTCAAGCAGAAATAGTTTTCTGTGAATCTGGTGATAGACCAACTAATCAATTTGCATAAGCATGTAGACAATAGTAGCAAATGAATTAATAGTAGCCACTAAGTTTAATTATAGTGAGCCAGTTTGGTATGGTCAAAGACACTAGGCTAGAAATCAGGAGACTAAGTTCTAGTCTCACTTTGGGCACAAAGTCAACTGGGCCAGTTACTATCTCTCAGCCTTGAAAAGAGTCCATGGCAAAATGAAATTTTCATTTCTTCATGACTTCTCCAGGAGTCAAGAGTAACTTGAAGACACATATGCATACATGCACATAAGTTTGATTAAGAGATGCCTTTTATAGTAAATCTGTAGCTGATCCTTTATTTATTTATTTGGTTCTTAAAATTCTGCAATTTCTACATATAACTCTGATTCTTGCATATAACTTCAGTGTTCTATACAGGCTTATTTATTTGAATATCTTATCATCTGATTTTTGGGATGTCTCCACTGACATTTCAGATCAATGAGTTTAAATGATAAAGTCATTAGAACTGTCAACCAGTTAAAGATTTTGGAGCTGATTAATTGTGTTGCTTCAAACAAGTAAATGACAAATTAATTTAGGAAACTGGATCTGTGAAATCCCAGGATGCCCATTCAAAGCCATACAGGTTGTACATTATTTATGCACTGCTAATGTTTCACATGTTTAATATATGTATATACATTTATTATTGCAAATTTATTATTTCCATCTCCTAAATGTTTATAATTACCCAGTTTATTTTTACTCTGAGGATAGTATGGTAAACACCAAATACATCTTTTTCTAACTCATGAAGGTGGATAGTATTCAGTGGAATTTCTTGCAAGATAGGTTTGGGTAAAATTGTAGTCTTGTTATTCAAGGGCATTACACTCCAGTATATAATTGCAGATAATAAAATTGGAGAAAGCAATTATATTTAGTCTATGAAAATTTGGGGACTTTTAAGCTTCTGGAAAATGACCAAATGAATTATCCAAAGTTCAAGGAGAAAATTCATAAAGAAGTAAGAAATACAAAATCATAATGAGGAACTAAGGAAGATGCATACACTTCCATCTCATCAAAACTATAGAAATATTCAATATTGTTTTCTAATGGATCAGCAGCTGTGATCAATGTAGCTCTGTTCATTTGCCCAGTAGCTAGCTTTGTATTGCAAGACTTGGTGGATTTCTTATAAGGTTGCAAAACAAATCCAGAAT
Organism: Naja naja; assembly: GCA_009733165.1. Classification (NCBI taxonomy): domain Eukaryota; kingdom Metazoa; phylum Chordata; class Lepidosauria; order Squamata; family Elapidae; genus Naja; species Naja naja. Next base: position 17,822,842 of record CM019152.1, on the reverse strand, counting down.
CCTTTGAAAAGGCTGTTGCACAGGTGTATAAGGTCAGAATGCTACAGATAGCAGGCCTTAGTGGAAAATTGTGGATGTGATATGCAACAAGATTTATCTCTATGTTGGCTAAATATTATACTTGCTATATTTTTATCTTCACGCCTGGCAAAGAGAAGGCAATTACCACTTTTGTGGAAGGTAGCTGCCTAGTAATAAAATAATGTTATACCATCATTTCAAGGTTCGTCTTAAGTTTCCTCAACAGTAAGCCTTTAACATCTCACAAAAAATGTCTTGCTGGAATACTGAAATGCTTTGCTGCAGACAGCTTTCTTTGGGGGAAAATGTGGCTGTCATCAGCCAATGTTCTCAACTGATTAATATACAGTGCTTTACTAGAAATACTGTACTAAAAATATTTGGCTCCACATTCTTGGAGAGGAGGGTAGATTTTTCACTGGCAAATAATGAAAACCTGATTGAAGGGGTGAGACTCCAGTTTAAACATTGTACACACATAACACATACACATACATACATATATACATGTATGTATGTATGTATGTATGTATGTATGTATGTTTGTATGTATGAATAGCTACTGATTTTGAGTGAATTCAGATTTCAGGTTCAGATGGATTATATCATAATGTGCTGAAGGAACATGGTAATGGTTAGGCCAAAACTGTATCAGTTAACTGAAAAATCATAAGAAATGGTGAAATACCTGGAGCCTGAAAGAGAGTAAAATATTTGCCCTAAGAAGAAAGAAAGAAGATACAGGAAACTTCAAACTAATCATACTAACAACAGCAGTTCAGCAAATCTTAAATTAAATGATCTGTAGGAAAAGAATATGATTACTAAGTGAGCATAAACTCATCAAAAGCAAGTCCTGCCATAATAAGGTTATTTTTAATAAGATAAATTTCATAATATACAATAGAAATAATTTACACAAAATCTGTTAGACTTCAAAAGCACTTGAAAATACCCCATGGCATCACCAAGCTAGTTAAGTGTGTCTAGAATGTGGTTTCTGGATCACAGTTGGCTTAAAATCTGTTCTGAAATATTTTCATCAACTGTTACTGTCAAATGAAGTGAGCTGTAAATGGATTGCCACAAGAGTCTCTTCTGGGACCCATATGGTTAAATGGGAGAAGAAAAATGCAGAGAGAATGTAGATGACACAATGTTGGGTGGAATAACTATTACTTTAGAAAACAGAAACCAAATTGAAAATGACCTTAAAAAGTTAGAGAAGTAGGCTGAAAATAAGTATATGAAATGTAATTGCAACCAACACAAATATACTTATTAAGAAAAAGAGATACAGAGTAGGTAACGGACAGTGTGAAAATAGTCTTGGAATTATAGTGGATCACAAACTGAATATGAGTCAATACCACAGTAATGAATTTTTAAAAGGCTAAGGAAAATTTAGACTGCATAAATAAACATATTTCCAAATAATAGAAAATAGAAGTTCTAATATATTCTCTCATGAATTAGATATGAACTGTAGTGTGTCCAATTCTGGTCACTATCCTTTCAAAGGATTCAGATTAAATATGGCTCAAAGCAGGGCAAAAAGATGATCACAAGACTAACAGAGATTGAAAGAACTAGGCATATATAGATTTGTGAAAAGCAGATTGGAGCAATGATATTATTGCAATGTTAAAATACCTGATGAAATATTATTCTAAAGGTAAAAATCTATTCACTATCATCTTGAAGTGTAGGAGACAGAATAAGGTCTTAAGTACAAAGAAGGCAAATTCTAGTTTAATGTTACATTACCTATTATGAAGTGCAAGTCAAAACAAAAACTAATTATCAGGGAATTCTAAGGATCCTCTATTGTAAATGTGTTCATACAAAAAGTGAATGGTTTTCTGTCAGAAATGTATTTATATAATTTCTGAATGGAATTTTAAACTCAGTGGTTTAAATCATTCTGTGATTTTAGGTATAGAAGTAGTAAGGCAAACTGTCAAGGTCATTGTACCCAACATTGCACTAATAAGATTCTCTGACTTTTTTAACAAGTTTTATTGAAAGGGAATGTAATAATTTGCTGAAATCTCAGCAATTGTATTTCTACCTTAGAACCCAATTTATCTACCCTCTTGTAAGGTGGAAAGGAGTTTCCCCCCCCAATGCTCTACTAATTTCTCTGTTTAAAAACTAGCTGTTTAAAAAAAGCTGCTAGTTTCTTGACACAAGGAATATACGCACAGCCAAAGTTTTGAATCTGTCTCCAGTTCTAACTATGCCATCACAGATTTTCCAGATTAAAAGTTGTATTTTCCCACTGAATTCCCTATTGAATTCACAGAATAAAGATTTCCCAGACTGGGGCAAAGTATCAATTTAGGAAGGAGTTTGTATCCTGTGACAGACTACCATGGTGAAGGAATACATGCTGTCTACAAGCAAAGCATATAATATAGAGCATATGTTGTAGCTGCCTTTACCTTTATTGTCATTGATGTCCATTACTAGAAGCCACTTTTCATTGTGATTGGAGATTTTTACACCCAATTCTTGGATCTGGTAGTGTATCGTGCATCACAATGGAACTCCATTAAGAAATAGATCAGATTTCTCTGTGGTTATAACTGCCTTCAGAAGCTTTCAAATTGTTCTGACACATCAGGAATAAATAGAATAGTGATCTGGCTGTGATTTTAAAAAATGACTGTTATTAAACAGAACAATCAACTGCCTAAAACTTTGAGCTTGACAAAAATAAAATAACAGCTCTTGATCTCTTTAGCCCACTAAGATACCATGAGATAGCCTGAAGTGAACAGTGCCAGTTCTGTTCAGCTAGAAATGGGGCAAATTGTATTCCTTTGACAGCGCGGGAATTTTTATGCTGCCAAATTGGAGGGAATTCTTTTTTAATTAATTTAGTTTCAACAAAGTGTTCATTTTTTTTGTCTCAGGCAGGGAATCTGATGTCTTTCCTCTCCAAATGTTATATGTGAAAGTTTAGTGAAGCTAACAAATGATGCAAAGAATAATTATATTATGTAGTGATACAAACAACCAAATAGAATACAGGTAGCTGAACTAGCACTTTTCATTTGACAGGGAATACTGTTAATTTGTTACATTTTTATTAATCATAAGCTACAGATTTCACAAGTGATAATTTATCAAAATATATTCTTTTTTTTCCTTACATTAATATTTAACTGCCACATTCCAGAACAAAATTTTAACTTTTCGGAAATGGCCTACCCTCACACACATGCTCACCTGAAGGAGAGGTATAATTCTTCTCAATATTGAAAAGTGAATTTAGATCAATAAGTTTAAAAAGACCAAATAATGTTTTTGAACATTGACTTTTAAAAAAAACAGTTCGTTTCTAATACATGTTGACTTATAAGTAGTTATTGGAAATTTCAAATGTAGTATATGAAGTGAAAATGGCAGCTATACAACAATAAAGTTGTATTCACTGAAATTTCTTCCATAGGATGAGAAGGTCTTGGCCAATTAGGACTCCATATACAGTATAGGAAAACCTTTAATTAGATGGTATTAATTTTTAAAGCTTTCTCCTAGTAAGCGACTCTAAGTGTATCTACTACACTTAATTACTGGAAAAACACAAGGGAAAGAAACAAAGTTGGGAGTATTAGAAATAGATAGAAAAAGGATGGAAAAATAATCATAAAAAAGAAACTGTCAGATATAGAATAATGATAATAATAATTTATTAGACTTGTATGCCGCCCTCTCTCCCTGAAGACTCAGGGCGGTTCACAGTATAAAAACAATACAATAAGTTAATTAAAAAGTAATTAAATAACACAAGCCTAATAATCAAATAATAAAATTAAGTTAAAATTACTTTAAAAAGCTCACCCACCCCCTTCTTTCAGTCCAGGCCAGCCTGCTGAAACAGCCAGGTCTTCAGGTTGCAGCAGAAGGAGCGGAGATCAGGGGCCAAACGAAGACTCAAGGGGAGCTGGTTCCACAGGGTGGGTGCTCCCACAGAGAAGGCCCTACCCCTGGGCACCGCCAGCTGACAATGTCTGGCCGATGGCACCACAAGCAGGCCCTGCCTGTGGGATCGTACAGGGCGATCGGAGTGTGATGCCGGCAGAAGACGTTCCCGCAAGTACCCCAGACCCAAACTATGTAGGACTTTGTATGTCATCACTAGTACCTTGAATGGATGACTACTGCTTGATTAAAACCACCTATCATTTACATGAACAGGTTTTTTTAATGGCTGTGATGACTAGCACAGGAAATTTTGTTCATTTCTGCTTTTTATTCATATAGATCAAATGAACAACCACTAAGAACATCATCAGAATTTTTCTGAACATGCAGCAAGCAGGCAATAAATGTGCCATAAATTTGATCTACAGACTCTGTTAAACACATTCTGACAGTCATTACACTCCATGCATCTTCTTGATGTGGTTTATGAGAAACAGTATGTTGGCCTGCTAAGTAGGCTCTAGAGGATATCTTAGCATGTATAGACTATTGTAAGAAGGTTGAAAAATGTGATACCTTGCAAGATGTGTTAGATTTTCCTTTTAGCTTTTATAGCTTTTAATCCTAACCCTAAAGAAGTAGAAGAAACCCCCATGCTCAAGTTTATACAAAAAAAATTAGCTGAAGTACTGCCAACTACTTAGTCTTCAAAGACAGATGGTTCACAAGAAAGAAGTCATGTGTCATGGATTAGAATTCTCAAAAAGAAAGAGAAATATGAGGTTTGTAGAGCAAAATCCAATGTGTGAAGTTTCAACATGGTGGAAATAAGGAGAGTTTGCAAAGAGAGAAGACTTTAGAGACACAAATTAAACTTACTTGAGGCATAAACTAGATTTAGCTACAATTTCTTCTAATTTGTCATATCTCATTTTTAATATTCACCCTCAATTTGCTTTACTCCTTTTGTGTGCTTTGCTTATCACAAAAGTAAATAGTGTGACACACACAAATACTCACATACAGACATTTACACACAGAGATCTGTGTATTTGTTTGTGTACATTTTGTATTAGCTTTGTACAATTCTTATTCACATGGTAAAACTTTTAGACACGTCACTCTGTCATACCTCTTTTACATCCCTGCCCCCAACTATATGAATTCTTCTAGTCCTGTGATGGCGAACCTATGGCATGCATGCCAGAAGAGGCACACAGAGCCATCTTAGCGGGCACATGAGCCATCGCCCCAGCTCAATTCTACTGCACATGCGCACATGCCTCCCACCAGCCAGCTGATTTTCGAGTATCTGCTGTGCATTCATGGGGGGGCGCATGGGGGAGATGCATGTGCATGTGCAGGGGGTGGGGGAGAATGGGAGGTGGGGGGTTGCATGTGCATTGCATTATGGGTGCAGGCACGTGCATGCTCTCGTACACATGTGCACTTTTGGCACACGATGACAAAAAGGTTAGCCATCACTTTTCTAGTCTCTCACAGGAGAAAGAATTTCTGTAGAGTCTCTCTCTTCCTTCCTTCCTCCCTCAATCTCTCCCCCTCTCCCTTTAAATTTAATACCGTGTATCCCCGAAAATAAGACCTACCCCGAAAGTAAGACCTAGCACTATTTTCTAAAATAAGACTACCCTCTCCAGTTCAGGAAGACTTTTCTGATTTGGCACCATAAATATATAAGACCTCGAAAATAAGACCTAGTGTGTTTTGGGAGCCAAAAAATTATAAGACAGTGTCTTATTTACATACTATTCTTCTATTGAGTATTCAAGCTAACTAAAAAGATTTAATAAAATTCAAAACAAAGTTGATACTAGAATCATTTAACAACTGATTCCTTGGTGAAAGAATATTCCAGATATTATAGTTGCTTAGACAATTGGCACCAAAACAACTCCTAAAGGAGGCAATTCGTAGCCTGAGAACAAAGTAATGCTACTGCTTGCAAAAGAAACACTCTAAATGGTGTTTTCTGAATATCTGAAGATATGGACAGACACATAGGAGACATATAGGCATTGCCTAGGGCAGAGGTGTCAAATTCAATTTCATTGAGGGCCACCTCAGGGTTGTATTTGACCTCAGAGGACCAGGATAGGTGTGGCCAGGGTGGGCATGGCCAGCTTGATGTCACTTATGTTGGAGGTGCCTGTGGTGGTCCAAGTATTCTGCAGTGAAAATGAGCTCCTGATTTCTGTTTTTGGCTGCCACAGCCTCTTGCAACCCTCTGCCAGTGTGCAGCCCTCCCAAGCTCCATTTTTGGCTCTGATGTCCTCCTGCAACTCTCTGCCAGTGAAAACAGAGCTTATGAAGGCAACATGCAGCACTCCTAAGCTCCATTTCCACTGGCAGAGACACCGCAGGCCAGTCCTTCACTGTTGCCAGGGTGGCTCCATGGGCCAGATAAAAGCACTCTGCCAGCCAGATCTGGCCCATGGACCTTGAGTTTCACACCCCTGGCCTAAGGTGACATGATGGATGGCATATAATCAGATAGGTAGTTGGAGAAAGAAAGAGAGATAAATTGATGTGCACTGACGCATTGTTTTAAGAACACGTTGACAAAAGCTGCCAGCATAAAAATGAAGAGGCTGTGGCTGCCTGCTTCCCAGTCTATCCCTGAAAAATCTCTCCATGTTTATCCTAATTTCATAGTTCTTTTCCAAGAGCAGCTTTCAACTAATCAGAGTTAAATTTGTTCCCTTCAGACACTGACTATTCTTGCCTTCCAGTTGACCACTGATGAATTAAACTAATCTACATATTCAGGGTTGAATAGCACATTGTAATATCCTCATTCTATAAATGTACTTAAATGAGTAATATATTGATTTATGGATCACCATGGAAATCCATTGATTATATGGAGTAATGCAAATTGATATTTATAAATATACGTTTCCACTTTGGGGAGCATATCAACAATTGGGATAATTGTCCTTTTATCATTTAAAAAATAATAATGTTGCTTGTTGTCCTATGTGCTGTTTAGTTAGTTTTTCTGATTCTCACAAATTTATTATATACAGATGTTTCCATACTGTCTTTGTATTGTCAAAGAAAAATCAGGTTCTCTTCCTTTGTTCATAGGCATCTGAGAGAGTATGACGAATGATATTCTGACTCTGTATTTAGTTGTAGCTTTTTCCTCCAGTTCTATTCACAGTGATATTTAAGTTTCCTTTTTTTCTTTTCTCATCACTCTGAATATGATATAGATGCTGTATGTGCATGTGCATGGCCTTTTCTATCCAACTGCAGTAATGCTGGGCATTTTCTTGAATCCCCTCTTACTTCCATGCACAAACGATAGGGAGGAAGAACTGAGCACTGACCGAGTGTCTGGATTATGATCACAAAATAAGTGAAGTGTTATTTTTTCACATCTCAGTCCACAGATTTTATGGATTTCAATTGCATGTAGTCCTTAGACTATCTGTGCAGCAGTCCAATTTTCCCTCTTGCAATTTGATATTTTCTCCAACCCCCTCTTATATACTTCTCCTAGCCTACCAACTAGCTAAAAAAGCTCTATTGTTATGTGACCTATGATAATAAAGAAAATTATTCTGTTTCTCTCTGCTGTGCAGCATTTAGTTTGAATATATATATGTGGAGATATGTAAAAAAACCTTTGTATGCACATATGAGATAATATCTGCATGTGAGAGAGAAAAGATGCCTACTATATTTTCTGGCTGCAACCAGTCATTGTTTTGCCAGTGCTTATTATACCCATTGGCATGTTTCTACTGACCCAATGCCACTTCTGTGCTCAGCCATCAAGCAAAACAAATTGCCATTCTTAACCATAGTATATGGTTAGTTGATTTAGCCCTTACAAAGCAAAGTCAGTGTTGTTGATCACCTGTAGTTTTTCTCCTTTTCTCTCTCTCTAATTTATTCTGCTTCTGGCAGGTGTTTTATCCTGATTTTCACAAAGCTTCTTTTTTTCTAATTCTAAGCTTTCCAGATACTTCTGAGGTTGCAGACAACCTTATCATTCTTTCTAGTGTCCCACTGAAGGGATGTCATTTCTGCATTTTATTTTCTTTCTATCAAGGCAATCAAAAATCGTCCAGTGAAGCAAAGGATAGGGCAGATGCATGGGTCAGTGGACAGATGAAGAAGGGGGGGGGGGCATAAGAAAGCTAAATGTTTGCATCCTGCTCTGAAGGCAGCAAAGCTTGGGGCCAGGGATTTACTGTCAGATTTGACAGCAGCAAGTCCAATTGTCATTTGAGTAGTCTTATAATGGATACTTTAACTGAGGGAGACTTCAGCAACTGTTCTGCTGAAGTTGTTTTCCATTTTGAATTTACCAAAATGAAACTGCATAAAATATATTTTCAATTGCCTCATGAAATAAAATGATATTTATGGAAATGTTTCATGAATTTAACTCTCTTTATAAAGACTTCCATGAATGCAAATATTAAACTTCTGCCAATGATAGTCTGATGTCCAAGAAGGCTTTTCACCATAAAATTCTTTGATAGTAGCAGTGTAAAAAAATATAAGAGGGAGGGAGGGAAGGAGAGGGAGAGGGGGGAGAGAGAGGCGGAGGGAGGGAGGGAGAGAGAGAGAGAGAGAGAGAAACAGAAACAAAAACAAAAACAAAAACAGATGGATAATGTTGGACCTAAATCAATAATAACTTGTATACTATTTAATCAATTTATTTTTGTCATAGATCAATATATATCATAAAATAAAATAAGGTAAAAAGAAAATTAAGGTAAAATTAAAAAATAGAAATATTAAGACAGAAAAGAATTACAAAAATTACAAGTCCTTTCACAAGTTATAATTTAAATACCATAAATAACTAGGACATAACAATAAAAAGCAATAAATAGTACTAAAATTTGTAACACAACCTGAGCATGCACAGCAGTAGTGTCAAACTCAATCCCATTGTGGGGATTGTATCAGGAATTTGCTTGCCCTTGGGCTGGATTGGGAGTGGCCTGCTCCTTGTGGCCAACTGGGTGGGCATGGCCAGGCCTGGAGCAGCAGGGCCAGATGTTTGACACGTCTGATGTAGACCTATGTTAATTTATTTAAGTCTATTACTTTCTGAAGCCTCATAGCAGGAGTGTCAAACTGGCAGCCCATGGGCCAGATACATCACACACTGGCTACATCCACCTCCAGTTTAATGAAGGGTAAAAAGTTGTGATAAATCACATGACAACAATGTGACACCATGAGTTTGACCCCCCGCCCGAAGCAGCAAAATAAAGTAGAACATGGTACGTATATTTTTAAAAGGAGAAGAAGAAAAAAGAGGCAGTGGAGAGAAAGAAAGATGAAAAAGAGGAGAAAATATATTCTTATGGAAGTCTAAGTAAGACTTCCACACATAGAGTAGTTTCTTTATGTTTTTTTTTTTAGAAAAATATTCTGGTCCAGTTGAGTTAGGTTTGTGTAAGAATAACACTGGACATGCTGTTTGAAAAGGAGACAGTTCATTTGAGAGCATAGAAACAGCACTCGAAGGTAGCTACAATTTGGGATATAGAGGCTGGTAATATTTATAGGAAAGGTGGTCCTCTGTGAGGTGTATGTGAATGTGACCTCTGTAATGCTTAATCTTAATAAGTGCAACTCTTTGTTTGTCTAGAAAACTCTGTATTATGAAAGGATTTTTTCCCCTGTCTGCTATTATTTGTGGAGATTAATTTTATTTAGCTTGATTGTTAATTACCAGAGGAGGAAGTACATTAGCAATCTTTGCCACATTGTATTAACTTTGCTTAGAACTAGTTTGATTACTTGTGGATCATTTTAATTATTGAAAGGAGGATTAGGACAGTATAGGAATAAATTTAACCTTGAATTAAAATTATTTTCACAATTTTTAAAATTCTTCCCACAGTTTAATCTTGACATAGAAGTGGACTACATTGTTTTAAATCCCTGCCACATGATCAGCTAGCAAGAGACAATTAGCCTGTTGAGACTTTGGAAAAAGTGCAAAGAAGAGCTGCTAAGATGATGACAGGCCTGGAGATAAAAATATATGAAGAAAGGCTGCAGGAATTGGGAACAGCTAGTCTAGAGAAAAGAAGGTCTTGGGATGACATGGTAGCAGTATTCCAGTATTTGTAGGGCTGCCACAAAGAAGAGACATATTTTTCAAAACACCAAAAGGCGAGACAAGAAATGGATAGAAACTAATCAAAGAGAGAAACAATCTGGAATTAAGGAGAAAATTTCTAACAGTGAAAATAATTAATCAGTTGCCTTCCTAAGTTGCAGATGCTTCATCACTGGAGGCTTTTAAGAAAGGACTGGACAGCCACCTGTCTGAAAGGGTATAGGGTCTTCTGCTTGAGCAGGGGGCTGGACTAGATGACCTCCAAGATCCCTTCCAGCTCTATTCTGATTAATCCTGTGTTATACAGTCCATGGGAAAATATAATTTCTCATATATTTCTGTTTAAAAAGGCAATACATGGCCCACATTTTCAATTCCCCCCACATGACAAGGAAGTGCCACACACTTTTTGGTATGTTCAAGAACCTTCTCTCCATGAGAGTAGAGGGAAGATATTACAGTGAGAAAAAAATAAAAATTCTTCTGGTGTTTTAGGGGACAGAACTGTAGAAATAAGTGCACAATCGTGCCTACTATCCCTGTTCTATTGTCCCCAATTATTAGTTCCTATTTCTTATATTTAAACTTATGTTTATTCTTATTTCTATTGTAAGCTTTTGACAAAATAAATAAATAAATAAAATAAAATAAATAAAGTGTAGGGGCAACTTTCTGGTTCACTGCATTAATGTATGATTAAATCTTGGTTGTGATCATTCTGCAGGGCCATATCTCTGACATGCTGCTTGAAAGATGCTTTGGCCTGATTAAATTCCATTAGAATCAATATATGGGGGAAAGAGTAGACAATGGCATAAGGTGGAACCAAGTAATTTTACTGAAAAGTCTGGAATTTGTATTGAAGAATTAAAGAAACCAGATAATCTGGATTGAAAATTAGTTTGTATGCTATTTGGCAATAATTGTTAGTATAGACATATGATAGGATCATATTTGTCTAATTGTATGGTGAATTGACATGCCTTATTAATTTACTGTTACCGAGGAAAAAAATCTAAGATAGTATTATCATCATCTTCATTTAACTAAGCAATAGCTGTAGTGCATTAAACAACATTATATATCATAAATTGCAAAAAAGAAGAATGAATAAAACATGAATGAACTTTTCCCTCTGAAAAAATCTGCTTTTTGAAAATATTTGAGCAATCAAGGATGTCCTACAAATAAAAATCAGTGTAATGTCACAGAGGACAGTATAACCCAACAGAGATTTTCCCAGCTCTACTATCTTTTATACTATGAAGTCTTCTATTTATGTAAAGCTGAGAAACTTAAAGACGTAGACATTTCATAGTAGCTATTGTTGCAAATGCTATTCCCAAAGGACATTGCTTTACCAAAGCATGTCCTTTGCGTATCTGCAGCTTTTCTTAGCTTCTGATTCTGAAGAAGTTTTAAGATATTTTAAATGTGATATAAACATAACATACTTTTGCATTATAAAAATGACTTTTGCTAGATCAACATAGATTGTATAGGATGCCAATTTCCTACATTACAAACCGTCCAATAAAAGACATTGGCAATTAATTGTTACTAATAACTTCTTCCTAATAAGATATGTTCCTGCACTGGACCCTTGTAAGTAATAGCAACAGCATTTAGGCTTATATACTGCCCCATAGAGCTTTATAGCACACACTCTGAGCAGTTTACAATGTCAGCTTTATTTGCATATTGCCCCCCAACAATCTGCTGACCTCAGAGGAGTGGAAGGCTGAGTCAAACTTGAGCCCTGTCACGATCCTACTCCAGGCTGTATTAATGGAGCTCACTAATCTTAGAATGACAAATAGAAAGTAGCAACTGAAATGACTGACATCAAAGTCTACTGGGGGCATTCAGCTTCCTGACTTCCTGTGAACAATTGCTACTAATTATGTTCCAAAGCAGCAGCTGCAAAAACTCATTTTCAGAACTGTACTGCAGAAAATATGTGCATGTATCGCAGCTAAAGCAAACATCTATTTTCTCTCTTAAAAGATCATCTCATATGCCAGTTTAGGTTCTGCAAGTAAATCTGGCTTTTTTAATCAACAAATATGTAAAATACTAAAAATTGTAGCATGAAAAGCAAAGAGGAGCAGAATCACAGTACAAAATCTATTTCAATCATTAATTACTGTCATATTCTGTCATCTTGCAGAGATAGGTTTTTAAAAAATCCATATGAAATTGGAATATGCATCAGATGGAGGCAAAACCCAAAAACATTTGGGCTGGATTGACAGGAGCCTGAATCAAAGCAGGCCTTCTATAAAGTAACTTGAATCTAAAGTTTTATTTTGCAGTTTGGTACTCAGGAGCAAAGACAGTGTTTGTGCTTTTTAAAAGAGTGTTTCATATTTCTTTAACATCACCATCTAAGGGAAAATTGCAGATATCGGGAGAGTACAGTGGTGCAGTTATCAATGAGGTGGACACTCATAAAGCAGAAAGACATTGGGGAAAATATGGTTTGCTATATGTGAAAAAAATAAAAGAAATCAGGAGAAAAACCACAGACGTGCCTTTTTTTCTGGCAACATGTCATGGCTTTTGATGACAATATATTACTTTAAATGTAGACATGGGTCTAGTCTTAAGGTCTATTAATTCATTTTAATGAGTAAAAAAGTTAATGTATACATTCCTGTGCAGACATATATTTGCTTTCCATTCAAGTGAATATAATGTCTTTATAGCTACTGAATTCATCTTGGGGCTCTGTTTTGAGCAGTCTTCATTTTCTGTTTATTGCATAGAGTTAAACATCATATATGTGTATCACATGGGTATATGTTACCATCTGTAGCTATAATCACCAAGATGACAAATGCTATACATTTTTGTAAAGCTGAGTATGTACACATTTCCTTCTCCAATAATTTCATGCTCTATATTATGCACAAAGGTGGTGAATCCAGATCCATTAATTCAATGATAATGGGAGTGAGAACAAGCATAGGATTGCTTGTCTGAACAAACCAATGAGCTATAAGATTTTTCCTGTGTGTTAAGCTACCAACAGTGACAGCCTGGAGAAATATAGGAAAAAGCCTAACAGGGTTTCAATTCTGGGTCACTAATTCAAATTGACACATGGGTCCCAAAGCAAGAAACAATTCCATTTATATTGTGTTTTTTTTCTACTAAAATACTTAGAAAGCACTGAACTATAGTAAACTATAATCCTTTTGTATAAACAAGTCTTCTTTTTAAATACTGAACATTATAAAACTATCTAATCTGAGAACTTATTAAAATGTTGCATAAGAATATAAGAATGTATAGTATATTCTTTTTCACCCTATGAGTGGTGTGTGTCTTCTTCAATTTCAAATTCTCTACCAGAGGCCTGAGAGTTTGAAGGTTCTGCACAGTATTCCTAAGAGAAAAAAACTCTGATGTTCCTGGGATACAGGAACCAGTTTAGAAGCCAGAACCCTGAGTGGTCCTACTACACCTGGGACAACTTTGTCCTTTATTTTTCACATTATTTCTAGTCCCTCCTTCAGACCCTGGTGCTTTTCCAGGGTCTCATATCCTTCTTCCTGATGTCACTATTACTTGGCACTACTACATTTGTCAACACTTCTGGTCTACTACCACAATCTCTGGTTGATTGATTAGTAACTGGCTGTCCATCTGGATCTGGAAGGATCTTAACCCTTACTATTGTCCATGACCTTCTGTGATATCTCCCAATTGAATTTGGAAGGGTCTAGCCCAACATGCAACTGTTCCTATACAAAATGCCAGCTGCTTTGTTCTGCCATTCAGTGCATGCTGTCATGCCTGCACATAACACCCTGCCATTATGTGTTGAAGTGTATTCTTACACCCTGTCACTATGTGTGCATCTCAGGTTCTATCTAATGTGAAGACCTCTACTTCCATGGATCTGGCGTTTAGTGCCTGTCCTTGTGCTGCTATGATCAGTGCCTTAGTGCTGTCTTTTAGTCCAGCTTTTTCTTGCCACTGGTATGATTTTCCAATATCAACCATCTCAGCTATCATATATCAATGATACATTGTCCAGCCATGGTGCTTCCTCTATTTGTCCTTCTTCCCGTGTTTGCTGCTCTCTTAGACATTCTCTCAGCAGTTTATCTTCAGCTGCCATCTTACTAATGCACACCTGATGTTTTGAATTCATCCACTGGCTTTGATATTCTCCAGATACCACCTGTCCTTTTCAACTGGTGCACAGTCTCTGGTTGTTGGACTTGGAGTGAAATCTCCATACATTGTGAGGAGCTACCAGGTTTTTACATTGGCAACCTTCATGTCCTCATTTCCCCAGCTCGTTATATTGGTAATTTTAGTACTTTTTCCAGTCTATATCCATGGTGATATAAATTTCAATAATGAGTGATTGTCATTATGGAACTAGGGACACATATAATAATCAGAGACATAACTGAGATAGAGCATTATTGGTCATAGAAAAATAATGGAAAGGAAAAAATGTATCATCAATTTTTCCTTCATGATGTTTTTAGTTACGTTTTATTTTTCATGTTGCTGCTTGTATCATTATTTTTTTACTCTGTTTATACTTAACTTTATACAAATAATAAAATTAATGAGTGAATTAATTAATTAATTTAATGAATTACTGAATGAAAAAGACAGAAAAGATATAGCTGGTTATGTACCGGAGGTTATCATACTTTGAAGCTGACCAGTAGGCTAGTTCCATATATAAATTTAAAATAAGCACATTGAAAGCAAAGTGATTTCAGTTAATTTTCATTGGTCTGAAAGGGTTTATCATGCCAACATTTGAATTTAGCTTATTGTATGATTGGATTATATATACTGAATCTAGGGAAGACCCAGCCTTCTTTTCCCAGTACACAATATATGTATTGTCATTGCTGCCAGTTACTTTATAGGGCTAGAAACACCTAGCTGTAGGTCAGAAGGGATTTTTCTCTCCTGACCAATGCTGAACTTGGTGGCTCAGGCTGTTAATTGCCTGCACTTAAGTTCCAGCTGCCTACAACTGCTGTAGGCTCGAATCCCACCAGGCTCAAGGTTGACTCAGCCTTCCATCCTCTCGGGGTAGGTAAATTGAGGACCCAAGATTGTTGGGGGCAATTAGCTGACCTTGTAAAAATGCCGCTTAGTAATAAGCAGGCACGTACAATGGAATGAAGGCTATTGCTGAGCACACTGGGTTGTATCCCAAAAATTGTAAGCCGCCCTGAGTCTTCGGAGAAGGGCGGCATATAAATGTAATTTAAAAAAAACTTATTTTCTTGTTGGTTTGAAACATTTTGCTGTTCATCCAAGGTACTTCCTCATTCAGAGCAAGCTAGTTAGGCAGAGAATTGTTGAAATGCTCCTATTCTTCCCACAGCAAACCTCAAGGTTACTTCCCCAAAGTGCATGGCAATATATGTGAAGAGTCCCATTCATCCAGGCAGAATTGTCTGTAAGTTGAGTCATGGTAACTGGACTTATTTTCTTGTAGTTTTGAAACATATTGTTGCTCATCCAAGAAGCTGTCTCAGAGCAAATCAGTTAGGCAAAGAGTCACACCAAATCTCAGAGTTTGGATGTACACATTGTAGCACTATATTAATTTATAACAGCCTAATAGCTTTAATTCAATTATTCATTCACTATTGCATCTTGCTTTTATCTACCTCTGTCTCAAAACTTGGTGAATTACATGAACTGCCTAATTATTCAATATACTTAGTTTATACTTATACTCAGCATCCTTTCCTAACCTGCTGCTCTGCTATTTTGTTGGGCTTTTCAGACAGAAATTTCACAGAACCTGCTAATTGGGAACCTAGGCAATTATGTTTCCAATAAATAAATCTAAAGCATATATGATGAAGAATAGTAGTGTAAAGTACCCTTCCTTGTTTATCTGCTTTTTTAAAATCGCCATTTGGACACAGCTTTGAAGAAAGCAAAATCCATTTGGGTGGGGGATGAGGCATATTTCAAAATATATGATTGATGGTCATGGCATTATAATCAAATCTCCCCCTCCCTTTTGTATGTGTTAACATATGTACAAAGGGGCTAGGCAAAAACAACTATTTTGCCTCTTCCACAAATGCTTCTGGGATTGTAGAAATTGTTGCTGAACAATTTCTACAATGCAAGTAGTAGTTATTCTTTAAAAGTAAAACAGCATATGAAGCAAAAGTATTTGAGAAATTTAGGCCATTGATTAGACTAGGAAATAAACAAACGAACAGCATACTAAAAGAAGGCAATGGAAATAGCCACTAGATATCAGCATTGACCTTAGGGCAAGTTTATCTTTTTAAAGCACAGATGCTATTCCTTGTGCTAAAACCATTGCATAAATGTTCTTATGCACTGAGAAAACATTTCCTATCTTACCTCTCTCATAGTGCTGAATGGATTTTTTCTATAGTTTAACTGCATTAAGTTAAACTCCATATTTGACTTGAGACTTAAGTTATGTCTCAGGTAAAAAATCTCTTTCTTTGTTGGTAGGCTTGCTCAAATTAACATCTATTCTAAGTATTAAAAGTGATATAATACTTCTTCAAAAGCCAATATTGGTAGAATAGCAATATGATAGGGTGAAGACCCTTGTCACTGAAGACAAAAGAAGTCAGACCATATAAAGCATACATTGTTTTCTCATTTGTACTTATAGTACCTCTTGAGCAATCTTTGGTTTGATGTCAGAAAATTGTATTTGTAGACAATCTTAATTTAAAAACTTGTCCAGTTCAACTCTGGTTTAAATATAATCCTTCAAAAATGCATAATTGTAACTTTGAATATTAATGACAACAGAGTCCACTCGGATAGCAGACTGAACAATGCAATGTGTTGGTTCATTCTACCCCATTACAGTGAGATACATTTTAACTGAAGTGATAGAAATGTGTATTTTCACTTCAAAGGTTATCATATCACCTTTAAAAAAAATTCCATACTATTTTTACTAAGGTTTATGGCAATTTTTCTTTTTATAAATGCTGTCTTGGCTTCCTCATCTGTTTAATTTTCCTAAGTTGCATATTTAAAACTTGGAGATTTGGCAGGGGTCATTTAAAAACTAAAAAAAACTTGGTTTGGGTGATTTCTTTTCTTTCTTTTTTAGGAAAAGAGAGTTCTATCCTATCCTTTATTCTTGAAACATAATCAGTCCCATTGAAAATAGATATTTTTCATCTAATTAGGCTATCTTCCTATCTTTGCATGTGATTGAACATACTGTATTGTGAATTACCACTGCCCAATATTGCAACTTAAAAAAAAATTAAACTAGCTATTATCAAGAGAGTGGCTTTTACTAATAGAAATAGAGATATATGTAAATGTCACAAGTCTTTCCTAATTGAAAACCAAAGAGCAAAAGCTCTATTTGTCAAAAGATGTAAAGTAGCGTTACTGCTGATGACATATCTTCCTACAGATTCAGTTATTCTTGGCTCTGCAGATCTTTTTATGTCTTTTTTCCTGTATATCATTTAAAGGGTGAATATTCTGACTCAACTGATGTTAATGGAAACTATCCCATTGGGTAAAGTGCTTCCAACAGGTTGAAGCCATATGCTTTTCAGTCTCTGTGGAACTGTCAAGTTGCAAACAGCTGGTGTTTTATGTATTTGTCTCCTTGTTCCCTGTTATAGGATGGCAGCATCATTTAAAATTTTGATAGAAACAAGATATGCACAAAGTGGCTATATTCTTTAGCATAGACTCCCAGAGCACAAATTTCTCAGCCACAATGAAAGTTTTAAAAAAAGAGAAGAATTATTTTTATTTTCTAATCTCTACAACTTGAACAATTCAGAAATTGTTTCCTATGTCTGCCCCTCCCAATTTATGGAGGGTGACAAAGGGACAGATTTTACAGTTCTTTTCTCAAAATAATGATGTTCAGAGTCATTCTTTCATCTCATCACAAAACATGATATAGGTAGCTTTGACTTGAACAACTCGTTACATGCTTGAGCTATAATGTATTCTCAATTGTTTAAACAAAGAGACAAACATGAGCCCCAGAGAGAGAGGCAGAGGGAGAGACAGAGAGGCAAAATAAAACCACAGTCAGCAGTGATCCAGTTAGCATTTTGATACAACATTTACATATCTTCTTATTCTTTGCTGTGCTTCTTTGAGAAATCCTACAGAAAGGAGTTAAAGGAATGGAATATCAGGGAAAAGTAACCAGGAAGGTAGAGTTCTTAATTTTCAGGGAAACTAAAACTAACCAAGGTGAAATATGTGTGCTCAACTTTTTTAAAAAGCAAATTTTAGTAAACTCAGAGCAATGCTAAATAGGATGCCATGACAAAAGGAGATAATGGAGCAAGAACTCAGATAGACAGATCCTAAAGATACTAAAAGCAAAGTTTTAAATCTAACAAGGATGAAGTAGACATTAGAAGAAGTCTATACATCTACACAAAAAGATCAGTAATATTTTAAAAGAAAAATGGACTTATACAGGAATGGAAAGTGGATAGATCACAAAGAAAAAGCAGAGACAAGTTAGCCAGGACAATAAAATCAGTCTCAGGAAAACAAAAGATCAGAGATTAGAGAACAATGCTAAGAATAACAAAAATGTGTCTTTAGATTCAGTTTTCATTTATTTATTTAGAAGACCATTTCAGTGAGAATTTATTCTGATTCTACAATTTCTCTCTGTAAGTTGATGAAAGCTTACAAAAGAAAACAATCTCATCATACAACATAATAACATCATATGTATAGCAGATGCTTTGGCTAATTTAAACAGCAAGGTCTTAACAGAATTCCTAAATGCTGAAGGAGAAGAGGCCATTCAAATGTCTAGAGAAACAATATTCCACAGGAGGGATGGAACAATGATTGAGCAAGTCTCCTTCTACATCCCCAGCAGATGGTATTTAATATGTTTAATATATTGTAAACATAAAATTATATAGCATTTTATATAGAATAATTAGAATATTAGAATAACAGAGATGGAAGCGACTTTGAAGTTCTTCTAGTCCAATCCCCTGCTCAAGCAGGAAACCCTAAACCAATACAGGCAAATCACTGTTCAATTTCTTCTTAAAAATCTACAGTGATGAAGTACCCACAACTTCTGGAGGTAAGCTGCTCCACTGATTAATTGTTCTCACTGACATTTCTCCCCCTAAATTCTACATGGGATTTCTCTTTGATAAGCTTCCCTCCATTAATTCTTGTCCTGCCTTCAGGTGCTTAGGTCAACTTCCTCTACTATATGACAGCTCCCTCAAATATCGGAAGACTGCTACAATGTCACCCTTAGTCCTTCTCTTTTTAGACTAGACATACCCAATTCCTGCTTCCTGTATGCTTTAGAATCCAGTTCCCTAATTATTCATTCATTCATTCATTTGTAAAATTTATTAGATACCTATCTTACCTCAGGATAACTTTGTTGCTCTTTTTTATACTCTTTTTAGAGTTTAATCTTTTTTTTATTGTGGTGATTAAAACTGGACACAGTATTCCAAATGTGATCTTACCAGTAAGTTATAAAGCCAGTACTAGTAGTTCACATGATCTTTATAATATCCTTCTGTTGATAAAACCTAGGATTGAATTCACTTTTTTTGCAGCTGCAGCACACTGCTGTCTTATATTTAAGTGGTTGTCCATTAGGACACCTAGTTTTTCTCACATTTACTTCTATTGAACCAAATATCACTTATTTTATACCTGTGCATTTTCCTTGCCTAAGACCTTAATTTTCTCACCACTGAAGTCTATTTTGCTGGATAAGGCCCAGTGTTCAAGTCTATAAAGGTCTTTTCGAATCTTGAGCATATCCTCTAAGGTGTTAGCTTCTATTTTACCAAGAAATAGGCTTTGCTGAAGTCTAAGTAAACTGAGTCCACATTTAGTTACTTTGTCAAAGAATGCAATAAGGTTTTTCTGGCATGATCTGTTTTTGACAAACCCATTTGGCTTCTAATAATAGCTTTGCTTCTTTCTAGGTGTTCACTGATCCATTGCTTGATTATCCAGGATCTTCCCAGGTATTGATATGAGGCTGATTGTTCTGAAATTTATGGAATCTATATTCCCCCCCTTTTTGAAATTTGGGACTACATCAACTCTTTTCCAGTCCTCTGGTAATTCCCTGGTGCTTTGGGATTTTTGAAATATATGTTTCAGTAGTTCTGAGATCACATCTGCCAGCTCCTTCAGAACTCTGGGATATAATCCATCTGGTCCTGATGATTTGAACTCATCTAGAAGGGATAGGTGTTGTATTACCAGTTTATTGAGTATTTTGACTTGTATTTCTAATCTGTCTTTTATGGTACTGCTTTTGATAGGTTGGACTATTATAACAGATGGAAAGAATGAATTAAGCAATGCTGTTCTTTCCATGCTGCCCTTTACCTCCTTGTCATCTTCTGCCATTAGTGCTAATAGTGCTGATAGTTTCCTTGACTTTTTCTTCTTTTTTACCTGTTGAAAAAACTTTTTATTATTATTATTTTTGACACTTGTTACATTCTTAGTTTATTCTGAGACTTAGCTTTCCTGACTTCATCTTTGCAGATTCAGGCTATTTGCTGGTATTCTGCTTTAATTAATCTCCTTTTTTCTACTTGTTCTTTTGTCTTTCAATTTATAGAGTTCTTTATGGAACTATGCTGGTTTTCTCTAGGGTGTCTTATTTTGTCTTCTCAATGGTATTGGGCTACACTGGGCTTTTATAATCTCATTTGTCAACGTTTGCCAAGCTTCTTGAGTTGTTTTCTCTTAAGATTTCATGGCCTCCACTCATTCATCTATTGTGCTGGCCTTTGCTTGCTTGCTTGCCAGCCATTACTCATTCACCCATTGTTTTGGCCTCCACTAGCTCAGCTAATCCCTGGCCAGTTATTTTGCATTGTACACTCATAGCAATTGTTTACTGGTTGTCATTACTATTGTCATGATCTTTCCCCAGTCCTACTCTCTTTTCCTTCTCCTGTCCTCCTCCTCCTCCTGTTCCCTCTTTGCCTCTTTCTCCTTTCTGTAAATATGTTACTTCTTTAAACCCCTCTTTAACTTCACATCTTTCTCCCCATGGTGGAGCACTGTGTCTACTATCACTGCCATCTTGAGATCATTATACTAGCAACTTGATAAAAATGGCAAAATGCTAGCAGGTCACAAAACAGAAACTTAAAAAGTAACAAAGTTAAGGAAATATTCAACTATTTTGATTCAGCCTTCTCAACACAAAAGTATTTATGTTGCCAAAAGTTATGAAGAGCAGGATAAAGCTAGAAATTAATGAAAATATAATCAAGGAATGCTTCTTTACTGTCAATCAGTTTATGTCAATAAAATTTCTTACTTTCATAATAGATTATAGGAATAGTGTAGATATATTTTAACTGCAACATAGCATTTAATAAGGTACACCATGACATGATGATTAATAAGCTATTTTAAGTAGGTTGGATAATGAGGCACAAGTAATTGCCAAGTTTTTAACTGAAATACATACAACTTTCCAGTGTCAGTCATCCAGTATTAAGGCTCCCATCATCCAGGATTTTTTTTTAATTTTAAAAAAGTTTAAGTTCCCCCCATCCAGGATTTAATAACAGATAAAACAGCTGATCTGGTCTCCATTATTAAGATTCAGATAGGTATATATTTGGGAGAATTGGAAAGGCCAGAAGAACATCTTTAGACTATTTGAGATGTTTGCCAAATAAAATTACTTAGATCTATTTGAACTGAAGTTCATTTGTGCAGAGGTTCAGCTTTGAAATGACTGAGGATCTAGGATGATGATGATGATGATGATGATGATGATGATGATGATGATCCAAGTCCTAGTGACTCTGGACCACTATCTGAGAAGAGTTTAAATCCTTTAATACTAAACAATGCCAGCTAAGGGGGATTCAAGAGAGATGCCTTCTCTGTAATGGTCTTTCACTGCAGACTAAGAATTGGATGTCCTTACCTTTCTGGCTTTCATACAGAAAACTTATTTTTCATTTCAGGGATTGGGCTAATACATTAGATAATCCTACCTTTAGGTTATTGGACTGATTGAGACTGGGCTCAGATATATGTGTCTTTTCCTATTTTTTAAATTTTGGTTTGATTGTCAATTTTAAGCCAATTGTAGTTCACTAGTGTCACATTTGTAAATAGGATAATCATATAAAGAACATAAATAAATCTAAAATAATCAGGGGGACTAAAAGTAAGGCTTGTACTATTAGATTTGAAGGAGCTGAGAATGTCTTGAAAAGAAAAGACTGAGGAAAACATGGTAGTGCTTTTCAAATATTTCAGATCACTATGGCAGTCAGAAGAGACAAATGAGGTCTTTCTGCATGAGCTGATCACCTTTTCAAAGAGGCAATATAATGCAGTGATAATGAGAAATTTCAATTATCTGCTGGGAATCTAACTCTATTAAAACTCAGAGGTCCAAAAAAAAACCCTGTCCTTTCTCACTCTTCATTTATCAGAAGATAGAGGAGAGAAGGTGGCCTGTGGAAAGAGGAACAATTTGTTGAAGAAGTGATAGTAAATGAAATCTTGGGGTGTATGTATATTTATTTATAGTCCATGAATAAGTCACATAATATAAAAAATACAGCACACCATTAGTAAATACATAAGTTAGACATGTATATATAATATATAGAGACAAATAAAAGAAAGAAATCCTGTAGCATTAAATTTTCACTAAAGGGACCAAAGTGTTTCTATAAGCTAATGCCATAAATAAAAATTTCTCTATTGCTATGTTATTGTGTAATGACTACCTGTTATTAGTCATTTCATAAGAAAATTTCAATTTCCTTATCATGATTGAAGTTTACCAGTTAAAGGTTAGATGACTAGCACTCATTGTACAGTGGGCACATTAAAAGAATGTGTGAAGCAGACACAATCTCTTCATTGAACTAATATGTGTCTAAGTATCATATGGAAGTTGCAATATAGATCAGTTGTTACCTTATTTGGGACAGCATCTATATAGGCAAGAGAGAAGAGCTTTCTATGTGGGATATACAGAATCTTATAAATGCAATTGATACTCTTCAGAGAAGAGAGCAATTTGTATATATGGGAAGTGGAAAAAATTGGCTTTGTCCATCTGAATGTCTGGGTCCCCTATTCTTTGCTTAAAATCTATTAGGGATTTTTTATTATCTTTTCATTCAATATAATTTTCTCAGCAGAGCTTAAATTTAAACATTTTGTTTTCTTAAATGTGAACATCATAAAGGAAAATAATTTGTGATATAGAAATCATTCTAATGCTATTTATAAATATCTGCTACAAGAGCCATGGAATAAGGAGCCATTAAAAAAGTGATGAATCAATTGTATTAATGTTCTAATATAAACATATATAAATTATATCATTGATTTTTATAGCTAACATCTCTGATAATACAGAATCTTCAGCTTAGCAAGAGAAGTCACACGTGTCACTCCTATGATTCATGGCATTCGTTTTCAAGAGATTGCACTGTAGACATAACAACAACTCATCAAATGTAATGCTACAAACCCACTGGCAGGCTTCTTTCTGAGCCCTTGTGTGTATCAAATAAGGAATTTAAATTTTAAGTGCATCCTCTTTGTAATCCTCATTATCTAGCCTATTATTCTGCAAGTTTCCATTCTTGGATACTAGGGAGTCAAAGTTGTATAAGATTTTTGCTCGGGAGATTCAACAAATTCTGTGTGTTCCTATTTTCAAATAGGAAATATATATTATTTTTATAATGTTGAAGGCATAATCTTGATTCTGCTATTTTAACATTGCTGTTTCTGACTAAAAAATCACAGCTATGCTTTAAAATTTGCTTTTATTTGATTTATTTCAAACTGAAATTTCATTTTATTTTTAAGACTGATTTTATGTTTTTGCAATATGTAACCAACTGAATTCTATCAAACCTTGTTGTTAAAGGATATTTGTACATAGATAAAAAATAGTTACATGTGCTAAATTGTAAAAAAAGTTAAATCCTCTTATCATCCTCAAACTATAAGAGCTGTTAAGATAACCACAAGTGGCTCCATTTGCCTGAGGTGACATGCACAATCAAATTAAAGCAATATGTAAATTGTTACTACTGATATATCTGTCTAAATGTTATGATTACCCAAGAGCATATATAATCAAATTACAATAAAGTAAGTTGAAAAACATAAACATTCTAACTGTTATTATTCTAATATAACCTTTAAATAGCACAATTAATGTGATAGACATCAGTTTGAGAGAAAGGCAAAGGCTGTGACTAAATGTAGATATTTGAATATCTGACTTTCAATGATGCTTAAGCATTCCAAACTCTCTTCTGGATTTTGTCCAAGAAAGAAACTCTTATCAAGAATACAGAGAGGCCTGAAGAGGAGATGCTAATAAATATTCATATGGCATCTTCCTAGGCTTGGGATTACACATTGCTTGTCTCAAATAAGACAGGAGCCCACAGTTTATATCATTCATTAAATCCAAATGATATGGCCTAATTATCTAGCCGATTAATTGTCAATGACACCTCCAGAAGATTTTTTGTGAATATGATTCTTAATATCTGTGATTATCATACTGACAAGTTATATATATATTGGCAGGTTTTTTTTTCTGAATATTTGTTAATCAGGTACACATACACACAATAAATCTCTTATTACAGAATGATTTAGATTGTCAAAACTGTCAAGGGTGTATTAAGGAACAGAGCAAAGACTTAAATTATCTATGTAAAAAGGAAAAAGAGCCACTGGACATAAACAATTTCCAGGTGAATGGCTTTGGTTAAATTGCCTTTAATCTTTTTATGTGTAGATCAGCAGCAAATGGAAGAGATGGAAAGTAAACTGTCAGGTGATTCCTCCTCTATTCTGTACCATTAAAGGCAAAAATTTGGTAGATAGGGATGATGAGATATTCCATGTTCACTGAGTTCATAATAATCATTTATTCTGTACATTTAGGAAAAGTTTTGTTCTGACTTTCTGATTTTGAAGTTTTGAATTTGAGGTATTAACATATTAATTTTTGAGCAATAAAAATATTTTTAAATCAAAATTAAAAAATAAACCAAACTGTTTCTTTTGAAGTTGTTTCCCAATCATGAAAATGAATTGGGATAATTCTCTATTTGATTTTAATGTAAAACAAAATAGGCAGTTTTCACTATATTTTGTGATGGTGGTTGTGGTATTTTGGATGTTGGAATAACTACCAGCTGTCCTCCCTTTCCAGCTGGTAAATGCAACCTGTTTCAGATGGTAGGAGATACAACAAAGCCCGGCAAAATTATGTAAATGCTTTTATTTCTTCATCAAAACTCTTCATCACATAGGAAAACAGCAATTGCAAGGCTAATTGTGATTTGAATATTTAGTGCTAGTTTCTGTTGCTAGTTATAACTATGCAATGTATTATATGAATATTTAAGAAGTTATTCTTCCTTTGACAGGAGGAGGAGATACACTTGCTTTTTGCCTGTTAAGGTTCTTAAAAGGTTATGTCTTTTTCAAACATTTCAAAAATTATTTATTCTTTATAACAAATGAAACTTATTAAATATGAAATAGGAAGGCACAATTTGACATTGATTTGAGGCAAGTTGCATATGAGTTGTATTTACATGTTGTGTAAATCAGATTTCCATTTTATTGGCCATTGCTGCTATGCAGTGGATGGCAGGTATGATTCTTTTTCATAATTGTGTGCTAACTGTGAAGGGAAGACATGCAATCTTAAGGACATAACCATTTTAAAGAGTTGCAGGTAAGACCCTACAAGATTGATGCCAGCCTTATGAGCGTAGATAGGAAGTACAACCAGATGGGCTAGTTCTATTTTACTATGAAGTTATATTAACAGATTCTTGCAAATCTGAAAATACATTTTTCCATTGCAGTTACTGCTCAAGTAACTGGGGAAGTTCCCTTCTGAAATATTTGCCATACTCACATTCCTGCTGAAAAATTAAGCTGCCTATTATCTGACTATTCCCCTGGTTGTGGTTCTTCCCTCTGTTTCCCATGGGCATTTCTGCCTTTTCTCGTGTACTCCAAAGCACTTTTAAAAACATTATTTCATGAGTGCCTTTTTTTTTCATTTTAAGTAATCAGAAACTAGAATTACTAAGGGATCACAAGATTTGGTTCCAATCCTGACTCAGCAAGTAAGTAAATAACCATATTAAATTTAGGTTGATTTAAAGGTTATCCCATCTAAGCTAGGTAGATATGAAGGAATATAAAGCTAGATGAGCAGCAGTCACAGTGAACAACCAGCAGATAAAAGCAAGGAAAGAATATTTAAATAGAAAGCTGGAAGTTTGAAACTTGATTGGTTAGAACAGCCTTCCCCTGCTGATGCATTTCAGACATCCTAAGGTAAAATCAATTATTACTGAACCTTTAGAAAAATAAGTACCCTTTGATATAAATTGAAATAAAGAAATTACAAAAAAATCATTCACATGTTAAAGATAAGACTAATGTAGCACAGTACTTAAACAAAATGATCCGGTTGAGATCTGCATATATGGGACTGATTGGGGTGGATTGTAGGGGCGACTCCGAAGTATGATGCTGTCATATTTTATCTATATCTTAAATTATTCTACATTATTACAATTTCATTTTAGATTGTATTTTATTATTATTTTATCTAAATTGTATTTTATTCTGATTCCATTTTAAATTGTATTTTATTCAATTCCATTTTAAATTGTATTTTACTAAATTTCATTTTGAATTGTTTTTATCAAATTTTAACAACAATTTATTGCTGGAACTTTGCACTTTGATACGGCCCGAGGGCTAATCAGTACAGACTGTATTATGGCAGATAAGAATAAAAGATGGCAAGCATGATGAAGTGAAGGGATTCACTCTACCATGCCAAACGCTTCAAGTGAAGAATGAAGTCTTTCACGGTTCTTCTAAACAACAGCAGGCTGGGGTTCATCTTGACCTCTGGGACCCAATAACTGACATTGTTTAATCAAAGGAACCAAACACTGATTCTAACTTGGTAGAATCAAATAAGCTGGCAGGTGCTAATATATATATCAATACAGGTAATGCTTAACTTATGGCCACCATTGAGCCCAAAATGTATGTTGCGAAGTGAGAAATTTGTTAAATGAATCTGACTTCCCCATTGGCTGATGGTCAGAAGGTTGCAGAAAGTGATCACATGGCCCCAGGGCGCTGCGACCATCATAAATGTGAGTTGGTTGTGAAGAATCTGAATGTAAATCATGTCACCATAGGGATACTGCAATGGTTGTAAGTGTGAAAAATTGTCATAGGTCACTTTTTCAGTGCAGTTGTAACTTTGAACATCACTAAATGAACTGTGGTAAGTTGAGGACTACCTGTATAATTACACTTTTGTTTAAAAGAATAATAATTCCAAAAGTTATATGAACCACCAACAATTCTTTTTATCAATTACAGATTCCTTCAGAATCCTTCCAGCATTCCTGCCGATATGAGACCAAATTAATAAAAAGCAGGAAAGGGAATCTGAGCCCCAAATAATGGCTGTTTTTGTACAACATATTAAGCTAACCTTTAATATTTCTAAAGGATTTTTGGCAATGAAGGGCCATGTGGAATATTGCATACCTGACGATATGCTGACAATAGAATGATTTTTTTACTTTTTTAAAGATAAAAAATGGGATGAACAATAAACTTTCCCTTATTTTAACAGAAAAACAAGACCTACACTGAATTTATGTGCTATGATCCAGGGATATTCTTGGGGTTGTGAAATAGATGTCTAGGGTTCTGTTTGGCTCTTGGAGAACCACTGTTACACTAAGCAGTAATTTGATTAACCATAATACATTACACTAAAATTGATCTAATTCATACAACATGCTGGGACACAAGGAAGAAAATGATATTAAGGCTTAAAATGTTATTTAAACCCAGCTCTTCATAATACTCCCCTGCATTTGGAAGATCAATCTGTCAATTACTCAGTTTCTTTTCTTCTCCAGTTTCCTCTTCCTTGATAGGTCTTCATTCCAGGATATCACTCTTGCAACACTTGCTAGATTCCTCTTGTACTATATTATATTATACCATTAGACATCATGTTGTGTAATCAGATAAAACAGAAAAAAGAAAGTTTTGGCTTAATGCCAGCTATTTAAGGATGAATCTATCCTTAAACAACCATTTACTTATTTAATAAAAAACTACATTTTAGTTAAGTCATTCAGCATGCTTTCATCCTATTCATCAAATAACAGTGATATATATTTCCAGATGTGTAACCTGAGATCATCTATCTTACAATGGTAAGGTATCCAGGTCCTTACTAAATACCACTGGTATTTCTAAACATCACTGGTCACACTTGTGGATGATCTCTGGTGAGAATGGGATGGGAGTAATTCAACCACCCTTACCCTCCTTGAACTCTCAGCAGTCTTCAATACTATCAACCCTGATATCTTTTTGCCTGGCTATGGTATCTGGGACTGGGCGGCACTGTCTTGGTCTGTTTTGGCACCTGTTATGGCTCCCTTGAACACTGGCTCAGTCAAGGAAGGGGAGCCAACTTAGAAACCATTGAAGGAGGAGCAGTGTGGAAGAATTGGAGCTAAGGACTACTGAAGTCAATTTCAGAGGAGCCAAGGCCAGGAATGGCAGAAATAAGCAAGCAAGGTGAAGTTGTGGGGACAACCCAGTTAGAATAAGCAGGCTGCACAGACTGACAAGGAGACACAGATACAACTGGTCAGTGTTGACAAAGAGGAGTGCACCCAAGCTCAATCCAAGGACACACATGGCTGAGTGTAGAGAAATACAACAAAGGAGGTAAGGAGGGAGAGGGGAGGAGAGGGAGAGAAAGAAAGAATTTTATTTTAATGTTGCAACCCAAAGTTGCCTTGCAGTGAGATTGATGACAAATAAATTTAATAATAAAATAAATAAAAATAAAGTCATCTTTCACTGAACAGATATATCATACATCTGTGCCAGTACCATAGTCTCTGTGATAGCTTTGGACACTATTTTATGTGGCAAACAAAATATTTTTTGAGTATTTAAAAACTTTAGTTTTATTTATTGCATACTGTATACAAACATTCTTCTTAAAGAGGGTGGGTTTTTGTTTTGTTTTATTAGAATCATTTTTTCAGTGTTTAGATCATGTTCCTTTATCATTTCCTTCAACTCCTGTACAACAGAAAAAATATCCCTGTGTCAGTTTTATCAGCTCATTTTAGAATACCCTTTTTACTTACAGTATTGATTTCCAACTGTACAATATAGCTTGCAATTTCCTATCATGTTTCAGGTCAGCAATCTAAGGAAGAGATGTATCATAAAGCAATAAGTTCCACATTATCCTAAAAATAAGGTCATCTTAGCTCGTGACAATTCCAAGATTGACAGGAATCATAAGGAGTAATGGGCAAGCCAAAGTGTTCATAGATTAAAAATAAAATAACATTTTGAAATATCATTTGAATTCCTTTGATACAGAAGTTTTAGTCTGAGACAATCCTTCCTTCCTTCCTCCTTTCCTTCCTTTTTCTTTTCTTTTATACATGCATAATTTAACAATAATGAATAGTGCTATTGTGAATAAAATAGCATCTGCCTGCCTTCCTGCCTTTCTTGCATCCTCTTTCTTTCTAAAACCCTTTCTGTCTATGGAGATTCTCAATGGTGCAGGTTGTCTCAAAGGTGATTTTTCCAAAAGGCAACTGGACTATGTTTTTTTCTGGATGAAGCTTCTTGGATGAGAAGTGAAATGTCTTCTTCTTCCTAAAGGGGAAAAAATGTAGTCCAGTTGCCATTTGGAAAAAGCATCTTTCAGAAAAACACTTTTTGCTTCCACATTGTCTCAACTGATTTATATTTACATTTACATCAATGACCTATCTGACAACATTAAAAGCAGCTGCGTCCTCTTCACCGATGATGTAAAATTATTTAACACCACTGACAATGCTGCTGCCCTACAAAGCGACCTTGACTATGTATCAGAATGGTCGCTCAATTGGCAACTCCAAATTTCAACTAACAAATGCGGTGTCCTACACATTGGCAAAAAAAAAATCAGAACACCAAATACAAGTTGGGCAGAAATGATCTCATAGACAACCCTCACTCTGTCAAGCACCTAGGAGTACTTATCTCAAATGATCTACGCCCCAAAGCTCACTGTAACAGCATTGCCAAAAAGGCTTTAAGAATTGTTAACTTTATTTTGTGAAGCTTCTTCTCCAGAAACATTGAATTGTTAACTAGGGCATACAAAACCTTTGTCAGACCAATTCTCCAATACAGCTCATCCACCTGGAACCCATTATATCAGACATTTACACAAATGAGCAGATTCAGAGGTATTTCTTGAGAAAAGTATTCCACTCCTCCACTCATAATAGAATTCCCTATGCCTCCAGGCTCGAAATTTTGGGCTTGGACAATTTGGAACTGTGCCGCCTGCAGTCCAATCTAAGCAGAGTTCACAAAATTGTCTGCTATAACATCTTGCCTGTCAACAACTTCTTCAACCACAATAATACATAAGCAAACAATTGATACAAACTCAAGGTAAACCACTTCAAACTTGACTGCAGAATATATGAATTCAGCAACAGACTGGTCAACGCCTGAAATGCTCTACCTGACTCCATTGTTACAGCCTCAAACCCTTGCAGCTTCAGTCTCAAACTGTCTACCATGGACCTTACCCCATTCCTAAGAGGTCTGTAAAGGGTGTGTGCATAAGCACCAGAATGCCTACCATCCCTGTCTTACTGTCCCCATTTATCTGTATTTACTTCCTTTGTCTATATTTATCTTCATACCTATACTTCTTATCTTGTACATGTTTGACAAACGAATAAAAAATAAATAAAACTAGTCGTTAACACAGACATTAAATTAAATTGAAGTTTTTATTTAGTCCAGGTTTTCAGAAGAATGCTCTGTTTTGTGAAACATCTAGAGATAATTCAGATTAGATAGCACCTTTAAGTACCAGGGGATACCCTCCAATTGACTAACAGATGGTTAAAACAAAATGTAGTTCTTTGCAGTACCAAATGAGCATAAACAAAAGATATCATAGCAAAAGCTGCAGGAACATAAAAGAGGTAACTAAAACCATTTTATGACAAAATAAATCAAAGAGACCCTTTTATCTTCTACTCGATTCTTCTCCTCTTTCTTCCTCTGAAACAAAACTGCCTTTTGAACACCAATTCTTATTCCAAACCCCTTGCTATCTAATTTACATTAGATATAGAACAATATTTATGAAAACTGACTGAAACACTGAAAGGGTTATCAATAAAGTATATATGTATGCTGCAGATGAACACATTTATGTTTTATAGAATTTTTCTCATTATTTCTATAGCATGATTGTATCAGGTCTTTGAGGCAATTTACACTTTAGCCTCTACAAACTGATGTAAATAGTTTGAATGAAGTTATACAATGCTAAATATTTAATATTTCTTAAACAAATAATAAATAAATAAAACTGAACATGCATATTAAGACTGTTATAGCTGATCTATATACATCTATTTACCAGTTTTCTAAATACATCTAAGGTAATATATTTCCTTTCTGGTATCAATGGAAATGGTAATACATACAGAGAAGATCAATAAAAGCTTTGGAAAAATCGAAGAAAGATTCTAGGAGAAATGATATTTCCAACAGGTTTCTTTAAAATGTATCAAGAGAAAAGAATGCTTCTTTATAAAATCTGCTTAATACTAGCTAACTTAAGTAGACTACGGTAGTGCCTTGGTACTCAACTGCTTTGAAACTCACTGAATTTGGTACTTAACGCATTTTGACACAAAAATTTTGTCCCAGTATTCATTGTTTCTTTGATGCTCAACACTCAAATTAGAACTTGTTGGTTTTTCCTTATGGGGAAAAATTGTTTGATACTCATTGGTTTTAGTATTCATCGCACCTTCCAGAATAAATTAATGCTGAGTACCGAGGTATCACTGTAAAATAATTACTATTGTAGTTATATATAATTTATTTTTATATTACATTTTTTTAAAAAAATATGAGGTACATTATAAATGTGATTATAGATGAGTATCAAAATATGTATGTTAGATAACTGATTTGGGGTTTGGAGTTTTTGTTTTGTTTGTTTGTTTTGTAAATGATGTAGAGGAGCTATCATGATGATATAAATTTGCATGTGCTTGCAAGTATTAAACAAATCTGGAAATACAGGATTGCTTTCCAGAGGTTTGGTGTTTACAAGTCATTTTTTAAAAATTATTATTAAAAGAGAAAGAAGTTGATTCCAATAGTTCTCTCCAAGTTTTATTTTATCAAAATGTTTATAAAAAGGAATTATGTTTGAGAGAAACTACATGCTTTCAGTATTAGAATTCAAAGGACATAGTCCAATCACAGAAAAAAATGTTTTGGCAACTTAAATATTCTTCATTTAATTAACAGATTTGTGTAATGCAGGAAGAAGGCGTAAATTGTTGTCATACTGTTAAGCTATTGGGAATTGGAAATCTTTGTGATCTGTTTAAGTCATCCAGTGACATACAGTTGATTTTGGCCAGTTGCTTATCTAGAGCTAGGTATATGATAGGTCACCTAAATCACTTTGAGGAAATTCAGACACCTGCAAACTGATGCATAACGAACAGTGTATGTGCTTTGCTGCGATAATTGAATGGATTCAGCATAATCCCATATTTCCGTAGATGAATTATTAGATTGACACTAATGAAATACAACTTTCATGTGTATAGCTTGTCTTATTTTTCACAGTAACAAGAGTTCATAGATATTTATGCAGTATTTTGATGAAGTGGGGTGAACATAAGCAGAATCTCTGCATTTCTTTTTCAAAACCATCCATTTTTTATTGTTTTTTCCATTTCTAGACATTGTCTCCAATTTTATCCAATCTTACTCCTATTCTTAATATTATCTAATAATATTGTACTTGGAAATCAGAAGAAGAAAATGCATTTTGTCTTACAAATTGAGTTAATCATTGAAGGTGGCTGACCTCAGAGAGCTGTGAGTGCAGAAATGAAGGAGACAAGAAACATTGGAGGAGATTTATGCAGCCTCTAATCCATGGGTTGTGCTCACAGGATATAAATTGCCAAAGTAAAACTGACATTACTTTATGTTTCACTTCTATATAAGCTGGAATATGAGATGAATTTATGCCTAAATATATCTAAAATAAAGGCTCCGCATCCTTGTGGGGGTAGTGAGCATACTTGGAACTTTAAGAGCATTTTATGGGAACCTCACAAGACATCACAGCACTTATGTGGTGGATACAAAGATGAAGCACAATTATAAGGAGGAAGGTCATACTTTATTGAAACAATGATCCTTAGGTTCTGGCTTACAAAGGAAGAGGATCCAAGAACATTAGAAAATAAGATCTTTAATAAAGCTTTTTAAATTATGGAATGGAATTTCTAGGCTTTGGTTTACTACATAGGGAAAGCTGGATAAGTCCAGAGTAAGGAGACATGTGATTATTATAACACAGCTTTTTAGAATTGGGGAAGGGGCACACTGGAAATAGTATTTTTTTTTCTTGTTAGCAAGCGAAAAACACTGATGGGATTGGATGCCTGTCACCCAGTTACTTTGTGAAATGTTTTCTACCTCTAATCACTTTCGTTCTGCCTTCGGTCATGGTGGGCAATAGTCCTTCTTTTGTCAACTAATTAGTCATAGTTTTAGCTTGCCCCTTTCCTCACCATAAAGGCAAAGAGAACATGACAAAGGAACATTTATGATACAGTTGAAAATATTTGCGTCTATTTTGCCACTTAAGAGTAAAATTCAAATTCTGCCTAAACCAGTTTCTCCATCAATGATTACTACAGAAAAACAGATTCATGATACATACTGATATATCAGTACATATATTTCAAAACAGTTATGCAGGTTGCTGCAATGTGTATGTATCTTGGACTGCAAATGTTAGTTTTGATTTATATTTATGAAGATATCCTTCCATATTTTCTAGTTAAAATATCTACAAACAAATTTCTCTGTAATAAACCTTTGGAAATTAGTAGATATCCTCTTGTTTTGTGTTATGAAGGTGAGTAGGTCAGCACTGCTTGATGACTTAGGGGTTTTTTTTGATAGAATTCCTGAGTTCTTCTAGACTAGTTAATAAAAGGGGTCTCCCTGACCTTTATCAGAATTCTAAAAAACAAAAAAGCTAACAGAGATAATCTCATTCAAGACTTCCCTTTACTAATAGCAGCTTTCACAGAAGCCAATAGTACCAAGGCAATGAAACAGATCAGTGGTGGTATTCTACCAGTTCAGCTCGGTTCTGCCCGAGCAGGTAGCACCGATGAGCAGTAGAGACCGAACCGGTTCTCTCTGCTGCTCTGCTGTTGGGCCCACCTGCCCACCCAGGCTCCCATACTCACCTTTATTCCCTACTTTTGAGGTGCAGCTGCTTTGTGCAGCATAGCAAAGTGCCACGCGGCAGCTGCTGAAGCAACAGGGAGAGTGCAGGATTGCTGGAGGTGAGTTGGAATGCCTCTGCGCCTGCACAAACGCCTCTGCACCTGTGCAAAGTGCACATGCCAAATGCGCACTTTGCACAGGTGCAAAGCACGCGAAGTGTGGGCAAGCATGCAAAGCATGCCCACCAAGCTACACCCACCGAACTGGTGGTAAAAATCTTTGAATCCCACCACTGACACAGATGATTTCCCTCAAGAAAAAGAAGCAGGTAATATGTTTGATTTTGAAGAAGTACCTTGATCAAAACCTGATTGAAGTGCAGGTGCCACTTAACTTTTGACCAATGGACATGGATTTTTGTCATAAGTAGTTGTAGTTGTAAATTGAGGCACCATGTGACTGAACTCTATTTTTTACCATTTTTATGATGAACAAAAAATAAGTTACTGTGGTCATTAAGAGAATCATGTGATGGTTAAGAAAACATCATAGTTGTTAAGTGAATCCAGAAAATTCTAATGATGATTTTTGTCATTTTCTGCTGGAAAACAGCAAAACAATGTTGCAAAACACTGTCACTTGACTATGGAAGGCTGCAACTAGTTGCAAGTCCAAGTCAATTGCCAAGATATGTAACTGACATTGTAACTTTGAGGCTAGGTAGATAAGTAACTTTTTAAAAATCCATCATCAATTTGAACAATCATGAAAAAAAACTTACTTTAACTCACTGACTATCTGTACCTCACTGAATATTTACAGAACTCTACTCTTCATTACAGAGCCAGTCTGATGTATTAAGGCACCAGGCTAGAAACTGGAGAACAATTATTCTAGTCCCACCTAAAGCACAAAACTACCATGGACCAGACACTCAACCTTAGGAAGAATGTAATGGCAAACCACCTCTGAAATCTCACCCAGAAAGCTGCAGAGACTTGTCAAGGGAGTCAGCAGGAATCAACACTGACACAAATTTAAAAGAAGAAAGGAAAAAAAAGAAACAAGTCTTTATTTCAATAGCAATGCCTCATGACTGTACCTCAGCAACTGAAGTCTTCTAAGTGCATTTGATATAATCAAAACCACCTGAATAGGGTTATGAAAATAAATTGAAATTTTATATACTATGTGTGCGTCATATAATATTTAGATTATTCTAACTGCAATTAGCTATATTTAATTAATACCAGCCTTAATAAAAAATGAATTGATTAGGTTCTGATATGTTTTACTTATTTCTTATAAAAAATACAAAGTGGTGCATTCATAGATCCTATTCTTGTAAGATAGTCCAGACAGAAAATATGACCAGATGAGCTAATTTTACTTTATTGTAAAGCTATATTAACAGCATCTTGCAAGTCTGAAAATATATTTCTCCTGCATCACCCTAAGAAACTACGATGGGTCCCTTTTATGATATTTACCACATCCATATTCCTTTTGTGGATTAAGTTGCCTCTTATCAACTGTTCGCCTAGATGTGGTTCTGTCTCTTGTCTCCCAAGGTCACTCCCACATACTATTACATCAAAAGTCATCTGAATGTAAATTAGATGGCTGTTATTAGAATAAGGCTTATTTTATTTTCTTAGATTTGCTAAAAGAATGTCTACAACATTGCCTGCTTTGCTTTAGTAGAGTGTATGTATCACAATGGTTAAAATAGTAATCCATACTTTATTGGATGAAACTAAATAGTCATTTAAATAGGCATGATAATATTACTGTGATAGAGGCATCCTTCAATTGATTTGCCTCAGCATTTAATTATCAGAGGAATTCTATGATTGACTAAAGGAGGTCCTTGCTGCTATTGTAACTATGACTCATGAATAAAGCTCTCTTCCACAAATCTGATTAATAAGTGAGCAACTTCACAAATTAAAGTAGCCATGCAAATAGCTATATTTTTATTGTGATCTTAAATTGGATTGTAATTGGTTACTGTATTACTTTCTTGATGTCACATGCAAAAAAATCAAACTGACAAAAAGTGAAAGATAATGTGATTCTGGTGTGGTTTTAGAATATATTTTCCTGTTGATTCAATTCAGATTATTAAATTAACTAATCATCTGAATATTGTGCATTTTACCTTTGGAAAGAATTATTCATCATCGCTGCATGAACATTTTAGTACTCAT
The DNA here is from genome assembly GCA_009733165.1 of Naja naja. NCBI lineage: Eukaryota > Metazoa > Chordata > Lepidosauria > Squamata > Elapidae > Naja > Naja naja. Next base: position 17,786,125 of record CM019152.1, on the reverse strand, counting down.
TTCTCTCTCCTTGTAATAAGCAAAATCACTCTAAACTAATGCCCATTCTCTTAATCTATATCATTCATGCCAATATAGGGATATTGCAGTAATGGATTTCCTGCATCAGTAGGCACGTGGACTTTTAACTTCCAGTTCAGTGATTTAGAATCCTACCTCTCAAGTTTCTTTTCAACTTAGATTGCCAATCATATGGCTGAAGTCAAAATAGAAACAGTTTTTAAAATATATTTACTATTTCTGCTTACTCCAAATCATTGTATTGGAAAAAAAATTAGCTTCGATTATAGTACTCAACTCCCTGTTTCAAATGAAATCCCCTGAAGCTATTCATATCTTTATGGAGACCTCCCCAGTGGATATATGGTAATCTTTGTTCTTATAATAACCATTCTTATTGGTTTTAATGGCACAATGCTTACAAGGTTTAAGGGGGCACAATAGCTCAGTAGTTAAAGAAACTGAGCTTTTGACAGCCCAGGTTCGAGACTCAAGAGCCGCATGTGAACTCCCAATTCTGCCCCAGCTCCTGCTCATTTAGCAGTCTGAAAGCATGCAAAATGTGAGTAGATTAATAGATATCACATTTGTGAGAAGATAATAGTGTTTTGTGTGCCTTTGAGATATAGCCATACTGACCATGTGAATGGAAAATGTCTTTGGACAACACTGGCTCCGTCAGGCAAGCAACAAAGATGACCAATATGCCTTAGAGTCAGACACAATTAGGCAGGGAAACCTTTAACATTACTGTTACAAGATTGACCTCTATTTTTTTCACAACAGTTCTCAGATAAATTTCTTTTTTTTTCTGGACTTAGTTTTCCTGTTGTCTTATGTTTAAAGTGGTCTTCCAAGAACAGATTTTAAAAGTGGAAACTTCCCACAAAAATGTTGCAATGTGTTTATCTCAGAATCTATGTTGAAGCATTTCCAACAACTAATAAGAAAGATCTTTTGAAAAGAAGCTTGCATGCTCAGACTTATTAAAGCAAGATAGTTTTCAGAATCCTATATGCCCCTAAAACTATTGAATTCACAGCTGTTTTAGGAGAAAATTAAGATTAAAGGTGGAATGGAGAAGAACATCTCAGTGAAAGGGCATAGAAATAATCCATTGGTCCTCATGTCATTTCTTCATCTGTAGACTTTATACAAACTTTATGCAAACTCATAGAATTATACTATTTTTGTGGATACTAAAACTGGAAAAAAAACAGTACTTTCATGTTCCGTAGACATAAATGCTTATTTCCATAATTTGCGTTGTACCTGGCAACTAAACTTGAAAGCTAAATAATATTAAGCCTTTAAATGTTAACAAAAACAGGAAATTGGTGAAGATGTATCCCAACATGAATCAGGCATGTTGGAAATGTAGAAAGAAAGAGGATACCTTCTACCACATGTAGTGGTCCTGTTCAGAAGCTCAGAAATATTGGCTTAAAATTAAACAATGACTTCAAGAAATTCTTAAGGAACAAGTAGAATTGGAACCAGAACTATTTCTGTTAGGGATATTCAAAAAGAAATGTGGAAAAAATATAAAATATATTGTATTACACATCTTAATAGCTGCTAGAATAGCTTATGCTAAATGCTGAAAGCACAACTGTATACCATCGGATGAACTGATTATTCAAAAAATAATGGCATGTGCTGAAATGGACAAATTGACTTTAATGAGACAAGAGAAAGAGTAGTCTGAATACTATAGAATTTGGAAAAATTGCATAATTGGATCAAATTAAGACAGATAGAAAATGAAGGAATTAAAGATAAGCAATTTATAGATTAAATATGTATATTTGCACAAAATTGTAAATATGCACAAAAGATAGAAATGTATGCATGGATGTCACAAAACTGTTAATGTCATGATATTCATTTTTTGTTTTACTTTTAAAATATACAAAAGACCAATAATGTTTATTTAAAAAGAAAGAAAAAAGAAAGAAAAACAGGAAATACAAGGACTATAGTCTAGATTAGGAAGTTGGGAAAAAAAGTCTTTGAAGCTAGTGACATATTTTCAGATTGTTACCTAGAAAACTAAATGAAAAAAAGGTTAAAGAAAACTAAATTTAAAAAAACCTGCAAAGAAACCTGGAGTTTTCTTCATTTCCTACTTTTCTTAGCATATGGACCAAAATCCATAACCATTAAAATTGGGAAGAATGGAATTCTTCTAAATATTTCACAAGCATTTAATGTAAGCTATGGATCAAACACAGTCATATGCAGTCTGATCCTGAAAATGGTGGTTGTTTCTGCCTGCTGCATAACTTTCTTTATGTCAAAAATGAATAAAACCCCTTGTAATTTACAAAAGAAAGCATATGAAGCATCTTAGACATAGACAAATTTCTTTTTCTCCATCAAGTATTGGGGGGACTCCAATTTTTGGCAGGAAATTGAGGTCTTACTGGCACAAATCTGCTACGACAAGACAAAAATATAATTAAAAAAGAAAAGCAAAATGAAAGAACAGGAAATGTTAAATATGCTAATGTCTCCATAAATTATTCTTCACATAATCTTATGATCTTTCAAGAAGAAGACTGGCACTTTTCCAGGTGAATTAATGGTAAAATGATGTTGAGGGGAAAAAATCAGGGAAAATCTTGACTGTCCTAGTCATATTAGCATATTTTCAGTTAAAGTTATTTTAAATATTGCATCTTGTTTGGGCACATACAAATAGATACAATGGACAAAACAAATTATGTCATGATGAGATAATTTTGGATAGGATTGTTTTTATACATAAAGTATTTGAATTCACAGTAAAGGAAAATAGTGCAAAAGCTAAACATTCTTTCAATTTAATATTGCAGAACACTGAAACAATAAATATAATTGTAATGATTCTCTCATTTGGCTCACAAGGATTTTCCTCCAGAGCAGTGTTTCTATTTTACATAGGGAATAGAAAGGCAATGTTACTCTATTTTTATTTATATATTGTAATGACTCCAACTGAGCCTATTATTCCAAGGCTCATCTAATGTCATGTATGTAAGCACATAAAACAAAACTCTTAAATAAGCAGTGGTTTTGAATGCTGAATAATTTGGATCATTCTATCACAAGGTATGAATTTTTAGTTAGGTATCAAATAATAAAGAGAAAATATTTTACAGCTAAACAGTGCAAAGTGTCGTGCCTGAAAGAGGAGACCTCTTCATTTTAAAAAAATCATGAAAATTACATTAGTTTTTTTCCAAAAGCTCAGCGTTGCACATCTATAAAATATCTCAGCCATGAGCTTTAATTTCCTTCACAAACACTTGGTAACATATTACTAATGATTACATTCTAATTCTCAAGGGAGGAAAATGTGTTAAAAATGATTTTGTGCTACAGACTAGAAAGGAACTATGTAACAATGCAGCTATATAAACTGTGACTTTTTAGCTATAATTGACATCTAATTTCCATGTATGCTGATAGGTAGTCAATACTCATCTGTCACACACATCATAGATGTCAAGGATAATAGATAAAAATGTATATTGCTATATTTTTTGACAAGGCAGTAAAAGTACAATAGAGTTGGAAAGACCTTGGACACCAGGTCACATGATCAAAACTCAGATGCTTGGCAACTGACTCATATTTATGACTGTTGCAGTATCCCAGGGTCATGTGATCTGCTTTTGCAACATCCTGTCAAGCAAAGTCAATGTGGAAGACAGATTCACTTAACAACTGTTAGGATATGTGCAGAGTAACCCTTGTATAACAAGGATATGCACATGGAAACGTATATGAGAACAGTTATGAATAAATATACAGCCACACAGAGTTAAATCAAGTTGTGTTAATGTTTACTTGAAGAAATAGCACAGTCCAATAAACAATCCATGTCATACACATTTTTGATAGTCCAGAAATATCCAGTTATAAAGTCTTCTTACCGGCTTCACATCTTTTACAGCAGACAAATATCAAACCATAATACAACAGATAACCTTCAATATCAACAGAATATCAAAGTAAACAGAGTTAGTCAGCATCGGTCCATAGTTAGTTTCAGTATAAAGAGAGATCATTAGTGAGAAAGAGAATTAAACCATGATCTATAGCTCCCTCTTATGGCAACTTGCAGCATACTCAACCAACCAGAACATAGTATAATACATTGCAGTCTTGTTCCTTAAAGCTACAAACATATATATTTGTGGTTTATATATTGTCAACCCAATTACGTTGTGTACATATACATAACAACAACCATCTTATTAACTTAACAATTGTAGTGATTCACTTAGCAACTGTGGCAAGAAAGGTCATAAAAGGGAGCACTTAACAAATGTTTCACTTAGCAACAGACATTTTGGGTTTAATTGTGGTCATAAGTTGAGAACTACCAGTATTTCATTTATGGATATCTACACAAGTATGCTCTGACATTACAAAATAATGGCACTGTGTCATGACCCATTCAAAAAGGCAGGGTTTTGATAATGACACTATGCCAAATGATTTGCACATTCCAACATATTATTTTACAAAAAAAATAGAGAAGAAAACACAATCTGTGTCCCCTGCTTCTTCACTTTCTTGCTCATAGTCCATTGTCGTATCTTGAAGCTTGTTTCTGGCAGAATTGTTTCCATTCACTGTCATCTCTCCTTTCATCCTATTAATGATATAGGCAGGCATCTTTCTTTTTGCAGAGCCTTTTTTCCTTGAATCTTAGGCAGAGCTTTTCATCCAGAGATTAAGAAACATAATCATCAGTGAAACTCTGGATTCTTTACTGAAATTCCAGAATATAAGAGCCTTTTTTGACACAAAAAGTTTATTCTGACAAAATTGCTATCTCCTCAAGGAATATTGAAGTGAATTGTAAAATTGGGATAACTCAACAAGGCCAGAAGCTTTGCTGTACAGATAAAATTCCATCAGCATTATGGCTGATTTCTGGGCTCTTGTTTTCTGATCAATTTCAAGATTATTTAATAGAAGAAAAAATAAATGTAGACTATTTACTATTGCAGTCAAGGTTTAAAGAATTTTCAAATGATGACAGTCTTTTATTAGATGCTATATTTAATAATGATATTATTTTAGACTTATAAATCAATCCTAGGTTACTAAAGTGAAAAAATATCAGGTTTTTTAAAAATACTATTCCAGATTAAAATAATAAAAAGTTGAATCTATTAGTGATATGATATAATTGATTTTGTTGGAGATGATACAGTTGCTATAGAAACTTATAACTAGAAGCTAAATAATTTCTATTCTTCTTAAGCTTTTGGAACTTAAACACCTGACACTAAGAAAACTGCTGAACTCACACGTTTTAATATAAAAAGTTCATGTTGTTTCTAAAAGATTAATGATTAATTTCAATTAATTATCAATTAAAATAGAACAACTTAGAAAACCATATTTTATAGAGAAAAGAGAAAAATAGTTAAGGCCAAAATAGGAACCAGTTCTATTTTCTAATATTAAATTAAGGGTCGCTGTATGTAAGAATGGCAGCACAAAAATTTAATAAGTAAATAAAATAAATAAAAATAAATCTGGTTCATTTTACTTCTTACTTTTATACCTTCCTCAACTTTCAGGTGATTAATCTAATTTATGAATGTAATGGGCAGAATTTGATTATTACTTTCCACTAATGAGGGAAGCTTCTTCTATATATCATTAAGACTATTCAATATTCAATATTCATAGCAGATTTTAAAATTCCATTTGGGATGATTTCTTTTATCCCATATAGGTGATAATTTTAATATATTAATTCTATTTACATCAAGTTAACTAACAAAAAGCTTTCTAAAAATCTTTTTTTTCTTTACCACATTGATCAAATTAAAATTTTAAAAAGCCTAAAAACATTTAAAATGAAATCACAATAACTAATATAAAGTGGCAATGAATAATAAAACAATGTGATTACAATGGCGAGATAAAATTTCTAATATATTGTAAAATTTTGGACTCATGGTTGTAGACTTTGTTGTATTTTGCTAAAACAGAGCTCAGTGTGCAAAAATGTATCACTGAATTGTTCCATATGTTCAACGATTGGTATGTCTGTCCCCTGTGGATGGTTCATTAAAGGTTTTAACTACTATGACAACTTTACTGAAGATTTGTAGAAAAGTAATAAAGGATACTTTTACACAAGAGTAGTAGTTGTTTCTTCTTCCTTTTTCCTTTCCCCTTCCCTTTCTTCTTCTCCTTCTCTTTCTTCTTTCACTCCTGGAAAAGAAGAAAAGTTTACTTGTTTTGAAGAAAGTATCATTTTTCCATATTTGTTGGAACTGATATGCTTTACTAACCCTCAATTTAAATTCATTATAAATAAATCACTGGTATTAGTAAAGCCAATTCACAGCTCAACTTGAAATAACAAACTTGAAAATTTATCATATGAACCCATACAATAGTTTTTTCACATTAACGTCAGGATTAGAATTCAAAAACAAATTTCAGAGTTTTGAATGTCCTATTGTGTTTTCATAGATAGTTGATCCTGACATAATGTTCTTGAGTCATAACACATGACTTGTCACAGGTACTGACAAACTCTTTTCAACTATCTAATAGACTGGCATTTGAACTTTCTGTATTTAGAAAGGGAAATTCAGTTGAAAACAGTTGAGAGACTGCTTCTGGAAATACCTTGTAAATAGTCTGGAACATCAGCATACCTTCATAAAAGCCAGAGGCAACTAGTGGCATGTGACTAGATGACCCAAGCCAAATGGTCAGAATCTATTTACTGGTAATGTTGGCATGTATAACATGCAGCTGCAGAGAAGATATCAGTCTGAGCAGTAGTGTATAAAAACAATCAGGCCCTTATTGCCAACTCAGCCCTCAGCTGCCAATAGGCAGCCACCCACATCAGGGAATAAAATGCAGTTCTTAGCATGCTGCAAGGTTGCTGCATTTCAATACTTAGGAAAAAAAGATGATAAAAATAAAAGATAGAAGTTACTTGTTCTAAAAATGTGTCCATTAACAGATATTACAATAAAAATGAATTTATGCTGTATTTTAGCAAAAAAGCATGGTAATTTGATCAACATTTTAGCATAGTTGTCTGAATAATGTTATACACCATAAATTGCTACTATAAAATGTAAGATCTATGATCATAGTATTTTACTTGTAACATAGAGCTTTTCCATTATAATGCTGCCCATACTATGAATCCTTGGCAAAAATATTGTTTTTGAAAAGGGAAGGAAGGAGATTGGTAGCTATATTAAATGAAATATTAAAAAGAGAAAGAAAACACAATGTATAAACTAATCAATATGGCAATAATGAGAATCTTGTTATCTACCCAAAGGAAACTGAGGAAAACTGAGATGAAGGTAGAGATGAATTGAAACAAAACACCTTAGGACAATAATGGAAAATCTGTAGGTAGATTCTGAGATGAACTTTTTCAGGAGTTCTCCTGCTTGGTTTTGACAGCTAGTTGTCATTTTTGAGGTCTAATTTTCAAAGGTCTATTTTAAAAACCATCTAGTTAACAGATAACAAATAATCAAAGTTGGAAGGTACTTTGTAGGTCATCTAGTCCAACCCCCATCCCCACCCAAGTGGGAGACCCCACACCATTTCTGACAAATAGGAGTCCAATCTCTTCTTGAAAGTCTCAAGTGATGACGCTCCCACAACTTCCGAAGGCAAGCTGTTCCATTGGTTGATTGTTCTCACTGTCAGAAAGTTTCTCCTTATTTACAGGTTAAATCTCTCCTTGTACAGTTTCCATCCATTATTCCTTGTCTGGCCTACAGGTGCTTTAGAAAATAGCTTGACCCCTCCTCTCTGTGGCAGCCACTCAAATATTGGAACACTGTTATTATGTCTCTCCTGGTCATATCATCACTGCTCTACTACTTTTACATCATTTCCTAAATTGAGCTGTGGTAGAGTTAATTTAATTTAATGTAATTTAAACTTAACCACTGAGTGATGGCACAGTGGTTAGAATGCAGTATTGCAGGCTAACTCACTGTTCACTGCCAGGAGTTTGATCCTGACCAGTTCAAGGTTGACTCAGCCTTCCATCCTTCTAAGGTCAGTAAAATGAGGACACAGATTGTTAGGGATAATATACTGACTGTGTAAACCTCTTAGAGAGGGCTGTAAAGCACTGTGAAGTGGTATATAAGTCTAAGTGCTAATGCTATTAATGTCTGGGTGGCTTTCAAATCCACTAAAGAAAAGAAAACAACTAAAATAATACCCACATAAACAGGCAGACCAGGCTAAAACAATTAAAACAATAAACAGTACAAAAATATGACAGGAGCTTGATCAAAAAATCACATCCACATTAACCCTTGCCTAAAAACTGAACCATATCTTAAGGGCTTTCTGGAATTCTCTCTAGGTGGGCACAATCTTTCTAAGTTCTAGAGAGATTCTTTTCTAGATTTTGGAACCACAACAGACAAGGCACTCTTCCTTGGTCCTGCAAGTTTGCAGCATTTAATTGTCTGGGGACTGGTGTGTATCCAATCTGCCTGAAAGTACCAAGAATCCAGAAACAATTGGAGATAGATAATTGCTGAGTTGGAGATCTTTTACAAGTAGTTACAAACACAATGAATTGCATCCAGAAGCCATTGGCAGCCAATGCAGCAATGACGCATGGACATACCTTTGGGTCTGTACCAAAGTCAAGAATTTGCTTATCTTTTAGGAAGGGCAGCATAAGATCAAGAGCATGTAAGCAGAAATGGAAAATGCTAGAAAGCATCTGTACAGTCGCACGTATAAGTCATGTGTATAGAATATAAAAAGCCATGAAGAGCAGAGAAAGGATGGACAAAGAGAAATGATCATTGCACAAAGCAGTCATTTCACAAGGCACTGTTTCATTCCACAAAAGAGTATTTCTCCCTGAATTTAATTTGCTGTATAGAAAGAATAATTTCATCTGGTTATGCTATCTTTCATTCTATAGTTCTAGAAAATAATGATAAATCACTTCTGCATCCTACCAAGAAAAGCTCATGAATGTGTTCATGACAAACAGACATTATTTGATTGATTGATTGATATGCCATCAATTAAAGATCCTTGGTGGTGCATGCTGTTAAATGCCTAGCACTTAGTTCCAGCTGCCTGCAATTAGTGCAGGCTCGAATCCCACCAGGCTCAAGGTTGACTCAGCCTTCCATCCTCTCGGGGTAGGTAAATTGAGGACCCAGGATTGTTGGGGGCAATAAGCTGACTTTGTAAAAATGCCACTTAGTAATAAGCAGGCATATACAATGGAATGAAGGCTATTGATGAGCGCATTGGGTTGTGCTTAGAAAAATTGTAAGCTGCCCTGAGTCTCCGGAGAAGGGCGGGATATAAATATGAATTAAAAAAATTGATATTAACTTTTAGCAACCAATTGGTAGATTCTTTAGGATAATCTGTCCCCAACCTTCTCCTAAAGATCTTCCAACAATATTGAGTCCATCCCACCTTGTTGCTAGTCATCCTTTTTGTTTTCTAACTACCTTCACTGCCATTATTTTCTAATTAAGAAAATATATATTATGAAAACTACAATATATATAAATGGAATTATTGATATTATACCACAAGTAAACATATACATTGCAATAGCAAATGTGCTATAAATGTGTTATAACTTGCTAATGCATAATATGTTAAAGGCATATATTCATTCTTAACATCTTAACAAAACCAAGTGATTACCTATGGAGAACACGTTTTGCTTGCTACTTGCTGCAACTTTGGAAAGCTTTATCTATTTATCTTTCCTTCTGTAGCATAAGCTGTGGAGACAATTCAATTTATTGAAGCCACTCTTTTTAGCCAACTAATGGTGTAGTACACTTAACTTGATATGCTATTTGCCACTTGTTCTTAATGAATCTTTGATCAGCTTATACTTAGCTCACAATTTTGCCTCCATGTTTCACTGTCCATGGCTAAAAGGGTAAGAGTTTAATTTTCAAAAGGTCAGAAAGGGAAAACAACTTTAATAGGGTCAATGCACTTAAGAAGGCAGATCACAGATGGATCCTCTTGATTCTAATTCTTTGACTCTGTCGGCCCTTCTTACATTTTCTTGATGCTAACACAGAGAGACAAGGAATGAGTGTGTGACCAAACTCTGCAGTTACCAGTGCTTTATTTTTGAGTTGAGTACTTCAGCCTGGCAGAGCCTAAAGATGTTTCTTACTGAACAGTCACCTGCAATCACTCTTCATCCTTCATGCACAACAGAGCCAATTATAAATGAGGCATCTAGTTTGCAGATTTAATTCGGAATGTGCCACCATCCTTTCTAGACTTGAAATAAATGTATTTATTATACCAGTCACATCCTGAGAAGAAATAAATTGTGGTGAATATTTACAAAAAAAATGGTGGAACAGCCTTAAACACTTTGTCAAGATTTTGGAACTTCTTGTTACAAGTACTGCTGGAAAAAGAATTCAACCCATCTTTATAGTAACTGGACATATTTCAAAGCTGAAAATCAGAATGACTGCTATCTCAAATTAATTCTGAACTAAAAATCTCATTAAATGTATGAAGTTGACATAAAACAACATTAACAGAGAATGATTGATTGTATGTTGAAAAAAAATACTGCTCTCCATGAGCTCAGGGGCTAGACTGTCAGAAAACTTAAGAAAAATGAGTGTAAGAGCCAAGATCCATATCAAATTAACTCACTGCATTTAAAACTGCTTTGAGATCACTTTTTAAAAACATAGATATTATTTTAGCATAGCGCTGAATCACCCAACTGGTGCACTTCAGTTACTTGAATGAATTTATCATTTCTCACACTGTTCTCCCTTGAAGAATGTACTATGCACCTTGTACCTTAAGAGGCTGCATCCCTGCAATACAGAAGCTGAAGAAATAAAAGGTATTGAAAGCTATAGTAATGAGTAGAGTTGTGTTCTCATCTTGTGCTTTTTGCTGTTCTTTGCTGAAGCATTTGCTGCTGGTTCTTTCTACTGCTGCTTTGAAAACAACTCCAATGAGAAATTGATGTTTTGTTTCTTAAAGAAAGCAAGTTAAATATTTCTATCTAGTCTACAAGCAGCCAATATGGTCAGAATGCTTTTGAGATTTCTTTAATCTTATATTCTTGATCCTTAAAAGAAAGGAGACAGAGACTTAAATCCTCCACAAATACTGACACAACATAAAGCCTTTTAAGACTCCCCTCCCCCATAAATCCACTATTTGTGACATCCAGAACTCCTCTTATCACCATCAATAGCCAAAAAAAGAGAACGTGGATTTTCTTCATTTTGAAACAAGAAATGCACATAAAATAGTAGACAAACTTTAAAATAGCCTAGAACATTTTAATAATGCCTTATCTTAACATCATACATGGCAAAATACAGGAAATTCTGGCATAATCCCATGTGACAAATTGCAGGATTGGCAATGAGATTCATAGATTTATATAAAATGGGGAAAAAGCAACAATTAAAATTCAAAATTTTGCAATGCATAAAAAAAGAAAAGTGGGTTAGCTAGTTTCAAGCCCATATAATACAGCAGCCTCTCTGTCATGGAGAGAATGGATAAAATTTCCTAGCAGTAGAATTTCAAGTGTAAAAGAAGCAGATTTAGCCAATGGGTTTCACATGTTTATAGTATAAAGAACAAAAGAAAACAAGAATCTACAGGAACAGATTAAATGAGAAAATCTGTTAAAAAGTGGAAATCCTTAAAAACAAGTGTAAATTCAATGATTTCCCCACTAACATTGCCATCAAATGCTTATTATTTCAAGTAAGGAAAACAATGGTACAGAATGGTCTATAGATGGTATATAACAGGGGTGTCAAACTCAATGCCTGTGGGCTGGATCTGGCCTGCAGGGTGCTTAAATCCGACCTGCGGGGCTGGCCTGGAACTAGCCACTGGTGGCTAAAGTGGACCGCATGTGGCAACCCCGCACATCGTTTTCACCCTGCATGGCCTCCTGAAGGACTCTGAAGCTAAAACTGGGCCAAAAACTGGGCTGAAACCAGGCTGAAATCACCCCAACCAGTGGCCCGCAGAGGAGTACTAAAATGCTGATCCAGCCCTCAAAGAATTCTAATTTGACATCACTGGTATATAACAACATCAGCAATTGTTGAAATTAATGTTGAATAAATGTTGAAAATTTGAAGGAATAACTTATGATAAAAACAAAACAAAACAAAAATCTTAGTTCTACAAAGAAATACACCCAAACATTCAGAAAATTCTTAAAATCAAATTTGAATCAAAGTCAAAAACATTTTATTAAGTATGATTCCAGAGAATATAAATGAAAGGCAACATAATTTAAAAGGTGCATGTTGACAGCAGCAACAATCAATCTGGTACAACATGAAAAGAAAAACTTTGAAAGACTAAAAGTGAAAAATGTGCAGCAATGGAAATATTGACTATATATGTGTACACATATCTAAATTCAAAGAGGAATTTATTTTTTTACTTATTAAAATTTTATGCTGTCCATCGCTCCTACAATGGTTCTTTCATATACAATATATCATATTGTTTAACTTATTAACTCATTCAGAATATGGCTTTTGAGTAAAAAAAATACCTGTTGAAACTTAATAATTACATTAATAGTAATCCTTGGAATGGACTTGATATGTTGGTATAAACACCAAATCAGATCTAAGAATCTGCTGCTTATTAATAATCTGCCCCACCCTTATTGTCTCATATTTTAGTTCTTAGTGATCATTATAATATTTTATCATCATTAATCTCTCAGTGCATCTTACTATTTCAATGCCAAACTCTGTTTCCAGCCATTAAAAATACTGATCTAAAAATAGCTTGCATATATGTCAAGTCAATGCATAATATTGTTTATTGTTTCAACACAGTCTCCCATACCCTACCAATATGTACCAGAGGCCATCTTTTAGCATCACCAAATCATGCTGAGACAACCTCAAGTTGGCCCTCACTAATTTACACTGGTACAACAATAATTGGATAACTTGAGAATCTACAAGTCAGTAGCAAAGATGCTGCCATTATCCCAAGCCTATACACAATTATCTTCAAATGATACACACTAAGAAAATATGAGCTCAAATTATGAGTTCAGAGTTCAGCTTATATTAATAAATAACTGGTGTTTACTGGTTATAGTGCTGGCAATGAATACACTAAACGTATTTATAACAGTGTGTAACATTAAGGCATTCAAGTATCTCAGCTTCAGACTCTTTCAGTGCAAAGGTTCATGGAGAGGAATAAATTAGTAGTTTACTGTTTAGCAGGAAGAAATAGCAGGTGGAGAAATGATGTATGCAGTCACTCTAACAGAAGCAAAATATCTATCTAGTTTCCCACTCATTAGTGAAGATAATATCATTTGCATTCTTATCAACAGAAGAAACATATCCCTTAGAATAAACAGGATGTTCATAAATATGCTATTTGAAAAGCAAAATCTTTGTATCAACTTGTTCTTTGTACATTAAAAGGCAATAATGCCAATAGAGGTCTATAAATATGGAAGAAAAGCAGTTTAATGTCTATATCTACAACTATATACATTTTTAACTAAAGAGGATAAGGGAAAAGAACACTTTGATTTTATCCCAAAATGAGTGATCTAAAACCAATCACCTTTCTGCCTCTAATTCAACCAGCCCCTTTTAGCGTAAAGAGTAGGGGACCTTATCAATAGCACAAATGTGTCCACTGGCAGCAGCAGAATATGTAAATGTATACCAAGCTTTTGTGTGTTAGAGATGGTAGTAATGAACCATTGCAGAGATTGACTTTTTGTAATTCTGTTTCCCAGTACTGCTTTCTTGAAAGCACAGTTGCTTTGTGAAGATTTAAGATTTCCATGCCCAGTTCTTTCTCCTGAAATTTTATCTTACAATATTGTTTCAGCATTTTTTGTTGCTTTAAAAGAATAACAATATCCTAAACCACAGTAGAGACCTTTGTAGTGTATAATTATGTATAAAATTGCAGCTTTTCCAACTGATGTTTTCCCAACCTATTGCTCCAATTTTCATTCTTTTCACTGTGTTCTTTTCACAATATAATTGGACAGCAATACTAGAAACCTCATAAAGCAGCTTTCATTAGCAGATCAAGTGCCATCTGTTATCTTACTTCAGTGTAATAGGCAGAGAGGTAGCAAAGGGGATCCATGATTAGGGTGTCTTAAACTAATAGCAACCCTGATGGAAGCCACTGCACTGCAAAACAGAATTGACCTCTTAGCCCTGCACAATTTTCTGGATTAAATCCATACTCACTTGACACTATTTGCTCTTTGCGGCAAAACTTGAAGTTATCCCATCATCTTTTACAAGCTCCTTTTCTGCAGCATTTTGACTGAACTCTTCTTCAGAATTGCTTTAGGTGAAAAAGTGATTAACTTTCCTTCTCTTTGAATTTTGAACTCTGATCTTCGCTGGTTCTTATTAATTAAAAATATTGGTGATCTAGTATGAACATCTAGTTATCACCTTGAACTGTTAAATTGTACCCTTCTACATCCTACTTCTGAATAACTCTAGTGAGATTTAATCTTAGGAAAATGTGCATACAAGTTCAGGGACTAGACAATGTATCATTTCAGTTCATGTTACTATACATTTCATTTTAAGGGGTCTAATTTCTAGTTTAAGGGGTCGTGCAAAGTCTCAGTTCATAAGGTGAGAAGAACACAATTTACATTTGGCATTCTTTCCTGTATGCCCATTTTTCATATGTGGTGAGTGTAAATTGTCATAATTTCCAATCAAATAAAGAAAAATAAAATTTATAGAAAGGAAGATTGATACAACATGCTTTCTATTAGTAGCAAATCAGCCCAAGACACATTGTGCTACTAAGCCAAGAAGATAGGGGTTCCTCACTACTTTATCTGTTAGGTTTGTGTATGGGTATACATGCACACATGCATGCATGCACATGGGTACCCATGCATCTGAGTCAGTCCTCATTTCTAGTAAGTGTTTGGATTATTTATTTATTTTTATTTATTTATTTGATTAGTCATTTGCTTACAAGATAATAGGTATAAGTATAAACATAGTTATAAATACATGGATACATATAAGAAAATGAAAGAAACAATAGGACAGGGATGGTAGGCACTTTGGTGCACTTATGCACGCCCCCTACAGACCTCTTAGGAAAGGGGTGAGGTCAATAGTAGACAGTCTAAGGTTAAAGTTTTTAGGATTTGGGGAAGAAACCACAGAGTCAGGTAGACTATTCCAGACATTGACCACTCTGTTGCTGAAGTCATATTTCCTGCAACCAAGTTTGATTAAGATTAATCCTCGCAGCTTTCTTAAAAGATTTTTAGAAGCAATTTCCCATTACTTTTTTCAAGGTGAGTGAGAGTGACTGGCTCAAAGTCATCCAGCTGATTTTTTGCCTAGTTGGGACTAGAATTTATGGTTCTATTCTGATACCACACCGAATTGGCTCAATACAAATGTTGCTTGGATTGAGTTAAATCTTTCTGCAACATCAGCAATGTCCCTGTTTTTTCCTTCACATATGCTAGCATAAAGCTATTTTATGGAATGCAGAAACAGCCATTTGGTCCACAGTTCTTTTTTCCAACATTTTCTTGCCTCTTAAAGGAATGAGATTATTTAAATATTGTGATGGCTTTGGAAATCAAGGTTACTTGAGAGATGGAGGACATAAGATGCAAGATTATTTTTAACAGTGGTCCTGCATTCACTGAAATATTTGACTGTAAGCCGATTAATATAAAATAAATTGTTATTTATTATTATTCTATTTGGAACATTGTATATAATTCGCTATGCAAACACTATAAAATAATTCAGGTGAAAGTGAAATTCAATCCTCATATAATTGTTTCTTCTTCAGCTTCCTAAGTATTAATTTATTGACATATTTTAATATAGATCATCACTTTTTTCTACACTAAATAATTATCAGACGGCACATGTGTTTGGTTTGGTTTTATCTTTTGCTGCTAATATGGACTTGTTCTAATTACTAGAAAGTAGAACAACTTCATGCCTATTTATCAGAATCCTTGGCAATACATCGGTGTCATGCATGTATAATCTGTTACCATTTGTGTGCTCAGATGGTAAAAGTTTGCACTATTGGAACAGAGTGAGAAAATGAAAAGCAACTTTACTCTGACTTTATATTGTTTTATTCCTTTATTCTGAAAAGTATCGTGATGGTAGTTTTAAACATTGTATCCAGTTTTGTTTCCAATTATCCCCCAATGAATCCTTTTCAGTGCAAATGCTTTACATATCTTCTGGGTGACATTGGAAAAGGAACATTACCAATAACATGAGTAAGGCAGGAATGAAATCTTTATGGGGGGGAGCTTTAAATAGTTCTTTTTTCATTAATAGGAGAACTGAATTTACATTGTGTGGCTCCATCTGAATTCCCAACGAATCAATCTCTTAAAGCTACTGGGCTAGGACTAGAAATACTTTATAGAACAGAGAAAAGCCTTAGAGCACAAATCTATATAATAGTCTGTGATGTACAGCAATTGAAAAAGGGACTAGATCAGCCAGAGGCAAGGGGAATAGCTGAGAACAGATAAACATTTTAGGTATAGATGCAGAATGAATAAAACAGGCTGGAATACAGCATATACTTAATCAGTACATTTTGTTATGATTACTCTCTTCTTCATAAAAAACGAGAGAGAGAGAGAGAGAGAGAGAGAGAAGCAGTCACAAGGAAGTACAATTCATGATGCTTAAAATCCTAGCAGCTTAAATGGAAAGCCTTTAGAAAATACATAATTAAGGTCACTGCAGCTTAGTCACAGCACTTTAAGTGTGGGTTACAGTGTACATAAAAAGAATGCTTTTGAAAAAGAAGGGGTGATCTGCTAGAGTTAAGAAAGGAATCTCTATTAGGTTACAAATCGTCGAAACATTCCTGAAGGGAATCTGAATGAGAGCACCTTCTAAAGCCCATGTAAATTTCATTGAGGTACAATAATAGATTACTCAAAGGATGGAAAGCTACTTAAAAGAAACATCATTTCAACACTGATAACAGAGTTGAATAGTTCACTGCTTTGAGAAATGAGTCTCCCAGAAGGGCGGAAAATGATAAATGGAGAAGAAAACTTTCTGAGCTACATAAAATGCTGAGATTTGAACTTATCAGACAAACAATGAAAGTTCCTTGTTATTCTAAAGTAGCTTTTAGTTTCCCTTTCACATTTTTTCTTTCTCTCATCACTATCTTCTATATACTTCTAATCTTACTATTTATATATATACTTCTAATCTTAATACACACACACACACACACACACACATATGAACATATACTTTTGTATTCTTTTTAAATCCTATATGAACAATCTCTTTAATAATAATAAAAATTATTATTGTCTTTATTTGATGAGTCAATATGACAAAACAAATACACACACAGAGAGAATAATAAATCAAAAGACAAGCAAAACAAAACAAAGTAATCACATTTATGCTATTCAAGAAAATATTGAAACTTGGTTGTTCTCATAGGACCTGTTCCCTGTTTTGTTCTTTTATTTTGTTTGATCTTTTTTGTTTTATTGTGTGATTTGGTTCTTCTAGTTGGATGTATTCTTTTATATGTTAGGATCTTATTTGTAAGTGACCCGGAATAGTTTAAGAATCAGCCTATTAAATTAATAAATAAACATGAAAGTGTGTATGTATGTATGTGTGTGTGTGTATATATATATATATATGCAGGTCTTGGCGTATTCGGGTTTTTTCCCATGTAAGATTGAGAGTATCTTGGCGATGTTTCAATGAGGTCCCACTCGCCATCTTCAGGCTGGTGCTTTCGGCTTCACGCTTGTGCGAGCAAAGTGTGATCGGAGCTGCCATCTCTCTATAAATACTGGTGGGGAGGTGTGGTGTGCTGGCTCTGTTGTAAGTGGGTTACTAAATTAGACTTCTCCCCAGATGCAATACTCAAGTTGGACTACAAACAAGCAAAAGAAACTTTGAAACAAAGGATAGGGGACATTGAAAGGCAAACAGACTTAGGGAAACTCCGTCGTTTCTGGTTCCAGATCAGAGGTGGTATTCAGCAGGTTCTGATCAGTTCTGGAGAACTGGTAGCAGAAATGTTGAGTAGTTTAGAGAACTGGCAAATACCACCTCTGACTGGAGATTTTTCAGTATCCTTCCCCTGCCACGCCCACCAAGCCACGCCCACAGAACCAAGTAAAAATTTTTGAATCCCACCACTGTTCCAGATGCCATATCTTACTCAGTTGGGGTTGGCAAACTATCGGAAAGCAATTTCTCTCACACGGTGTCATGTGTTTCCATCGGCAGTCCTGCACAGCAAACATAAAAAGATACCATTGGCTGAAAGACTCTGTTCATGTGACTCAGGAGACGTGGAGAGTATTGGTCACATACTCTTTCAATGTTCCTTTTACACAGAGATGCGAAAAAAACATATCCTTCCAATAATTGCTAGGTATCCTGGCTGTTCCAACACTGCTTATCTCTACTGGCTGCTTAAGGACAAATAGTCCATAACTACTGCACAGGTAGCTAGATTTTATGCAACAGCAATGGGGATTCTTCAGAAACATGTGTCTAATCCACCATAGCTATATTATACAACCAATGTGGCAAACATTGTTGCACTGCTTATTCCTTTCCCTTTTAGTATTAAATTGACTATGGGCCTTACAGTTTATGGGTTGTAATTTTAGTATAGTAGACCATGTGTAATTGACAGACTGGATTTTACCATATATTTTATCTTATTTATTGTTTTATTCTAGAATTTTTAATTGTATATTTACTTAGTGTTTTTACTTGTTCTGGTCTGGCCTATGACTGTAATAAATTGAATTGAATATGAGGTGCACAACCCTACAGCAGGCTAAGACTTTATTATCTCATTATGCAAAAGTATCTTGTCAAGTGACCTATCTGTCAACTGAGACTTTTGTATATAGAAAAAATAAAAATCAGTCTCTTTTCCTTTTTAGTAAATTTAATAGCAAAGCTGTTATGGACATGGACATCAATAATGGATCAGGTGTAAGGGGTTGAGTAGTAATGAAACACAGCAATCTAAAAACCCAAATTCTGCCTATTTTTATCAAAATATCTAATGCAAGTAGTTAAGGTAGCTATACATAACTTGGTGAAGGTCAGAAGTGGGAACAAACTCTTATTTAAAAAGAGTGAAACCAATATGGACAAGTCTCAAAATATACTATTGTTGTTTTATATATAAAAAGAAAAATTCCTATGAAGTCCAGATGAATTATATATATCCCTCTGGATTTGTGTCTCTATGTTTTACACAATCTTATTCATTTAAATAAATATTTAATAATGAAACATAGTGTGACAGATGTGGACTTAGAAACTTGAATATTTATCAATCTATGTGTGTGTCTCGAAAAAAATAATAACATTAAAAAATATTTTCTTAGTGTCATTACAGCTATTTAAACATTTTGAATTAATAATCTGTTGCTGAATAAGTAAAGACAGCTGCACTTTAGATACCTCCCGATAAGAAAAGAGATTTTAGAAAAGACATAGTATTTCAGCTGAATAACTATCTAGCTGGGATACAGTCCCTGAGCTGCCAAGATTAGCTGCTTCATTGAACCTTGTTTAATAAGAAGTTTTATGCAAGAAAGCTCTTCACATTGCTGTTCCAACAGAAATGTTTTTGTTTTAATTCTTCCTAGAACTAATGCACTGATAACATTATATGACAAAGGTTACAGATAAGCAATATTTGATTAAAATCAATTAAACACAGCAGGATACATCTTTCTCTGCCATAGTCCCATGGAATAAAATGGCAGTATTTGGGAGCTGACATTTCAATGTCCTGACATTGTGCCATGCACCATTTCATTGTAGCAATACCTCGTTGTGCAGCATCTTGAGAATGACATTTCATCATGGACATTGTCTAGCACATTCCTTTATGTACCATCTCATTGTTGACATTTTTGTCACTGAGATATTTTTGTCTTTCTAAAATGATAGTGCCATCATTGTATAAACAATTAAATGATATTCATTTGAAATCTCACTGGTGTGGATATAAATTTCAATCAACCTCTACAACAAAAGGGAAATCAGAATGCATTTCCATGATTAAAATCAATGTGATTGGGATAGTTTCCTCTTTATCCTCAAAGCAAATTGCGCTATCATTTCTTAAAATATAAATCAGCATATTTTGAAAATTATGTTGGGAGTAAATGCAGATCATTGACTACAAGTGCTCTCTTTTGTCTAAGAGAGAAAACGTCATTAAGGAAAAAACTCTAACTGAACTGTATTGGTTTCAATGTTTGCATTCAAAATTGCTTTTGCAACAATAGTGCTTTTATCACAGCAGCAATATATTTAAATTAAAACAAACCAAAAAAAACCCATTTTTGAAGCAACTTGAAAATAAACAGTTCAGTTTTTTCTGGATGTGACACATTCAGGTGATCCTTTAAAACACAAATAACCATTCTTCACTGGAAAGGTGTGAGGATTTCAGTTGTAAGGAAATGCTATCAGAAACTATGTACATTCTTTCAGATGGAAATCTTAGCTCCAAATAATCCAACTTGTCAAAGTCCATTCTGAACATTATTTTAAAGTGGTGCAGCAAGACATTAGATACTTATACAAATTCTTTTGTTGCCTATCTTTAAGTTGTTTCTGTAACCTATAATGAGGTGGTAAGAAATCTTGCTGAATTCCAGCTGCTGTTCTCAGAAGTTGCATTTCCAGCATATCTGGGGAATGTTGTAGTCCATATAGCTGTTAGCAACTTTGCCTGTTGAAATAGATACAGCTAAAGTATTGAAACATGATGTGGTTGTCTGAATATGCAACAAAATTTGAATATAGTATCAAGGAGGAAAAGAGTATATTTTTCTATAGGAGAGGGGACTGCTGCTGTGTTGGTAAGGAAGAGAAGAAACTTAAGAGATTGAAATGAAAGACTTTTGGAAAACGAAAGAAGGAGATACAATAGTTGGCAAAGCAAAATGGGTTTTAGATAGCATTGGCTTTTGTTGATATGTTGTTGTTGATTCTGATGTTGTTGTTTTTCTAATTCCAGGAGAGCTGAGAACAAGATTTTTGAAGTGGAGAAGAATCTGAAGTCACACAGAAGGAAGAGTGATATGAGAGAACCTAAACCTGTATTCATTTCTTTATTATTGCCAATTATAGTGAGTAAAAAACCTGCAGAACCTTGCAGCAAATTACTGCCTGATAACAAAACAGTGCTTAAGTTACAGTAGGTGGACACTACTAAAAAAGTGGGGGGAACGGTCACAAAAAGGTATGCTTCATAGGATCTATGAGTCCATGTGACAGGAACAATATAATTAGAGAAGTGGTTTAATTTGATGTTGAACAGATTTATTTATAGCTGGTTTCTTTCATGGAAGCTTTTTTGTCTTCACTGTATTAAAAATTGCTTGAAGTATCTATGATTTTGAAGGCTGAGATGGTAGGACTTTCCTCAATGTGAACATTATTAGATAAAAGTTTCAGATTTATCCCGTTAATTTCAGATGCATAGGAAAGCTTTAAAAAGGCTTGACTGTCATTTAATAGCAACTGCCAAGGCATTCAACTGTTGTACCCCTGTCTTCTTTACTGGGTCTTTAATTTTGCTGTTTTATGTTTCAGTGTAGTGTTCGTTTGTTTCTTTGTTTAACAAGAAGGGTGTCCATTTTTAAAAAATAATATTTTTTATAAGAATTGATCTGTGGAATTTCTAATATATACTTAAACTTTAATACATTACAAGCTTGGGAAAAGTACATTTAAGATAGGTAACAAGTTACAATTTTGATGATTATGTCCTTTCATTGTATGACAAAATATGTGATACAAAGATACTGCATATAAATATTTTTGCACTTTCAACATTTAGCAAGGAAAGCAATAATTCAACCTATATCTAAGAGTTAGTTTTCAAATGTAAAAATCAAGAGGTCTCAATGGTACAAAAGTGCTATTAAATATGATGAATTGTTACCTATTATCATGCTTTTTAAGAAAGGGTTATTTTAGATATGTCTTTCTGAACTACTTAAAAGAGAAAAAAAAATGTCTCACTATAAACTATTCATAGAGAAAATGTGCTTCACTTTCTGTTGCATTACCATATTTTTAATAATTTGATTGGTATCTTCAGGTTTTTTCTTTTCCTATTGTGATTTAAAAAAAAGATATGACAGAAGTTTTGACTCCCAATGCAGATTTTAATATGCCCATAATTCTTTTTGTTTGTTTGTTTAATGATCCTGTAATCCCTTGCATCTGGGTGGAGTCAGGACAACTGAATTTCCTTTGGAAATATATATATACAGGGAAGCACAAGTACTTATATTGCAAACCCATAAATGATGAATCAGCCAGAATATGACTGACATGAAACTGTTGAAACAAGATGATTTGGTCTGATAACCTTCGTAGGTTGCCAATATTGCTCAGTCAATCAGGAATATTAGTAGCAATGGCACTGGCTTCAAAATTGTGGCCACACCTGGGCAATCATACTCCCTCTTAACATTTATTACACACATTGCATGTTGATGAAAAGAGCAAAGATTTGATCATGTCATACAGTAGTTGCCATTTTAACAGAATAGCAGAATAATAAGAGTTAGATAGAACCTTGGAGGTCTTCTAGTCCAACTCCCTGCTGAAACAGGAAATCATATACCATTTTAGTGAAATGGTTGTCCAATGTCTTATCCAATGTCAGAGCATCCACAACTTCTGGAGACAACTAATTCCACTGACTAATTGTTCTTTTAGGAAAATTTCCATAGCTCTAGGTTACTTCTCTCCTTCAATACTTTCCATCCATTATTATCTTGCCTTCAGGTGTTTTGGAGAATAGATTAACCTCCTCTTCCTAATGGTAGTACTCAAATATTGGAACATTGCTATCATGTCACTTCTAATCCTTCTTTTCATTAAATTAGACATACCAAATTCCTGCAACTATTTTTCATATGTTTTAGTCTGCATTCCCCTAATCATCTTTGCTACTCTTCTCTGCATTCTTTATAGTCTTAACATCTTTTTTTATATCATGGCAATTACAACTGGATGCAATATTCCAAGTGTGGTGTTAAAGGGATTGTAAAGTGGTAGTTCACTTTATCTTGATTCTATTTCTCTGTTAATGCAGCCTAGGACTGCATTGGCCTTTTTGCAGTTGCAACACACTGCTGATTCATATTTAAGTGATTGTCACTAGGACAATTTTGAAGACAAGGATTATCTCTGTGGATGCTCCTGCAGCTAAGCCAGATTCAACTTGAAGGTAGACTTATTAAAGGTCATTCTGCAGCTCATGGCTCATGAACTAGTTGAAAATGTGGCAATCTAAGAATCCATTTCTATGTACAAGGCAGTAGACTGGAGTCCTAAAATTTATTCCAAGGGCATTTAAACCTAATTTAATATGGACATTTCTGGAGTTTATCATTCTGGGTCTTGCTATTACTTCTGAAATAATTAGAACTGTGTATTTTTACATCTTAAGTCTTCACTAGCATGGATAATTGTTATACTTCCTAGCCAAGAGAACTAGTGAGCAATTCTGGAAGCTGCTGTGAAAAAGATTTGCAATAAAATAATCATACATTTGCAATTCTTAGAAAAAGAATCACTAGCATATTTCAAATTATTTTAAACCTATTATCTTATTTTTTTACTCCCTTGTTCTGTGATTTCTATTATGGAAGCTATTGAGATAAATAGGTATAGCAGCAAACTCTGAAAATCAGTGCAGGTATTTTGAATGAAGTAAAATGTTGTTTGCTAAGTGCAGGGGGAAAATCACATTGGTTCTGGGATAGATGAGCCATAAGTAGATATATTGATGCTAAAATAATCACAGAACTCTGAAGTACATTTTAAGTAAGGAGGATGAAAGCATAGCAAAAGGCAACACTGACAAATTGATCAAAGTAGCCTTCTATCACTTTATTGCTGATTGAACTCATAATTTCAATTCTTATAGTGTTGAATTTTAAAACTATAAGGAGCAATCACATTATTAAATGTTCTTTATTGTTCTGCAGAGAATCCATCAGGTCCTGGTACTCATTATTTACTGTAAATTCAAAAACATTTTTGATTCAATCAACAAAGGAATGACTAATAATAGTTTTGTAAGTCTTCTATTAACATCTAAAAGCCTATTAGGTAAGTTCTCACTTTTATTATAAGGCTAACATTTTAAAATTGAAAATTTATATTTTCAGGAGACCAACTTATCATATTCCCATCTTTAACAATGTTTTTTTCTTCATATGATTTCCAAATATCCTACTAATATTTTCTCAGTGTTTTTGTTATAGTCAACATATTACAATATCTCAGAGTGCATCCACAATATCACTTGCTTCAGTATCATTCAGTGGAGATTTATGGAAATAGCAAGATCCAAATGGTTTAATAAGCTGTTACAGTTGCATATTTCAAATAACTGGACTATGATCTTATATTTGATAAAATCTCTTGAAATAATATTTAGAAAATCAAAGTAATGAAGGCACATTTCAGATGCACAGCTAAATGACAGGAATGAACAAATGTCAACCATCGATCAATTATATGTACTAGTTGAACTAATAATCTTACAAATTACTATCTTTATGGTTGGGAATATTCCTAATTTATTATTTAAACTCTGATTAAAATCCCCCCCAATAATTTGATTGCAACATATATGAACTAAATAATAAAAATGCTCATGAAACATAGCAGGAAGCATAAATTATGTGAACACAAAACTCACCTACTGCAGATAGATTTTTGCAAAGCAATTACTAGTTGCTTTTTAACTATGATAATAAAAGGATAAAAATATTCTAATTTTGAATTGGAATAAAGCACTATGCCAGCATGTGTTTCTTATAAAATACAAAACATATTCATTTATTTGCCCCTACATGAACCACACCGTAATGGTTTGGCTTTTAATTAATTCTTGCATTTTAATTTTATATGATAACTAGAGTCATTATTGGTACAGTCATGTGAAAAAGTAAGTACACCCTTTTTGAGTTCTATGGTTTTACATATTAGGACAGAGTCAAAACTCATCTAGTCCTTAGCAATTCTTCAAATAGATAAATGTCTCAGATGAACAACAACACATGACGTATTACACCATATCATCATTTATTTTACAAAAAGAAAGCCAAAATGGAGAAGCCATGTGTGAAAAACTGAGTACATCTTATGATTCAATAGTGTGAAGAACCACCATTAGCAGCAATAACTGATTTCTGTCTTTCAAATTGTTGTGGTGGACTTTTGGCCCACTCTTTTTTACAACATTGTTTCAGTTCTTTGAGGTTTGTGGTCATTTGTTTATGCATCTTGAGGTCCCAGCATAGCATTTCAATTGGGTTGATGTCTGGGCTTGTACTGGGCCTTTGCAACACCTTGATTCTTTTCTTTTTCAGTCATTCTGTTATAGATTTGCTGGTAACTTGGGATCATTGTTCTGTTGCATGACTGAATGTCAGCCAAGCTTTAGATGTTAGACAGGTGGCTTCACATTTGAGTCTAGAATACTTTGGTATACAGAGGAGTTCATGGTCGACTCAATGACTGCAAGTCATGGTCCTGCACTTGCAAAACAATCCCAAATAATCACTTCTCCACTACCATGCTTGACAGTTAATATGTTTGTGCTGATGTGCTGTGTTTGGTTCTCCACAAACATAACATTTTACATTATGGCAAAATATCTCAACTTTGGTCTTTTCTGATCAAAGACAATGTTCCAGAAGTCTTGTAATTTATTCGGATGCAATTTTACAAATCTAAGCCATAGTGCCATGTTCTTTTTAGAGAGAAGAGGTTTTCTCCTGGCAACCCTTCCAAACAAAGAATACTTGTTCAGTTTTTTTCTAATTGTACTGTCCTGAACTTCAACATTTAACATGCTAACTGAGGCCTTAAGAATCTGCAATTTCTGAGTATTGCACAATCTGACTTTGGGATGAATTTGCACAGTTAAGATTATACACACTAAATTAATATGTTTTGGTGAAATATAGGCTACTCTGTTAACTGTAACAAATCAGAATTGATGCCAACAGGTATGTCAATAGATAAACATGTATTTATCTATACACAAAATGATTACAATTATTGTATGTGTACTAGATTTATGATTTAGGTATTTTAATCCATATAATATTTCTAAAATAATAGCATGTGGCATAACAAACAATTACATTATTACAATTATTACATACATTACATTTATAATTAACTTTGACTAACATACTATCAAGTTTTCTTGGGTATTTATTATTTATTTATTAATGAAACACTGAATGGAATAAATAATTGGAGACTGCCTTTTGGTGTAAACTATTTTACATGGAAACAAATTTTGGGTTATAATTTCAGAAATGGAGTCTTACATCTGAAATGTAGTTTTTTTTTCTTAACATAAAATATTAATACTCTATTTTTCAATGTTATCTTAAATTAACTTAGCTCTTTATTATTCAATAGGAAATTACTGCAATTTATTTATTCTATTGCTTCTATTGTGATTATTAAAGGATTTTTAAAATGGTCTGCATTTTAAATGACATAAAGAAGTAATGAAATATTGAAGATTCTTATCTAATTTATTTAATACTATAATGCTTGTTAATTTCCTAGAATTTATTCATTTCATATTTATTTGTCGTTTTGACTCTTACTTTTTCTTTCTCGTTTGTTTTTCTTTCTTAAATGTTTAATAAAATTATAATAAAAATAAGCAATGGGAAACTGTTTTAACTTCAGATTTAAACAGAATACTGATTCAGCAAAAATAATATTCTTGACTTAATGACTGCATTTATTTAGAACAAAGGAGGATAAAACAAGAATAAGATTAACTCCTTATTCACTGCAATGTCAATATAAGACACTCTAAAATAGGAGTTGAAACTTGTGGTGTCACATTGTCAGGTGATATATTGGGACTTTTCCCTTTTATGCTAAACTGGTGCGTGACACATCCGGCCCATCGGCTGCAAGTTTGACATCCACTCTAAATGCTGTACAGATCATGATGATATCACCATAAGGACGCTGAGTCAGGTAGAACTCCAGGAACTGATGATAACCACCATTTGTTCAGTGCTTTCCTTACTTTGAACACCACTGAATGAACGATCATAGGTGAAGGACTACCTATGTTTATTCAGACATACTGAAAATTCCACAGGGTTCATACACTTTTAAACACTATTGTATGTTGTAAGACTAACACTGTTTGAAGGGAGTGCTAAAATAACATGGGAGATGTTGACTGGCAAGTAATTTAATCATCTGGTAATTAGCTATCTAAAAAGGAAGATTTGTTACAAATCTGTAGTGTTTGTTACCTTGAACTGTACATGAATCGAGAAAGCAGATCCTGTCAATACTTGTACATTATTTTAACTAAATATTTTTGAAGTGCTCAACAAATATGGAGAAGAAAAGGGAGCAGTACCTAATGGGAATTCCTGAACAGGACATGTTCAGAATCTACTCTAGTGAAGGCATGGATAGGAACTTACTACCTTGATTAGGTGAGCATGCAAGCCAGCTGTTGATATCTATTTAAAAAGGGAAACAAAATATTATACAGAAAATGTATAACTCTTGTAAGTTTGACAACTATTAGTAACTTACTCTGCTTATCTATGAACTCTTTAAATCCCCATTCACAAAGAACAATAATTGTTTATTGATCTCACTACTAACAATATTTCACTCGTTATGCAGTAGGGTCTAGAAATGTGATTTAGGAGCAATGAGTATGATTTTGTTACTATTTGTCATAATTAATTGGAAGCCTAGATTAATGTTGCTTTTCCCCTGGCTCCATGTTGGCAATGTGATGGTGTAAAAGAACATTTCTGAAAAACTATTTCTTTGTGGATTTTAACTGTATTTTCATAGACCATGCTAAGTAAGGGCTTACTCAACTGTCAGGTTTCCTATCATAAAGATAAGCCAGCAACCATTTTCTTAAGGGCAGTACTAAATGATACTGACACTTACTCAATTCTTGTCCACTTGAACACTGTATCTGACCACTGGGTGTGTTCCACTTTCAAAGTTTTGTTTGTTTGTTTTGTTTTGAAATGGTGTTTCAGTTTTCTTAAGTGCAGCTGTCTGGGTTTCCTGCTGTATTTACGTTTCTTACAGATCAGACTCTGAACTTTGGCTACATTATAGAAGCAGAAATGTCCCCTTCCTACTTTTTCATGGCTAATCCTGAAGAGCATCTGTTTCAGGCTTTGCAACAGTTATTTTTCCTATGAGAATAATGATTACAACACTTATTTAACATCAAGGGTGGGATGTAAATATTTTTACTACCGCTTCTATGGGTGTGGCTAGGTGGGAATGGCTAGGTGGGCATGGCCATGTGACTGGGTAGGTGTGGTCTTTCTTGTGCTGCACCCCTCCCCCAGCATTCTGGGGTTTGTTTGTTTTTGCCTCCTGGCCCTAAGGAAGCCTCCTGGGGGGCATTTTTGCTCCCAGAAGGCTTCCCTGAGGCCCAGGAAGGCAAAAAAAACAGAGTGCGGAGGGCCCGCACAGCACCCCCCATGGTCCATTTTTGGCCTTCTGGGCCTTGGGGAAGCCTCCTGGGCAAAGCAGTAAGACAGCAAGAGGAATCCCAACACAGCTGATCGTCAGAACAGCTGATTGTCAGGAGGTGGGGGAAAAGAAAGAAATATCAGTTCGGCCGAACCAGTATGTCGGGCTCAGGATGAGCAGTTGTCCCTGGAGCCCGACACTTTTGCAAAGTGCCTGTGGAGGAGCATCACTTGTGGGGGGACCGTCGCCGCAAGCCCGATATTTTTGCAAGCACTGGGGAAGAAGCCAGCCTGTCCCCTCACCCTGCTTGCCCCAAAGCTCAGCAGACAGTGGGGACAGCAACACCTGCCTCCTCAAGCTTGTAGGGGAGCATTGTGAAGTGCCATCATTCACGGACTGTGCTGCAATTGCATGGAAACAGCAAGGCGGACCATCAGCTGTTTGGCATGTGGAGGCGATTGGCAGCATGTGGAGACAATCGGCGGCATGGAAAGGCATTGGACTTGCTTGCCTCTGGATTGTTGGGTGATGTGTTGGGTGGTGGGGTTATCTGGTTTTGTTCCTGGGGTGTTGGGGGTTTGGAGGTGATGGGTTATAAAAGGGATAGGCATAAGTAGGTGTGGGGTGGAGGGGTGGGAGGCCATGGGTGGATGTAGATTAGCTGGGTGGGGTTGACAGGCAGCTATAATAAGTGCTGAGAGGCAGTTGATCTCAGCGCTAGCTTTATTTTGATTTTATCCAGTGTTGCCGGTTGGGGATTACGTGTGATGTTTGCTGATAGAATAAACCCTTATTACTACACCATATACTCATGAGTACCATGGTTTATCAGTGCTAATCATCCAGTACCCAGTGAGGCTGACACAGTAGCTGTTTTTTAGTACCAGTTTGGCCGAACAGTAGCACTTTTCACTACTGGTTCACCCGAACTGGGCCAAACCAGTAGAATTCCACCACTGTCTAACATGTAGATTATTCTAGTTTGAAAACTAGTAATGTTTTTAAAAATTAATTTTCTACCAGATTAAGTTCTGTTTTTTTTATTTTACCATTTTATCATTTATCCAGTCACTAAATAGATCTGAAAAGTGATTGAGTACACAGTAGGGAATATTCATGAACTACACTATATATTGGAATTGGTCAGACTATAATTTTTGGTACTTTAGTTGATTGTATAATCAAATCATCTTTTGAAATACCAGTTTGTTTTATTTTTCTGCAAAAACTAAATATTTTGTGCTAATGATCGAAGATTATTGCACTTAGGAAAATAATCCCAATTCCCTTTAAAAATTCTTTATATACTTTCCTTATTAAAGAATAAAGTAACCCATGAAAATCAACATAAGCTGTCAATAGTTATATCTGCAGTTTCAGGGAGGAAAAATATCCCCATTATCATTTGAAGATTCCATTTTATGTTCCTATTTTTATCCATGTAAAAATAAAAATAGCATTGCTAGCTAGGAGCTGTGGTGGCACAGTGAATGAAGTATTGCAGACTAACTCTGCCCACAACCAGGAGTTCCAAGCTGACCAGCACAAGATTGACTCAGCCTTCCATCCTTCTGAAATCAATAAAATAAGGACCCAGATTGTTGATGGAAATATGCTAACATTTGTAAACCACTCAAAACATTGTGGAGCTGTAAACCGTTGTGGAGCTATATATAAGTCTAAGTGCCATTGCTATAGTACTTGGTCTCATCCAGTTTAGCTTTCAGAAAACTATCCTATTAAGGATTATATAGACATATATAAATTATATAGTTCCAAAGCCTTTATATAATATCTTCCCCATATTCCATCGCATTGAAAAGATTAGCAATGTACAAAAAGCCTGCAGAACATGGCTTCTTAAATATTTTCCCTGGGGGCTAATCAGGATGCCTATTTATTTATTTATTTATTTATTTATTTATTTATTTATTTATTTATGAGACTTATATGCCATCCTATCTCCCTAAGGACTCAGGGCAGCTTACAAAGTAAAAACGATAATACAAAAATACAAATATTAAAAACAAATTAAACTCAAGGTCTCATAAAGAATTCCGATTAAAAACTATACTAAAACTATACTAAAAACCCTCCCCCCCCATCAGTCTGGGTAGGCTAGTTGGAATAGCCATGTCTTTAGGTCATGGTGGAAGGAGCGGAGGTCAGGGGCCACCCAGAGCTCCAGGGGGAGCTGGTTCCATAGGGTGGGTGCTCCCACCGAGAAGGCTCTACTCCTGGGAACCGCCAGCTGACATTGCCTGGTCAATGGCACCCAGAGAAGGCCCTGTCAGTGAGAGCGCACGGGACGTCAGGAAACTGTTAGTGGCAGCAGGGTTTCCTGCATATAACCTGGTCCAATGCCATGAAAGGCTTTATAGGTCAACACCAGCACCTTGAATCTCACCCGCAGGGCAACCGGTAACCAGTGCAGCTCACGCAGGAGGGGTGTAACATGGGAGTATCGGGATCCTCCCATCACAACCCACGCCGCTGCATTTTGGACAAGTTGAAGCCTCTGAGTTGTCTTCAAGGGCAGCCCCATGTAAAGAGCATTGCAGCAGTCCAGACGGGAGACAATGAGTGCTTGACTGACTGTACATAGGGCATCTCAGTCCAGATAGGAACGCAACTGGTGCACCAGGCGAACCTGGGCAAATGCCCCCCTGGCCATGGCCTCCACCTGCTCCTCCAAACTGAGCCGTGTGTCCAGGAGGACACCCAAGCCGGGTTGAGTCAGAGCCTGTTCCTCCCCATCCAAACCCACACCACCTCCAGGCACCGGGACATCACTTCGAGGGCGTCACTGGGTTGGTTAGGGGGTGGAGATGAAAAGCTGGGTATCATCAGCATACTGATGATACTTCACCCCAAAACCACAGATGATCTCACCCAGCGGCTTCATGTAAATGTTGAACAGGAGGGGCGACAGGACTGACCCCTAGGGTACCCCACAAAGGAGGGGCCTCGGGACCAATCTCTGCTCCCCTGCCAACACTACCTGTGTATGACCCAAGAGGTAGGAGGAGAACCACTGTAGAATGGTGCCCCCCCCACTCCCAACCCCTCAAGGTATCGCAGTAAGATACCATGATCGATGGTATCAAAAATATGTCTCTGCTGTGCATATGTCTGTGAGAGCTCAATCAGGGTGGGCATTTAGGTGTCTGGATATATTTCTGCATTCCCTGTGTACTGAGTCTATTGTTTGTTTTATGTATGCCCTAATAAATATTGGATGAAGGAATAAGTAAGTTGGCAGCATCTTAGGATATCTTCCCAAAGGGATTATGGGACAATTTTATGGGCCTTTAAAAAGTTTGTTCTGTCTTTTGCTGGCTTCTCTCACTTCACCAAACCTTATAATCCAAACTTTTTGGATCCATTTTGTATATTTTAAAGAGTTATCCTGCTGATGGACAGAACCCCAAGCCCCTTCACATAGTTTTTACCACATTTTTTGGGTTAGAAAATTTTAAAAAGAGAGAACCATCTTATCTTTTCCTCATTTTGTGTCCTTTTTATTTATTTTTTCTATTTGTGTAATGCATTCATGTGTTTGTTTTCCTAAGATTGACTTCTCCATATTTTTAAAATAATAAATACATTAGAGTGTTATAGTCAGCTTTGTATTAATGTGGCTGCCCACAGTTTTTAGAGTCACATATCCATAAGCTTGTCCATCATAATCTGCTGGACATATTTCCCACTACAGAATGTGTTCTTCTGTATTTAAATTAACTGGCATTAGTGCATGATTTTAAATGCAGCGAACAGCAGATGAAATATTGAGCTGAAAGATGGTGAACTGTTTGAAATTAGGTAATTCATTATCGTTTAATAAAGCAGAAGGCAGATAATCATTGTGATGGTCCTAAATAATGACAAGGGCAGCAATTCAGCTACTGCATAGTTCTCATGTAAGTATGTACCATGTTAGACAAGTACTGCCAAGTTTTCAAGTTCATGGAAACTTGGTAGATGTGGGGGCAAGATAGATTCCTAGAGACCAAAGTGACAATTAGTTACTTATCTTTCAATTCTGAAAATGGAAGTTGAAAGTTAAGTGGCAACATAAAGCAAAGCACCTCTGGGATTGGAGCTCCAGCCAGGGCTAGACTGAAATGACAGAAAATCATTGAGAACTGAAGGCATTAAAAGGTCAGAAAGAAATTGAGATCATGCCCTATTTGATCATTTTATCAGTTGATATTTTTCTGTGCTTTTGAATAAACAATAGATTATTTTCTCTAACGTAACGTCCTAAGCAATGTAATTGGAAGAGCTAGGAATTTAACACTGAGTTCTTATTTGGAACACAAAGAGGGTATATGCATTTTATGAGAATCTCTAAAATATAATTGCCCAAATAACACAACAAAGTGAAGTTTCCTATTACTACAACTAATCAGCTAGATTTCCCTTCTCTTTTCTCCTTCCTGAATTCCATTTTTCTCTAGATCTTAACAAATTGAGACAATGAAGAGTTCTTGAAAGTAATTAAATTAAATATTTTATTTCATGTTTGGAAAAAGAAAAAATTATCAAAGTGTTCAGAAAACTTGAACAATTGAGTTAGGGGAATGTCACTTTAAAAGCTGTTATTGCCAGTATATGATATTTAGCATCTGTACTGTTGCTAATATTAAACATGTTACTTATTAATACTATTTATATGTCATTGTGTTGATTTTTATGAAACAAGAAATAACTTTTTGTTTTTTGAATAGTGAGGGAACATGAAATAGCTTTATGGAATAGTTTGAAATTGTCATCAAAAGTTCAATGTCATCAAACTCCCTTATTGTTATGTATGTAGGTTTAAATGTCATTGGTTAAGTTTTAACTGTTCTTGTAAAATGTCAGAAATGATTGGTTTAAATAGTGCGGGAAAACCCTGCACTCTGATTGGCTGGCAACTGCGGCTGCTGGCTATAAGTAGCAGCGCAGTCCAGCCAAGTCGGGTCTGTTATGAGCTGTAGTCACTAATAAACTCTTCACTGAAGCACTCCGCGTCTGACTCTTCATGCAAATTTAACACTGGCGGAAGGTGGGATCCTTCCGAAGAGAAGACAACGGAGAAGAAGCCGAGAGAGATGGCTGTGCTGAACACCCCTCCAGCCCCATTCGATCCGACGGCAGAAGACTGGGACTCAGATGCAGATCGCTTCCAAATGTATTTGGAGGAAACGATCTCGCCGACATTTCCGACAAGCGGAAGAGGGCAGTCTTTCTTACCCACTGCAGTCTGGCCGTTTCAAGATGGAAGGTATTGGCGGAGCTGCAGACGGAAGGTAATGGACTGGCCCAATTAGAAAAGTTATTAAGAGCCCATTACGCCACAAGTATCATGCCTTATTAAGAGACACGAATTCTACCGTCAGGATCAAGGGGAAAGCAAAAACGTTAATGACTTTGTGGCCAGTTTAAGGGACATTGGGGGTGCATGTGAATTTATCAACTTAGAAGAGGCCATGCGCGATCGATATGTTCTAGGCCTAAAAGACAAGGTTTTGCAGAGCAAATTATTAATGAAACCTAAGATCATGCTTAAGGAGGCCATAGAAGAAGCTTCTTCAGCGGAAGCTACCAAGTCCTCAGCAGCAGCCATGAAGAAAATTAACAAGGCCGCAAGCCATCCTAATGTGGAAAAATCCACAACAACCCATTGCGAGCAAATAGATTCTGATTCAGACTGTAGTGAGGTGGAGGAAGGAATTTATAGACTCAGAATGGAGAAGAAAAGAAAACCTTGGAAGAAAGAGGCAAGACTTTTATTGCAGAGGTTTGAGGGGGGCACCCCCGCACTGAATGCAAGTTTCTTGATACCATCTGCCTCCTACCAAGGGAACAAGATTCCAGTAGTTGGAACAAGAGAATTCAATGTGAAGTTCAAAGGCCACACCAAACATTTGCCCCTGTCCATCGTGGACAAGGACCGCCCAAGCTTGCTGGGACTTGAGTGGTTCAATCCACTAGGCATCGAGGTGACTGGCATCAATCATGTGAGCAACACTGAATGGGAGGAGGCCTTGAAGTCTGAGTTTCCAGAGGTCTTCAGCGACAGATTGGGCAACTATATGGGGACCCCTATCACTTTCAACCTAGATCCCAAGGTGCCCCCAATTCGCTTAAAGCCCAGAAGGGTCCCATTTGCCTTAAAGGAAAAAATTGATACACAATTAGATAAACTAATAGCTCAAGGAGTTTTAGAGCCCACTGACCACTCCAGATGGGAGACACCCATAGTCACACCAGTCAAGACTGATGGGTCAGTGAGAATCTGTGGGGACTATAAGGGGACATTGAACCATGCACTCCAACAGAGTGCATATCCAGTTCCAGTGGTGCATCATTTATTACATTCACTTGGCAGGGTTACAGTCTTTGCCAAATTGGATCTGGCCCAGGCATATCAACAACTAACAGTTGATGATGCAACTGCAGAGGCCCAAACCATTGTAACTCATAGAGGTGCCTTCAAATGTAAAAGGTTACAGTTTGGAGTAAGTGTGGCACCAGGCATTTTCCAAAGCCTTATGGAAAGAATGCTCCAAGGACTGCCAGGGGTAGTGCCTTACTTTGATGATGTGTTAATCTCTGCTAAAAATGACACTCAATTACAAGAGAGACTCAGAGAAGTCCTACCAGATTCAAGAAAGCGGGGTTAAAAGTCAAGGAAGAAAAATGCACTCTTAGAACTGACAAGGTTGAGTTCTTGGGCTACATGATTGACAAGCATGGCATCCATCCTACAGATGCCAAGGTTCAAGCAATCAAAGAAGCCCCTAGACCAAAATGCAAAACAGATTTGCAAGCTTTCCTGGGACTCATTAACTTTTATCACATGTTCCTACCTCAGAAGGCAACCATTGCAGAACCATTACACAGATTACTTGATAAAAAGTCTGTTTGGGTCTGGGGCAGGAAGGAACAATCAGCATTTAACAGTATTAAAAGACTAATCACGTCTGATGCTGTACTCATACAGTTCTCTGAGAATTTACCTGTTGTACTGACTTGTGATGCATCCCCTTTTGGAGGGGGTTTGAGCCACAGGCTTCCCAGCGGGAGGGAAGCCCCTATTGCATTTTACTCGCACCTTGACCAAAGCAGAGAGGAATTACAGCCAATTGGACAAGGAAGCATTGGCAA
This sequence comes from Naja naja, assembly GCA_009733165.1. Taxonomy (NCBI): domain Eukaryota; kingdom Metazoa; phylum Chordata; class Lepidosauria; order Squamata; family Elapidae; genus Naja; species Naja naja. The sequence continues at coordinate 17,750,333 of CM019152.1, read as the reverse complement.
TTGTTGCAGCTATCAAGAATTTCATGAGTATTTATATGGGAGAACATTTACCATTGTCACAGATCACAAACCTTTGTTAGGCATTGTGGCAGGAGACAAACCTACACCCACTATCCTGTCACCAAGAATGCTGAGGTGGACTGAATTTCTTGCTGCTTATTCATACAACCTATTCACAAGCCTGGCAAGGACATTGGACATGCTGATGCCTTGAGTCGTTGCCCACTTCCTTATCAGGAGGACTTTGAACCTGAGGCACACAACTTTTTCCTAGAAACTGTTGCCAAGCTTCCAGTACTGCTGCTGAAATTGCCAGAGAGACTGCCAAAGACACTGTATTGGCTCCTGTTATAGGCTGGATTAAGAAAGGTTGGCCTCTTCAAGATCTACCTCACCTTGCCCAACCTTTTAAGTCCAGCAAACTAAATTATCTGTATTAAGAGGATGAATTTGTGGGGTAACAGGGTGGTTATTCCTGCAAAACTGCAAAGGAGGTTTTGGAAATGCTACATGAGGGTCATCCTGGTATTGTGAGGATGAAGGGATTGGCCAGGAGTTACATATGGTGGCCAGGTATTGACAAAATGGTTGAAAACTGGGTTGCATCTTGTCCCAACTGTCAGGTAGTCAGGCCTGCCCCACCTCTAGCCCCACAGGAATGGGAATGTTCTAGGAGCCCATGGTCTAGGATTCACATTGATTTCATTGGCCCTACCAGGCACACCTTCCTTATTATAGTAGATGCATATTCCAAATGGCTAGAGGTAATCCCTATGGCATCCACCACAACTGATGCTGTCATCAAGCAGCTTAAAAGCTTTTTGTAACCCATGGGTTACCTGATGTTCTTGTCTCTGACAATGGCCCTCAATTTACATCCAACCTTTTGAATCCTATTTAGCACAACTGGGTATCAGACATGCCCTGACAGCCCCTAGGCACCCTTCGCTAACGGCCAGGCTGAACGAATGGTACATTTTACCAAGGAAAAGCTTCAGCAATTGGGTCCTGGGGACATCACTGAGAAAGTTGAAAACTTCTTAGTGTTCAGCAATCATCCTCCCTAACAACTAATTATCCCCAGCAGAGTTGTTGATGGGTAAAAGGTCTCCCTTGACCGCCTTCATCCCTCTTACACCACGCGGATTCCACTAGCAAAGTTACGCCGGTGTGGGTGATTCTGTTTATGCTAAGAACCTCATGGGTGAACCTTCATGGATTCATGCTGAAATAACTCAAATAACTGGCCCTCGTTCTTACAGGGTACAAACAGAGGATGGTGTCCTCTGGAGCAGGCACATTTATCAGCTTAGATCCAGGTTACCTCAGGAACATCGCATTGTTCCTCTCTAATTCCATACCTAATGCTTTCTAGGGGAGGGGAGGAACATGAGGATAATCAGCAAACAAGAATCAACCCCATGTGTAACGAGCCATTGACAGGAACCATCCCAAAACCTGTCACAATGCCAAAATCCATCCTACAGGAAGATTGCACATCACTACCTGACTTGGTGCTGACATTGGGCTGGAGATGGGTTGGGAGGAGAGACCAGATTTTAACAATCAAACAGGGTCTTCTTCACAGGAAGCCCAACTAGGAAATGTCAACAGACACATTTCCCCTCTCTGGGTGAGAACGTTAAAACTTCCGAACCACGAAGGTCTCAGCACGTGCATGTAAGAGCCCCACCTATTTAAAAGAATACATTAGATAGGTTGGGGTTTGGTATGGACTGAACCTAGTGGGGAGTGTTATGTATGCAGGTTTGAATGTCATTGGTTAAGTTTGAACTGTTCTTGTAAAATGTCAGAAATGATTGGTTTAAATAGTGGGAAAACCCTGCACTCTGATTGGCTGGCAATCGGCTGCTGGCTATAAGTAGCAGTGCAGTCCAGCCAAGTCGGGTCTGTTATGAGCTGTAGTCACTAATAAACTCTTCACTGAAGCACTCCAGCGTCTGACTCTTCATGCAAATTTAACACTTATTTTCATATATATATTTTCATTTTTTATAGGATCTCCTTAATAAAAATATGCTACATCAATCTCTTTTTACTTACCACTAAAGGCAGCACAGGTCTTCATGAAGGAAGTAAAAACCAAAACATATATGACAACAGTGGATAAATAATTCAGATATGAATAGTTCACACATATCACATCAAAACTGAATATATCTTAGATAAGTATACTTGGAACATATTTTAACTTAGCCATTTACAGTATAACAAGCCCTTTCAGAGATGCAAAAGGGCTTTAACCTTTCCAATCTTTAAAATATTAGACTAAATAAAAATAAAAATCATGACAGTTGAAAACAAATGAATTTAGCAAAGTAACCTCAACTCCCTCTCAAAAACAAACACCAAAATATTTCTTCCTCCTTCCAATTCCATTGTCTCTGAGCATGACTGTAACTTCTAATTGTTTAGGAGCTGGTTACAATATGTTGTGATTAGCTGGCAGCAGATACAGATGGCTGAGGAGAGTGATGACTCTGATGAGGGGCCAGGACCATCAGGGAGTGGACTGCTGCCTTCAGGGATTGTGGGGCTGGCAGCAGTGACAGGGTTCTGAGGAGCCTGTGCCAAGTGTGTGTGGCGCAGGATGATTAGTAGAGAACAGCTGGAGCAGCACAGGCACTGGGAGTAGGGAATGTAATGGCCCCTCTCCAGGGAATATAGCCTGGTTTCAAAAGTTTTGCTTTTGCAGAAAGCAAAAATGTTCTGGACTCAGCATTGTGTGTGGAGACTCCAGCTTACCTGAAGAATTCTGTCAAGGCTTTTCTGGTTGGACTAATTGGCTGCAAGCCATCTTTTATCTACAAAGAACTTATTGTAGATTAAAGCTGTGAATGTTTGAGTTGCTGCATTTGTTTGAGATTTTCTTGCTGGTAACAGGGTTGGTCAGAACACAATATTTAATTCATATGCAAAGGGAATACAAATCAGTAAAAGGTGTGTTTACAAAATCTGCAGAATTCTAAAATTGCCTATTTTTCTCTTGTTTGTACTTCTGCCTGCTATAAAAATACAAATTCCAAACAAATCCTATGTCTTTGCAACTGATACTGGACATTTTAAAACTGCAAATTTGTGGCATTCTATTT
>CM019152.1:17727905-17746220 GCA_009733165.1 Naja naja | reverse complement strand
GAGATCATGCCCTATTTGATCATTTTATCAGTTGATATTTTTCTGTGCTTTTGAATAAACAATAGATTATTTTCTCTAACGAACGCCCAAGCAATGTAATTGGAAGAGCTAGAATTTAACACTGAGTTCTTATTTGGAACACAAAGAGGGTATATGCATTTTATGAGAATCTCTAAAATATAATTGCCCTAATAACACAACAAAGAAGTTTCCTATTACTACAACTAATCAGCTAGATTTCCTTTCTTCTCCTTCCTGAATTCCATTTTTTTCTAGATCTTAACAAATTGAGACAATGAAGAGTTTTTGAAAGTAATTAAATTAAGTATTTTATTTCATGTTTGGAAAAAGAAAAAATTATCAAAGTGTTCAGAAAACTTGGACAATTGAGTTAGGGGAATGTCACTTTAAAAGCTGTTATTGCCAGTATATGATATTTAGCATCTATACTGTTGCTAATACTAAACATGTTACTTATTAATACTATTTATATGTCATTGTGTTGATTTTATGAAACAAGAAATAACTTTTGTTTTTGAATAGTGAGGGAACATGAAATAGCTTTTATGGAATAGTTTGAAATTGTCATCAAAAGTTCAATGTCATCAAACTCCTTATTGTTAATATGTAGGTTTAAATGTCATTGGTTAAGTTTTAACTGTTCTTGTAAAATGTCAGAAATGATTGGTTTAAATAGTGCGTGGAAAACTTGCACCTGATTGGTTGGCGGCAACCGCGGCTGCTGGCTGTGAGCAGTCCAGCCAAGTCGGTCTGTTATGAGCTGTAGTCACTAATAAACTCACTGAAGCACTCCGCCTGACTCTTCATGCAATTTAACATACCACATGAAGGTGGATCCTTCCAAGAGAAGACAAACGGAGAAGAAGCCGAGAGAGATGGCTGTGCTGAACACCCTCCAGCCCCGGCCCGCATCCGACCGCAGAAGACTGGGACTGCAGATCGCTTCCAAATGTATTTGGAGGGAAACCATTCCATTCGGCTGCCGGAAGAGCAGTCTTTCTTACCCACTGCAGTCTGGCCAAGCCAAGATGGCGGCATTTAGCGGAGCCAGACGGAAGGTAATGGACTGGCCCAATTTAGAAAAAGCATAGATCCATTACACGCCACAAAGTATCATGCCTCATTAAGAGACACTAATTCTAACACAGGATCAAGGGGAAAGCAAAACGTTAATGACTTTGTGGCCAGTTTAAGGGACATTTGGGGTGCATGAATTTATCAACTTAGAAGAGGCCATGCACGATCGAGCATGTTCTAGGCCCAAAGACAAGAGGTTTTGCAGAGCAAATTGTTAATGAAACCTAAGATCATGCTTAAGGAGGCCATAGAAGAAGCTTCAGCGGAAGGCTCAAGTCCCCTCAGCAGCAGCCATGAAGAGAAATTAACTTTCATCCATAAGCCATCTAATGTGGAAAATCCACAACAACCCATTGCAGGCAAATAGGTCTGATTCAGACTGTAGTGAGGTGGAGGAAGGAATTTATAGACTCAGAATGGAGAAGAAAGAAAACCTGGAAGAAAGGCAAGACTTTTATTGCAGAGGTTTGAGAGACACACTGAATGCAACTTTCTTGATACCATCTGCCTCCTACCAAAGGAACAAGATTCCAGTAGTTGGAACAAGAGAATTCATCGTGAAGTTCAAAGGCCACACCAAACGTTTGCCCCTGTCCATCATGGACAAGGACCAACTTGCTGGGACTTGAGTGGTTCAATCCACTCGAGGTGACTGGCATCAATCACGTGAGCAACACTGAATGGGAGCAGGCCTTGAAGTCTGAGTTTCCAGAGGTCTTCAGCGACAGATTGGGCAACTATATGGGGACCCCTATCACTTTCAACCTAGATCCCAAGGTGCCCCCAATTCGCTTAAAGCCCAGAAGGGTCCCATTTGCCTTAAAGGAAAAAATTGATACACAATTAGATAAACTAATAGCTCAAGGAGTTTTAGAGCCCACTGACCACTCCAGATGGGAGACACCCATAGTCACACCAGTCAAGACTGATGGGTCAGTGAGAATCTGTGGAGACTATAACGGGACATTGAACCATGCACTCCAACAGAGTGCATATCCAGTTCCAGTGGTGCATCATTTATTACATTCACTTGGCAGGGGTACAGTCTTTGCCAAATTGGATCTGGCCCAGGCATATCAACAACTAACAGTTGATGATGCAACTGCAGAGGCCCAAACCATTGTAACTCATAGAGGTGCCTTCAAATGTAAAAGGTTACAATTTGGAATAAGCGTGGCACCAGGTATCTTTCAAAGCCTTATGGAAAGGATGCTCCAAGGACTGCCAGGGTAGTGCCTTACTTTGATGATGTGTTAATCTCTGCTGAAAATGACACTCAATTACAAGAGAGACTCAGAGAAGTCCTTACCAGATTCAAGAAAGCGGGGTTAAAAGTCAAGGAAGAAAAATGCACTCTTAGAACTGACAAGGTTGAGTTCTTGGGCTACATGATTGACAAGCATGGCATCCACCCTACAGATGCCAAGGTTCAAGCAATCAAAGAAGCCCCTAGACCAAAATGCAAAACAGATTTGCAAGCTTTCCTGGGACTCATTAACTTTTATCACATGTTCCTACCTCAGAAGGCAACCATTGCAGAACCATTACACAGATTACTTGATAAAAAGTCTGTTTGGGTCTGGGGCAGGAAGGAACAATCAGCATTTAACAGTATTAAAAGACTAATCACGTCTGATGCTGTACTGATACAGTTCTCTGAGAATTTACCTGTTGTACTGACTTGTGATGCATCCCCTTTGGAGGGGGTTGAGCCACAGGCTTCCCAGCGGAGGGAAGCCCCTATTGCATTTTACTCTCACACCTTGACCAAAGCAGAGAGGAATTACAGCCAATTGGACAAGGAAGCATTGGCAATTGTTGCAGCTATCAAGAAATTTCATGAGTATTTATATGGGAGAACATTTACCATTGTCACAGATCACAAACCTTTGTTAGGCATTGTGGCAGGAGACAAACCTACACCCACTATCCTGTCACCAAGAATGCTGAGGTGGACTGAATTTCTTGCTGCTTATTCATACAACCTTATTCACAAGCCTGGCAAGGACATTGGACATGCTGATGCCTTGAGTCGTTGCCCACTTCCTTATCACAAGGAGGACTTTGAACCTGAGGCACACAACTTTTTCCTAGAAACTGTTGCCAAGCTTCCAGTACACGCTGCTGAAATTGCCAGAGAGACTGCCAAAGACACTGTATTGGCTCCTGTTATAGGCTGGATTAAGAAAGGTTGGCCTCTTCAAGATCTACCTCACCTTGCCCAACCTTTTAAGTCCAGCAAACTGAATTATCTGTATTAAGAGGATGAATTTTGTGGGGTAACAGGGTGGTTATTCCTGCAAAACTGCAAAGGGAGGTTTTGGAAATGCTACATGAGGGTCATCCTGGTATTGTGAGGATGAAGGGATTGGCCAGGAGTTACATATGGTGGCCAGGTATTGACAAAATGGTTGAAAACTGGGTTGCATCTTGTCCCAACTGTCAGGTAGTCAGGCCTGCCCCACCTCTCGCCCCCACACAGGAATGGGAATGTTCTAGGAGCCCATGGTCTAGGATTCACATTGATTTCGCTGGCCCTACCAGAGGGCACACCTTCCTTATTATAGTAGATGCATATTCCAAATGGCTAGAGGTAATCCCTATGGCATCCACCACAACTGATGCTGTCATCAAGTAGCTTTGTAACCCACGGGTTACCTGATGTTCTTGTCTCTGACAATGGCCCTCAATTTACATCCAACCTTTTGAATCCTATTTAGCACAACAGGGTATCAGACATGCCCTGACTGCCCTGGGCACCCTTTGGCTAACGGCTGAACGAATGGTACGTTTTACCAAGGAAAAGCTTCAGCAATTGGGTCCTGGGGACATCACTGAAAGTTGAAAAACTTCTTAGTGTTCAGCACATCACTCCTAACCCATCAACTAACTTATCCCCAGCAGAGATGTTGATGGGTAGGAAACTTAGGTCTCCCCTTGACCGCCTTCATCCCTCTTACACACCCAACGCACCACTTGATTCCACTAGCAAAGTTCGCACGTTCAGTGTGGGTGATTTGTTTATGCTAAGAACCTCATGGGTGAACCTTCATGGATTCATGCTGAAATAACTCAAATAACTGGCCCTCGTTCTTACAGGGTACAAACAGAGGATGGTGTCCTCTGGAGCAGGCACATTTATCAGCTTAGATCCAGGTTACCTCAGGAACATCGCAATTGTTCCTCTCTAATTTCCATACCTAATGCTTTTTCTAGGGGGGAGGGGGAGGAACATGAGGATAATCAGCAAACAAGAATCAACCCCATGTGTAATGAGCCATTACGACAGGAACCATCCCAAAACCTGTCACAATGCCAAAATCCATCCTTACAAGCGGAAGATTGCACATCACTACCTGACTTAGGTGCTGACATTGGGCTGGAGATGGGTTGGGAGGAGAGACCAGATTTTAACAATCAAACAGGGTCTTCTTTCACAGGAAGCCCAACTAGGGAAATGTCAACAGACACATTTCCCCTCTCACTGGGTGAGAACATTAAAACTTCCGAACCACGAAGGTCTCAACGTACATGTAAGAGCCCCACCTATTTAAAAGAATACATTAGATAGGTTGGGGTTTGAGTATGGACTGAACCTAGTGGGGAGGGGTGTTATGTATGCAGGTTTGAATGTCATTGGTTAAGTTTGAACTGTTCTTGTAAAATGTCAGAAATGATTGGTTTAAATAGTGCGGGAAAACCCTGCACTCTGATTGGCTGGCAACTGCGGCTGCTGGCTATAAGTAGCAGTGCAGTCCAGCCAAGTCGGGTCTGTTATGAGCTGTAGTCACTAATAAACTCTTCACTGAAGCACTCCGCGTCTGACTCTTCATGCAAATTTAACACTTATTTTCATATATATATTTTTCATTTTTTATAGGATCTCCTTAATAAAAATGTGCTACATCAATCTCTTTTACTTTTACCACTAAAGGCAGCACAGGTCTTCATGAAGGAAGTAAAAAACCAAAACATATATGACAACAGTGGATAAATAATTCAGATATATGAATAGTTCACACATATCACATCAAAACTGAATATATCTTAGATAAGTATACTTGGAACATATTTTAACTTAGCCATTTACAGTATAACCAAGCCCTTTCAGAGATGCAAAAGGGCTTTAACCTTTCCAATCTTTAAAATATTAGACTAAATAAAAAATAAAAATCATGACAGTTGAAAACAAATGAATTTAGCAAAGTAACCTCAACTCCCCCTCTCAAAAAAACAAACACCAAAATATTTCTTCCTCCTTCCAATTCCATTGTCTCTGAGCATGACTGTAACTTCTAATTGTTTAGGAGCTGGTTACAATATGTTGTGATTAGCTGGCAGCAGATACAGATGGCTGAGGAGAGTGATGACTCTGATGAGGGGCCAGGACCATCAGGGAGTGGACTGCTGCCTTCAGGGATTGTGGGGGCTGGCAGCAGTGACGAGGAGGTTCCTGAGGAGCCTGTGCCAAGTGTGTGTGAGCGCAGGATGATTCGTAGAAGAGAACAGCTGGAGCAGCACAGGCGACTCGGGAGTAAGGATGCAATGTAATGGCCCCTCCCTCCAGGGAATATAAGCCTGGTTTCAAAAGGTTTTTGCTTTTGCAGAAAGCAAAAATGTTCTACGGACTCAGCATTGTGTGTGGAGACTCCAGCTTACCTGAAGAATTCTGTCAAGGCTTTTCTGGTTGGACTAATTGGCTGCAAGCCATCTTTTATCTACAAAGAAGTTATTTGTAGATTAAAGCTGTGAATGTTTGAGTTGCTGCATTTGTTTGAGATTTTCTTGCTGGTAACAGGGTTGGTCAGAACACAATATTAATTCTATATGCAAAGGGAATACAAATCAGTAAAAGGTGTGTTTACAAAATCTGCAGAATTCTAAATTGCCTATTTTCTCTCTTGTTTGTACTTCTGCCTGCTATAAAAATACAAATTCCAAACAAATCCTATGTCTTTGCAACTGATACTGGACATTTTAAAACTGCAAATTTGTGGCATTCTATTTGATCTTATTTTGGAAGCTTAAGTAGTGATCACAAATAATAATAATGGTAGTTAATTAACTATTATGTATTCAATACCTCAGGTGTTTTTTCTGGTACTTGTAAAATGGAAATGGAAATGGAAATGGGAAGGAAGGAAGGAAGGAAGGAAGGAAGGAAGGAAGGAAGGAAGGACAATGATGAAACAGTGACAATGTAAATCATTAGATATGGTTATGAACACAAGACATTTTCATCAATGCAAAGCACTAGCCAAAGTTAGGAATAACTAATTACCAGATATCAGTACATGAGGACAGGAACAAAATTTAACTTACATCTGAATTTGTTCTCCTTAAACTTTTATTAATATTTTTAATATGGTTTTGTGAAATTTTAATTTTTGATTAGGAGCCACACAATGTTCATTATAAGATAGAAAGTTCTATAAATATTTTAAATAAACACATATATTTTGGAAATATTATTTAAAATAATTTCTTTTGAGGTTATTAAATGTATTGATATTGAAAGTATCTTTTAAGTTGCCAGGGATTTCATAATATTCACACATGTTCAGATATTAACATACATACATATGTGTGTGTGTGTGCATGTAATGCAAATTAGGTAACTCCAAATGACAAATGACTCATTTCACCTATTCGTTGCCATCCCATTATTTATCATGCATGAAAAATATCTGGAAATTCTGACTAATCTAAAGGCTATGGCGTCAACCTTGACATTTTAGATCTACATAAAAGTCTGAGGTTTTTTTTAGAGCTTTAAGAGGTCATTTAGGCTATTGAATCTAACCTTACTGAGCACTGGAATCCAATTAAAGCTCTTCAACAGATGGCAGATGGACATCTGCTTGAATGCTTCCAGCAAAGAGGAGTTCATTACCTCCATTTTTATTTATTAATGGGTAAGAATAGAATGTCAAATCAGTTACACTACTTTTCATTCCCATTCACTTTTCATGCCTGTTATAGGTATAAAAATGAGACTATGGTTGTACTTGAATATAATGAACCAAATTCCCCTTTGCTGGTAGCTCAAAACTCAGGTCCAATTATAATAATACTACAATTTTCCCTTATTTCAAACTTACCTGGATTTGAAGTGACTGCTTATATACTACTTGAAAAGCTTAAAAGGAATATTTACTTCTGTTCTAAACTGTGGGCATGTTTTCTCTTGGCTCTCTGTCAGGAAATGTTTTCAGCTTCAGGCAAGTATTTCAGCTTGACTAAATATAGTATACACAATAGATATAGATGCACTGTTTTTTCTCATTGTCTACTGACAAATTATTGGGACATATTTACAGGAATGTCAACAAGAAATTTACATTTCCCACTTTTCTATTTGTTTTTATTTGTTTTGTATATTTACTTCCTGTCAGAAAAGAAAATGAATATGCAATTAACACAATGATATATAAATGGGATAATAAACATCAAGATTGGAGGAGGACAAAAGAGAATTTATTTTCTCTATTTTAGCATTGTTTCATTTATAGTGCTATTTACAACATATTGTTTTATTTCATTCTTTAATGTGATTTTACTATCATTTTTGTTCCCATTTTTTCTACCCTTTAGAATTTTAAATTTTCTTTGTATGATATTATTGACTATTCCTGTGTGCAAAAAATATATCTTAGAAAAGAAGTTGGTTCCTTAATAACTTGAAGCTACATTACAAACTATGTTATGCTGATTAATATTCTGATGTATATTTTTGAAGCAAGGACCATTACACATAAACCCTAAATTAAAGTATATTCAGCAACAGGAACCATACCTTGGTTATTTAGGCAATAGGTAAGTCCCAAATTATCAAGGTTTAACAGAGTCACACGTGGACCCCATATATAACAAAGTTATTTCAGCAAAAATGTAGGACTTCAAAAGCAATGAGCAATTGAAATGTTTAAGTGCTTTTTACAGAAATGTTCCAAGTTCCAAATTCCTCGCACAATTTACTGTGTGCTCATGTGAGTGAAGTTTTTATAGATACACTGAAGAACTAAAACAAATATGCCACAACCAATTTGAATTCACATCTACAACCCAAGATATAAACCTGAAAACAGCTAATATATCAAGAATCCGGTGACTTGATTTTAAACCAACAAGTTTTAATAAAACACATAAGCTTTCATGAACACATGAAGTTATGCCTTTAAAAAAACTAAACTAATCTAAAACTAATCAGATTTCTTCTAATTTTGTCTACCATAGACTATAATATTTTTTCCTATATTGTCAATCCATCAGGTGAATTTGCTTAGAAGATTATAAAAAGCATTGCTCCAACATAGCTATTTGAAAAAAATTGTGCCATTGCAGGTGAATCTATTTGGTTTAAAGTTTCTTAAATACTTTAGATATCTTTAATCTCTAAAATGTAGTAAGTTTTTCTATGCATCCAGTTCATTCAGGCAGGTTGAACCAAGGAATGTTGACTGGCAGGAAACAGGAGATTTTCTGCTGTAGTTGTTGCCCTGTGAAATATTGTCCCTTCAGATATCAGAATGTCTCTAACCCTGTTGGTCTTTTGGAAGGCCATGAATACTTGGTTGTATAACTGAGCCTGGGCCCTGAGTGCATTAAGACCCATGTTTCCCATCTGAATTAATATTGATAGTAACAATTTTACCTGGTGCTATATATATATTTATTTATTTTGTACTGTTTTTATGTTTTCTGATGCACACTGCTGAGAGTCAGTTGTTGAGATGAGTAGATAATAAAATAAAATAAATAAAAATAAAATAGAAATAGTAGACAAATGAATTTGTATCTAATTTTTAATATGGTTTGCATATATCAGAATAAAGTAAAATTGTTACTGAAATCAAAAATGAATTGTATTAATGAGTTTCATATCAAATCACTGTAAATTGTAAAAAAATAAGAAGGAAAATTCAGATATAGTCAAAAACAGTCAGTGAGCTACTGATCTGGGGAGTAATCAGTATTATTCAGGGAGAGAAAATTACTTCAAAATGTTGGAAATTATGAAGATAATATTATACACTTCTTACAAATGCAGGTAATTCTTGACTTAGGACCACAACTGGGATCAATATTTTTAGGTGCCAAGCACCCAATTTTTGATCAAATGACCATGTGACAGTTGTAAGTACAAGGACTAATTATAACTCACTTTTTTCAGTGCTAACTTGTGACTTCAAGTAGTGACTAAACAAATGGTTGTAAGTCACCTCTACTTTTATGTATATCTGCTTAAATAAAAATCCTCCTCCTATTTGGAAATTCTTGATACTGCTTATTGATAAAGAAAAAATAGTGAGAAATTACTGCTTCTCTTTGTTTCTACATGCTCTTCAAAACAGCTAGTGTAAATAAAGGCTCATATAAAGCCCACAAATAAATGTGATATATACATTTTATACTGGCCTGAATCTCCATTCTGTGACATGGGAAATATTAAATTTTCTTCTTCAAAAAAGAAAAATCAGTGAACAAAGACCTGAAGATATTTAAAGGGAAAGGGGCTTATTATTACTAAAACTCTAATTTGGAATGGAAACTGTCAGTATCATCAGTTAGTTGCAAACAATCTATCCTGGACTAGATCTACTAAAGTCGATGCAAGTTCTGTCTCTTACAGGTTTTATGACTTTTATACTTTTATGCCATTTTAATCACAAGAAGTCCTTCTAAAGTAAATGATCTCACAAAAATGAACATTATGTTTGCAGCCGCAGTGCTAATTATAGCCCTTCTAAGCAATTATTGGAAAAATGGATAGTGTAAACTATGTTGTGTACTTAAAAGAATATATTCACTTACTAGACACTTGAAAAATTGAGTAGGATCACAGGCTAAATGTGCACATATTAGTAAATAGGACCTGCTATTACAATAGTCTTCTCTAAAACATGCCTTTGGAATTAAAATAAATAGATTAGTATTTATACTCAAGAAATATTTGAAATATTTGAATATTTTGGAGTATTCTTGAAGATGTCTAGAAGCTGAAATCAACTACATGGCAATGTTCTGTTTAATACATTTATGTGACATAGTTTTACTGCTTTAAGGTTATGTTTATGACTCTTATGTCTATGACATGCTTTCAACCAAAATATCAGTTTGAGTGCTGGAAAAGCAGATGGTTATCCTTTAATGCAGTAGATAAATTTTTGGTCATTCCACACTATTTTAGTCTACTTTTTCTGGTATAAACTTCTACAATATATCTACAATCATTATCTGCTTATTTAAGTATATCACAATATTCAATTTAACTTTTTTTAAAAGGTTATTTCCAGCTTTTCACTTGATACTATGATAGTTGAACACTTTATAGCTTCTATACTTAGGATATTTTCAAAAGTTACATTAATGACTTCTTACTTTAGCATATTTACCACCTCTTCAGGAAGTGAAATACAACAGAGGAGAAAAAGTTGTAGAGAACAACAATATAATAAACATCATTTAATACCCAAAAGAATGAGGAGTAGGTCATATTCATGCAGAAATTTTAAGATTTAAAAGGGTTAAGAATTTTTAATCACAATTCTATCTTAAATCAACAGATTAATAATGATTGCTTTGAGGAGATATTGTGCTCTATGTCTATTATGCTCTATATTAGCTTGGCAGTATTTTTTTTAATTCTTCTTAGTGTTTTTCCCAAAGATGCAGGGTCTACATTCAGCCAAATTTGACCCATTGATTGTGACATGAATTGAACAACATGCTTGATGTCACTAGGCTGAGAGGGTGTAACTTGCCCAAAGTTACCCAGCCAGCTTTCATGCATAAGGCAGGTCTAGAACTCACAGTCTCCTGCTTTCTAATCTGGTGCCTTAACCATTAGACTAAACAGGCTTTTACTATTTGGCACTATATACAACTTAAACATATATTGACAGAACAAAGGGATTCACATGTTCAAGTAGGCTCAGAGGTATCTGGAATGTGAGGAAATTTAAGAGATGCAGTATTTGATCTGAAACCAATAATTACGACTTCACAAGGAATTAAAATAAAGACTACAGTGTTAGTCCTAGATCTGATATGTGAAATAAGGAATTTAAATATCTAGTTTTGGAAAACTAATGTGTCTAAGCTTTAAGAATTAGAAAATACATACCTGATGATCAAAGAATGAAGTTAGTTCCATCAAAACTATTGTTTTGTGCTTATCAGGCCTTCAGAAAATGCTTAAAATCCCCCATCTTGTAATGGAAGGGGGCAGCATAAAAATAAATAAATAATCTTGTTAAGTATTAGATTTCTTAGGCTAGCATTATAATACAATTTATTATGCACAATCCTAACTCTTTTTTGGCTTAAAATTACAACTTAATGTCTTGACAAAAATATAAGAGATTTAAATATAATGTTGAATTATATTCATAAAGTATTGAACTCAATATTTCTATAGAACTTTTGTTTTATTAAGCCTAGATTATGGCACTTTTTACATAGATGATAAAATTTTTACTCATGATGGTAAGAAATGGATTCAAGTTATGTATTTTGTACTAACTTTTGAAATGTATTGATGATCTAAAAATAAGATAGAGCAATATGTTTTTATGCGGTCTAAACTTAACAGTAGGGAACTCCTCAGCTTGATGTTATGCTCCATGCAGACAGGCAGAACCATGGCAATAAGCACACTTTTAAGTAAAATATCTTTGCTGCTAGCCCGTGTATCAAGGAATTCATAAAAAAGTTTCTTTGAATATTTTCAAATGCTTCTGCTGTTTTAAATTAAGCTGCCAATACCTACATTGTTCATGTCTACCCTACCATTTTATTCACAGTCTTACAACAAACATATCAGGGTTTCTACCACCACATTATTTTCTCAATAAAGTTTCTTTTTCTTTCCTGCAAGCACTACTCTTAATAATTTCTTACAAAAGTTAGAAACTTTAGAGTTTTCTTATCTTCATTTTTTTTCTGCTTCATAAAGCTATCCTCTCTCTCACAAAAGTTTCTGACCTGATTTCTACCATGAATCTACAGTCAACAGCACTTTGAATTTTTTGGAACACTATTACTACAGAATATTAAAATGAAGACTCGGGATTACTCTACCTAAAGAAGGAATCCCATGATCCATAGAGTTCATAATCATATGGAAAGCAAATGAGACAAAGCAGATACTGATGAGTTTAGACATCTGCAGTATTTCTAAATGAGACTTTTATGAGCAGTCATTCTTTTCCCTACACAGAGTTGTATAGGCAAAGCAGACAAAGTTGTAATTCCCCCTGTGATTTTTCATTGCTTCTAACAGTCTCCCCACACCCACCCCTCCACACAAAGATCTGCTAAGGTGGAAAAGATAGAATAATTGTATAATATGTTTTGACTAGCAGTTATTTGCCTGAAAGCACCCTCATTCTCCTGGAACCAATTTTTTTTCTTATGTAATTCCTAGCAAATTTTTATATTTATCTAGAGCAAGAAAATAGGGGATTTTTAAAAAGAAAATGAATAATTAACAGTACAAACTGCATGAGTGCTTCAAGCTCTTTGTTTATTAGTGACTACAGCTCAGAACGAACCCACTTTGGCTGGGCTGAGGCTGCTACTTATAGCCAGCAGCCGCAGTTGCCAGCCAATCAGAGTGCAGGGTTTTCCGCACTTTTAAACCAATCATTTCTTACATTTTACAAGAACAGTTCAAACTAAACCAATGACTTTAAACCTGCATACATAACACCCCTCCCACTAGGTTCAGTCC
Source organism: Naja naja (assembly GCA_009733165.1). Taxonomy (NCBI): domain Eukaryota; kingdom Metazoa; phylum Chordata; class Lepidosauria; order Squamata; family Elapidae; genus Naja; species Naja naja. The sequence goes on along the minus strand of CM019152.1, from coordinate 17,733,388 downwards.
ATACTCAAACCCCAGCCTATCTAATGTATTCTTTTAAATAGGTGGGGCTCTTACATGCGTTGAGACCTCGTGGTTCAGATGTTTTAAGGTTCTCACCTTGTGAGGGAGGAAATGTGTCTGCTGACATTTCCTTACTAGGACTTGTAGTAATGGTAGAACCTGTTTGGTTACTACAACCTGGTCTCTCCTCCCAATCCATCTCCAACCCAATGTCAGCACCTAAATCAGGTAATGATGTGCAATCTTCCATTTGTGAAAATGGTTGTTGGTATTGTGACAGGTTTTGGGATGGTTCCTGTCGTGTTAGCTCGTTACACATGGGGTTGATTCTTGCTTGTTCATTACACTCATGATCCTCCCTTCCCCTAGAAGAGGCAGTAGGTATGGGAACCAGAGAGGAGCAAAAGCGATGCTCCTGAGGCAATCTGGATCTTAACTGATCAATGTGCCTGCTCCAGAGGACACCATCCTCCGTTTGTACCCTGTAAGACCTGGGGCCTGTGATTTGGGTTATCTCAGCAGGAATCCATAATGGTTCACCCATAAGGTTCTTAGCATAAACAGAATCACCCACAGTGAATGTGAATTTTGCTAGTGGAATCTAGTGGTGCGTTGGGTGCGTAAGTGGGATGAAGGCGTCAAGGGGAGACCTGAGTTTCCTACCCATCAACAATTCAGCTGGGGACAAATTAGTTGAGGGGTTGGGAGTGATATGCTGAACACTGAGAAGTTTTCAACTCTCTCAGTGATATCCCCTGGACCCAATTGCTGAAGTTTTCCTTGGTAAATCGTACCATACGTTCAGCCCGGCCGTTAGCGAAGGATGCCCAGGGGCTGTCAGGGCATGTCTGATACCCTGTTGTGCTAGATATGATTCAAAAGGTTGGATGTAAATTGAGGGCCATTGTCAGAAACAAGCACATCAGGTAACCCGTGAGTTACAAAAAGCTTTTAAGCTGTTTGATGACAGCTTCAGTTGTGGTGGATGCCATAGGGATAACCTCTAGCCATTTGGAATATGCATCAACTATAATAAGGAAAGTGTGCCCTCTGGTAGGGCCAGCAAAATCAATGTGAATCCTGGACCATGGGCCCCTAGGACATTCCCATTCCTGTGTGGGGGCGAGAGGTGGGGCAGGCCTGACTACCTGACAGTTGGGACAAGATGCAACCCAGTTTTCAACCATTTTGTCAATACCTGGCCACCATACATAACTCCTGGCCAATCCCTTCATTCTGACAATACCTGGATGACCCTCATGTAACATTTCCAAAACCTCTTTTTGCAGTTTTGCAGGAATAACCACCCTGTTACCCCACAAAATACATCCTCTTAATACAGATAATTCAGTTTGCCTGGATTTAAAAGGTTGGGCAAGTTGAGGTAGATCTTGAAGAGGCCAACCTTTCTTAATCCAGCCTATAACAGGAGCCAATACAGTGTCTTTGGCAGTCTCTCTGGCAATTTCAGCAGCGTGTACTGGAAGCTTGGCAACAGTTTCTAGGAAAAAGTTGTGTGCCTCAGGTTCAAAGTCCTCCTTGTGATAAGGAAGTGGGCAACGACTCAAGGCATCAGCATGTCCAATGTCCTTGCCAGGCTTGTGAATAAGGTTGTATGAATAAGCAGCAAGAAATTCAGTCCACCTCAGCATTCTTGGTGACAGGATAGTGGGCGTAGGTTTGTCTCCTGCCACAATGCCTAACAGAGGTTTGTGATCTGTGACAATGGTAAATGTTCTCCCATATAAATACTCATGGAATTTCTTGACAGCTGCAACAATTGCCAAGGCTTCCTTGTCCAGTTGGCTGTAGTTCCTCTCTGCTTTGGTCAAGGTGCGAGTAAAATGCAATAGGAGCTTCCCTCCCGCTGGGAAGCCTGTGGCTCAAACCCCCCACTCCAAAGGGGATGCATCACAAGTCAGTACAACAGGCAAATTCTCAGAGAACTGTATCAGTACAGCATCAGGCGTGATTAGTCTTTTAATATTGTTAAATGCAGATTGTTCTTTTCTGCCCCAGACCCACACAGACTTTTTGTCTAATAATCTGTGCAGTGGTTCTGCAATGGTTGCCTTCTGAGGTAGGAACATGTGATAAAAGTTAATGAGTCCAAGGAAGGCTTGCAAATCTGTTTTACATTTTGGTCTAGGGGCTTCTTTGATTGCCTGAACCTTGGCATCTGTGGGGTGGATACCATGCTTGTCAATCATATAGCCCAAGAACTCAACCTTGTCAGTTCTAAGAGTGCATTTTTCTTCCTTGACTTTTAACCCGCTTTTTGAATCTGGTAAGGACTTCTCTGAGTCTCTCTTGTAACTGAGTGTCATTTTCAGCAGAGATTAACACATCATCAAAGTAAGGTACTACCCCTGGCAGTCCTTGGAGCATCCTTTCCATAAGGCTTTGGAAGATGCCTGGTGCCACGCTTACTCCAAACTGTAACCTTTTACATTTGAAAGCACCTCTATGAGTCACAATGGTTTGGGCCTCTGCAGTGGCATCATCAACTGTTAATTGTTGATATGCCTGGGCCAGATCCAATTTGGCAAAGACTGTACCCCTGCCAAGTGAATGTAGTAAATGATGCACCACTGGAACTGGATATGCGCTCTGTTGAAGCGCATGGTTCAATGTCCCCTTATAGTCTCCACAGATTCTCACTGACCCATCAGTCTTGACTGGTGTGACTATGGGTGTCTCCCACCTGGAGTGGTCAGTGGGCTCTAAAACTCCTTGAGCTATTAGTTTATCTAATTGTGCATCAATTTTTCCTTTAAGGCAAATGGGACCCTTCTGGGCTTTAAGCGAATTGGTGGCACCTTGGGATCTAGATTGAAAGTGATAGGGGTCCCCATATACTTGCCCAATCCTTCGCTGAAGACCTCTGGAAACTCAGACTTCAAGGCCTCCTCCCATTCAGTGTTGCTCACGTGATTGATGCCAGTCACCTCGATGCCTAGTGGATTGAACCACTCAAGTCCCAGCAAGCTTGGGCGATCCTTGTCCACGATGGTCAGGGGCAAGCGTTTGGTGTGGCCTTTGAACTTCACGTTGAATTCTCTTGTTCCAACTACTGGAATCTTGTTCCCTTGGTAGTCTTTAAGAGTCAGTGCTTGCTTCTTGAAATGCTTCTTCTGAATGTTTGGGAGTAGTCTGTGAATAGTGTCCCATGACACCATAGATAAATATGAGCCTGAGTCCACTTCCATTTGGCAAGGCCTTCCTTCAATTAGTACCTTGACATGCACTTTTCTGTTATTGATAGAAGAAGAATGACCAATAGTTACTGTCTGATGAGTTTCATTCTTCCCCTTTGCTTCTGTGCTGCGCCCCATTTTCTCACTGAGGTTGTTGGGCTTGAATTCTTTGTCAGGAAACTTCCTTCTGTTGGGTGGAGTTCTGGATGATTTGCAGACTCTTGCTAGGTGTCCTCTTTTTTCAACGGAGGCAGATGGTATCTAGGAACTTGCATTCAGTGCGGGGTGGCTTCCCCACAACCTCTGCAGTAGAAATCTTGCCTCTTTCTTCCCAGGTCTTTCTTTTTCGCTCCATTCTGAGTCTATAAATTCCTTCCTCCACCTCACTACAGTCTGACTCAGAATCTATTTGCTCACAATGAGTTGTTGTGGACTTTTCCACATCAGGATGGCTTGTGGCCTTGTTAATTTTCTTCATGGCTGCTGCTGAGGACTTGGTAGCTTCTGCTGAAGAGGCCTCTTCTATTGCTTCCTTCAGCGTGATCTTAGGTCTTAGTAATAACTTGCTCTGAAGCACCTTGTCTTTAAGGCCCAGAACAAATCGATCGCGCATGGCCTCTTCTAAATTGTTAAATTCACATGCACCCCAATGTCTCTTAAACTTGCCACGAAGTCGTTTACGTTTTGCTTTCCCCTTGATCCCGACGGTAAAACTTCGTGTCTCTTAATGAGGCACGATACTTGTGGGCGTAATGGGCTCTTAACAACTTTTCTAAGTCAGGCCATTCCATTACCTTCCGTCTGCAGCTCCGCCAATGCCTTCGCCATCTTGAAAACTGCGGACGCAGTGCGTGAGAAAGACCGCCCTCTTCCGCTTCTCGGAAATGTCGGCAAGATCGTTTCCTTCCAGATACATTTGGAAACGATCTGCATCGTCTCCCAGTCTTCTGCCGTCGGATCGAGCGGGGCTGGGGGTGTTCAGCGCAGCCATCTCTCTCTTCTTCTGTTCCGCGTTGCCTTCTTCTTCAGGGAGATCCCACCTTCGTCGCCAGTGTTAAGTTTGCATGAAGAGAGACACGGAGTGCTTCAAGCTCTTTGTTTATTAGTGACTACAGCTCAGAACGAACCCACTTTGGCTGGGCTGCGGCTGCTACTTATAGCCAGCAGCGCGGTTGCCAGCCAATCAGAGTGCAGGGTTTTCCGCACTTTTAAACCAATCATTTCTTACATTTTACAAGAACAGTTCAAACTAAACCAATGACTTTAAACCTGCATACATAACAATTCATTGTTAAACCATCCAAATATTTTTTTATGAATTGCAGAAAGAGGACAGAGGAGGAAAAAAAGACTTCATAGACCATATTGCTTTTCAACTTCCAGAACTGAACACATTTAAGTCTTAAACATTCTGTAAATTATTTACAGCATGAATGTTCAATTAGTTGACAGATATTGATCAAAGTGACCAATTCACAGACAATAATGAGGAAACTTTAGACAATTTCTAGAAACTACTTTGCTCAAACAAAACTATTGCAACCTCTAGTTATTTAAGATAAAAAGGGAGAAATTTCTTATATAGATAACTGAGAAAATTCTGAAAAGCTATAGCTAGCAGCGAGGAATCATGAATTGCACAATTTATATTGAAATGTCATCCCAAAGGCAGATCCTGTTGTTTTGCAAGCTGATGATAGAATAACACTACTGGAAAATATTAGAATTGGAATGAATTTTGGGTCAACTGCTCCAAATGTCTGTGTTTACATTCTTGCGCTTATAGCTAAACTATGCTTGCTGAATGCAAATACATTATACATGTTGAATACATTATGACTTTCCTCAACATATTGTAAGCTACATTTATACTTTACAGAATATTGAAATGAAGACTTAAGAAGCTTCCTGCTTTTTAAAGAGGTGGGTAAGCCAGTGGGATCTAGTGGATACAATTGAACCTTTGTAATGGCTACACTGCATGGTTTTAGAAAATATCTATTACTGAAGCTCCATAGAAATGGTCAAATTAGACAAAGCAGCAGAATTACAAGCGTTCTTTAATTATCAGTTCCCAAGCATAGCATACCTAGTCCTAGTGCAAACTTGCAATTGCTTTTAGGTAAAATACGTGATGTTCACTTCATTGAAATTCCATTTTAAAAAATGTTCAGAATTGTGGAAGTCTAACATAATGATTAATAGATTTACTCACATAAGAAATAAACCATTCTGTTCATCTGGGTTGATCAGACTTCCCTAAAAATGGAGCCTGTGTGCTTGGTT
>CM019152.1:17669054-17726905 GCA_009733165.1 Naja naja | reverse complement strand
GGAAATTTAAGAGATGCAGTATTTGATCTGAAACCAATAATTCGACTTCACAAGGAATTAAAATAAAGACTACAGTGTTAGTCCTAGATCTGATATGTGAAATAAGGAATTTAAATATCTAGTTTTGGAAAACTAAGTCTAAGCTTTAAAATTAGAAAATACATACCTGATGATCAAAGAATGAAGTTAGTTCCATCAAAACTATTTTTTGTGCTTATCAGGCCTTCAGAAAATGCTTAAAATCCCCATCTTGTAATGGAAGGGGCAGCATAAAAATAAATAAATAATCTTGTTAAGTATTAGATTTCTTAGGCTAGCATTATAATACAATTTATTATGCACAATCCTAACTCTTTTTTGGCTTAAAATTACAACTTAATGTCTTGACAAAAATATAAGAGATTTAAATATAATGTTGAATTATATTCATAAAGTATTGAACTCAATATTTCTATAGAACTTTTGTTTTATTAAGCCTAGATTATGGCACTTTTTACATAGATGATAAAATTTTTACTCATGATGGTAAGAAATGGATTCAAGTTATGTATTTTGTACTAACTTTTGAAATGTATTGATGATCTAAAAATAAGATAGAGCAATATGTTTTTATGCGGTCTAAACTTAACAGTAGGGAACTCCTCAGCTTGATGTTATGCTCCATGCAGACAGGCAGAACCATGGCAATAAGCACACTTTTAAGTAAAATATCTTTGCTGCTAGCCTCGTGTATCAAGGAATTCATAAAAAAGTTTCTTTGAATATTTTCAAATGCTTCTGCTGTTTTAAATTAAGCTGTCAGTACCTACATTGTTCATGTCTACCCTACCATTTTATTCACAGTCTTACAACAAACATATCAGGGTTTCTACCACCACATTATTTTCTCAATAAAGTTTCTTTTTCTTTCCTGCAAGCACTACTCTTAATAATTTCTTACAAAAGTTAGAAACTTTAGAGTTTTCTTATCTTCATTTTTTTCTGCTTCATAAAGCTATCCTCTCTCTCACAAAAGTTTCTGACCTGATTTCTACCATGAATCTACAGTCAACAGCACTTTGAATTTTTGGAACACTATTACTACAGAATATTAAAATGAAGACTGGGATTACTCTACCTAAAGAAGAATCCCATGATCCATAGAGTTCATAATCATATGGAAAGCAAATGAGACAAGCAGATACTGATGAGTTTAGACATCTGCAGTATTTCTAAATGAGACTTTTATGAGCAGTCATTCTTTTCCCTACAGAGTTGTATAGGCAAAGCAGACAAAGTTGTAATTCCCCTGTGATTTTTCATTGCTTCTAACAGTCTCCCACACCCACCCCTCCACACAAAGATCTGCTAAGGTGGAAAGATAGAATAATTGTATAATATTTTGACTAGCAGTTATTTGCCTGAAAGCACCCTCATTCTCCTGGAACCAATTTTTTTTCTTATGTAATTCCTAGCAAATTTTATATTTATCTAGAGCAAGAAAATAGGGATTTTTAAAAAAAAAAATGAATAATTAACAGTACAAACTGCATGAGTGCTTCAAGCTCTTTGTTTATTAGTGACTACAGCTCAGAACGAACCCACTTTGGCTGGGCTGAGGCTGCTACTTATAGCCAGCAGCCGCGGTGCCAGCCAATCAGAGTGCAGGGTTTTCCGCACTTTTAAACCAATCATTTCTTACATTTTACAAGAACAGTTCAAACTTAACCAATGACATTCAAACCTGCATACATAACACCCTTCCCCACTAGGTTCAGTCCATACTCAAACCCCAACCTATCTAATGTATTCTTTTAAATAGGTGGGGCTCTTACATGTACATTGAGACCCACGTGGTTCAGATGTTTTAAGGTTCTCACCTGTGTGGGGGAAATGTGTCTGCTGACATTTCCTTACTAGGACTTGTAGTAATGGTAGAACCTGCTTGGTTACTACAACCTGGTCTCTCCTCCCAATCCATCTCCAACCCAATGTCAGCACCTAAATCAGGTAATGATGTGCAATCTTCCATTTGTGAAAATGGTTGTTGGTATTGTGACAGGTTTTGGGATGGTTCCTGTCATGTTAGCTCGTTACACATGCGATTGATTCTTGCTTGTACATTACACTCATAATCCTCCCCTTCCCCCCTAGAAGAGGCAGTAGGTATGGGAACCAGAGAGGAGCAAAAGCAATGCTCCTGAGGCAATCTGGATCTTAACTGATCAATGTGCCTGCTCCAGAGGAAACCATCCTCCGTTCGTACCCTGTAAGACCTGGGGCCTGTGATTTGGGTTACCTCAGCAGGAATCCATAATGGTTCACCCATAAGGTTCTTAGCATAAACAGAATCACCACACTGAATGTGCGAATTTTGCTAGTGGAATCTAGTGGTGCGTTGGGTGTGTAAGTGCGATGAAGGCAGTCAAGGGGAGACCTGAGTTTCCTACCCATCAACAATTCAGCTGGGGACAAATTAGTTGAGGGGTTGGGAGTGATATGCTGAACACTGAAAAGTTTTTCAACTCTCTCAGTGATATCCCCTGGACCCAATTGCTGAAGTTTTTCCTTGGTAAATGTACATACGTTCAGCCCGGCCGTTAGCCAAGGATGCCCAGGGGCTGTCAGGGCATGTCTGATACCCTGTTGTGCTAGATATGATTCAAAAAGGTTGGATGTAAATTGAGGGCCATTGTCAGAAACAAGCACATCAGGTAACCCGTGAGTTACAAAAAGCTTTTTAAGCTGTTTGATGACAGCTTCAGTTGTGGTGGATGCCATAGGGATAACCTCTAGCCATTTGGAATATGCATCAACTATAATAAGGAAAGTGTGCCCTCTGGTAGGGCCAGCAAAATCAATGTGAATCCTGGACCATGGGCCCCTAGGACATTCCCATTCCTGTGTGGGGGTGAGAGGGGGGCAGGCCTGACTTCCTGACAGTTGGGACAAGATGCAACCCAGTTTTCAACCATTTTGTCAATACCTGGCCACCATACATAACTCCTGGCCAATCCCTTCATTCTGACAATACCTGGATGACCCTCATGTAACATTTCCAAAACCTCTTTTGCAGTTTTGTAGGAATAACCACCCTGTTACCCCACAAAATACATCCTCTTAATACAGATAATTCAGTTTGCCTGGATTTAAAAGGTTGGGCAAGTTGAAGTAGATCTTGAAGAGGCCAACCTTTCTTAATCCAGCCTATAACAGGAGCCAATACAGTGTCTTTGGCAGTCTCTCTGGCAATTTCAGCAGCGTGTACTGGAAGCTTGGCAACAGTTTCTAGGAAAAAGGTGTAAGTCTCAGGAGCAAAGTCCTCAGTGTGAGAAGGAAGTGGGCAGCGACTCAAAGCATCTGCATGCCCAATACCTTTGCCAGGCCTGTGGATGAGTTTGTATGAATAAGCAGCAAGAAATTCAGTCCACCTCAGCATTCTTGGTGACAGGATAGTGGGCGTAGGTTTGTCTCCTGCCACAATGCCTAACAGAGGTTTGTGATCTGTGACAATGGTAAATGTTCTCTCATATAAATACTCATGGAATTTCTTGACAGCTGCAACAATTGCCAAGGCTTCCTTGTCCAGTTGGCTGTAGTTCCTCTCTGCTTTGGTCAAGGTGCGAGAGTAAAATGCAATAGGAGCTTCCCTCCCGCTGGGAAGCCTGTGGCTCAAACCCCCCCACTCCAAAGGGGATGCATCACAAGTCAGTACAACAGGCAAATTCTCAGAGAACTGTATCAGTACAGCATCAGACGTGATTAGTCTTTTAATATTGTTAAATGCAGATTGTTCTTTTCTGCCCCAGACCCACGCAGACATTTGTCTAATAATCTGTGCAGTGGTTCTGCAATGGTTGCCTTCTGAGGTAGGAACATGTGATAAAAGTTAATGAGTCCAAGGAAAGCTTGCAAATCTGTTTTACATTTTGGTCTAGAGGCTTCTTTGATTGCCTGAACCTTGGCATCTGTGGGGTGGATACCATGCTTGTCAATCATATAGCCCAAGAACTCAACCTTGTCAGTTCTAAGAGTGCATTTTTCTTCCTTGACTTTTAACCCCACTTTTTTGAATCTGGTAAGGACTTCTCTGAGTCTCTCTTGTAACTGAGTGTCATTTTCAGCAGAGGTTAATACATCATCAAAGTAAGGTACTACCCCTGGCAGTCCTTGGAGCATCCTTTCCATAAGGCTTTGGAAGATGCCTGGTGCCAGCTTACTCCAAACTGTAACCTTTTACATTTGAAAGCACCTCTATGAGTCACAATGGTTTGGGCCTCTGCAGTGGCATCATCAACTGTTAATTGTTGATATGCCTGGGCCAGATCCAATTTGGCAAAGACTGCCAAGTGAATGTAATAAATGATGCACCACTGGAACTGGATATGCGCTCTGTTGAAGCGCATGGTTCAATGTCCCCTTATAGTCTCCACAGATTCTCACTGACCCATCAGTCTTGACTGGTGTGACTATGGGTGTCTCCCACCTGGAGTGGTCAGTGGGCTCTAAAACTCCTTGAGCTATTAGTTTATCTACTTGTGCATCAATTTTTTCCCTTAAGGCAAATGGGACCCTTCTGGGCTTTAAGCAAATTGGTGGCACCTTGGGATCTAGATTGAAAGTGATAGGGGTCCCCATATACTTGCCCAATCGTTCGCTGAAGACCTCTGGAAACTCAGACTTCAAGGCCTCCTCCCATTCAGTGTTGCTCACATGATTGATGCCAGTCACCTAAATGCCTAGTGGATTGAACCACTCAAGTCCCAGCAAGCATGGGCAATCCTTGTCCACGATGGACAGGGGCAAGCGTTTGGTGCAGCCTTTGAACTTCACGTTGAATTCTCTTGTTCCAACTACTGGAATCTTGTTCCCTTGGTAGTCTTTAAGAGTCAGTGCTTGCTTCTTGAAATGCTTCTTCTGAATGTTTGGGAGTAGTCTGTGAATAGTGTCCCATGACACCATAGATAAATAGGAAACTGAGTCCACTTCCATTTGGCAAGGCCTTCCTTCAATTAGTACCTCGACATGCACTTTTCTGTTATTGATAGAAGAAGAATGACCAATAGTTACTGTCTGATGAGTTTCATTCTTCCCCTTTGCTTCTGTGCTGCGCCCCATTTTCTCACTGAGGTTGTTAGGCTTGAATTCTTTGTCAGGAAACTTCCTTCTGTTGGGTGGAGTTCTGGATGATTTGCAGACTCTTGCTAGATGTCCTCTTTTTTCATAACGGAGGCAGATGGTATCTAGGAACTTGCATTCAGTGCGGGGTGGCTTCCCCACAACCTCTGCAGTAGAAATCTTGCCTCTTTCTTCCCAGGTCTTTCTTTTTCTGCTCCATTCTGAGTCTATAAATTCCTTCTTCCACCTCACTACAGTCTGACTCAGAATCTATTTGCTCACAATGAGTTGTTGTGGACTTTTCCACATCAGGATGGCTTGTGGCCTTGTTAATTTTCTTCATGGCTGCTGCTGAGGACTTGGTAGCTTCTGCTGAAGAGGCCTCTTCTATTGCTTCCTTCAGCGTGATCTTAGGTCTTAGTAATAACTTGCTCTGAAGCACCTTGTCTTTAAGGCCCAGAACAAATCGATCGCGCATGGCTCCTTTTCTAAATTGTTAAATTCACAAGCACCCCCAATGTCTCTTAAACTTGCCACAAAGTCCTTTACGTTTTCGCTTTCCCCTTGATCCCGACGGTAAAACTTGTGTCTCTTAATGAGGCACGATACTTGTGGGGGCATAATGGGCTCTTAACAACTTTTCTAAGTCAGGCCATTCCATTACCTTCACGTCTGCAGCTCCTGCCAATGCCTTCGTCATCTTGAAAACTGCTGGACCGCAGTGCGTGAGAAAGACCACCCTCTTCCGCTTCTCGGAAATGTCGGCAAGATCGTTTCCTTCCAGATACATTTGGAAAGGATCTGCATACATCTCCCAGTCTTCTGCCATCAGATTGAACGGGGCTGGGGGGGGGTGTTCAGTGCAGCCATCTCTCTCTTCTTCTGTTCCGCGTTGCCTTCTTCTTCAGGGAGATCCCACCTTCGTCACCAGTGTTAATTTTGCATGAAGAGGCAGACACGGAGTGCTTCAAGCTCTTTGTTTATTAGTGACTACAGCTCAGAATGAACCCACTTTGGCTGGGCTGAGGCTGCTACTTATAGCCAGCAGCCGCAGTTGCCAGCCAATCAGAGTGCAGGGTTTTCCCACACTTTTTAAACCAATCATTTCTTACATTTTACAAGAACAGTTCAAACTAAACCAATGACTTTAAACCTGCATACATAACACACAGGTTGTAGTTTTCAAAGAATTCATTGTTAAACCATCCAAATATATTTTTATGAATGCGAGAAAGAGGACAGGAGGAGGAAAAAAAGACTTCATAGACCATATTGCTTTTCAACTTCCAGAACTGAACACATTTTAAGTCTTAAACATTCTGTAAATTATTTACAGCATGAATGTTTCAATTCAGTTGACAGATATTGATCAAAGTGACCAATTCACAGACAATAATGAGGAAACTTTAGACAATTTCTAGAAACTACTTTGCTCAAACAAAACTATTGCAACCTAGTTATTTAAGATAAAAAGGGGAGAAATTTCTTATATAGATAACTGAGAAAATTCTGAAAAGCTATAGCTAGCAGCGAGGAATCATGAATTGCACAATTTATATTGAAATGTCATCCTAAAGGCAGATCCTGTTGTTTTGCAAGCTGATGATAGAATAACACTACTGGAAAATATTAGAATTGGAATGAATTTTTGGGTCAACTGCTCCAAATGTCTGTGTTTACATTCTTGCGCTATAGCTAAACTATGCTTGCTGAATGCAAATACATTATACATGTTGAATACATTATGACTTTCCTCAACATATTGTAAGCTACATTTATACTTTACAGAATATTGAAATGAAGACTTAAGAAGCCTTGCCTTTTTTAAAGAGGTGGGTAAGCCAGTGGGATCTAGTGGATACAATTGAACCTTTGTAATGGCTACACTGCATGGTTTTAGAAAATATCTATTACTGAAGCTCCATAGAAATGGTCAAATTTATTAGACAAAGCAGCAGAATTACAAGCGTTCTTTTAATTATCAGTTCCCAAGCATAGCATACCTAGTCCTAGTGCAAACTTGCAATTGCTTTTAGGTAAAATACGTATGTTCACTTCATTGAAATTCCATTTTTAAAAAATGTTCAGAATTGTGGAAGTCTAACATAATGATTAATAGATTTACTCACATAAGAAATAAACCATTCTGTTCATCTGGGTTGATCAGACTTCCCTAAAAATGGAGCCTGTGTGCTTGGTTTTGGCTCCCAGTGGATGGGAGGATTTTCCCAGTTTAAATAAGTGATCTTCTTCTGAGACTTAGCCTACAATTCAGGCAGTGACTTATTTCAAAATACATGGGGTTTTGTTTGACTGAAGCTTGACCCCATTCTGATTTTTCAGCATAACAAGACTCTTTCACACTGCAGTAAGAAAGTGTTCCTGAGAATCAGTTTGTCATGGGAAGAAAATAGATAAAAGGTTGATAGTACATTTTTCTATCATCAAAAATGGTTACTGTGCTGTTCTGATAATGGGACAACTAGGCAGTCATAATAAGCACTCTTAAATTAGGCTTTTAAAAACCTAATAGCAGAAGTTCTAATTCTCTTCTGTGAAAGTGGCAAGATGAAAGAAAACTTCATTTCATATAGTCCCCAGTTCTTCCCAGTTCCACCCAAATATTAAGTTTTTCACTCCCTCAGTGTTTATTTCCCAGTATCTAGAACAAAAATGTACTCAATAGTTCAGTCCTCAAAGTGCTCAATAAAATTGTATTTAGAAACACCCTACCATCAATCCTCACTTAACAACTGGTCACTTAGCAGTCACTTGGAATTGCAATAGCCCCACCAGAAAAACTGTTTGTGACTCCCCGAGTTTCAATTTCTGTTTATACCCCTGCAATCATATGACCACATTTAGAGAACTTGATAACCTGCTCATCTTTATATCTGATTGTGGTGTTCCAAAGTCACTTGACTGCTATTTACAATGGGGTTTTGGGGGCAGGTTTTGGGCCTTTTTGGCCTGTTTCCAAGAAAAAATGACCATAGGAATATATAGTTTTGCTTAACAACTATATGTTCATTTAATGACTACTGCAAAAAAGTAGTAATATCGGGTCCAGTCACATGAGTGATTTGACTTATGACCCTCAAAGTTTATGACAGAAATTCCAAGGTCCATTATAGTTTGTAAGTTGAGAACATATGCTTCATGAAAGGCTTTCTTTAAAAAAAAAATCACACAACTGTGACCTCTAAAGATTTCAATCATATATAAATAAACAAGCAAGCAAACAAGTAAATAAAGGTGGAATTACTCCAAAAATTGTTTATTGGTGGAGGCTTGACATAACATTGATTTGCTAGGAAATGAACTTGTCTATAGTGCAATTGCATAGCAAAATAGAGTTCCCTTAGAATCTGAGCTGAGCATATACAGGATAACTGCAAGCACAAAACCTGTCATGATAGTTGAAATCTTCAAAATGTTTTGAATTTCACTTTCAACAGCAGCTTTTGTTTCAGTGCATTTTCAAAAAATTATCAAAGAAACACAAAGATCATTTGAGAATTAGGACTATTTGTTTTATTTAAAAATTTCAAATTTGTTCATTTACAAATTATAATTGGAGTCCTAAATAGGAAGTTGATCATCTGTGTAAAATATAACACACATACTGCCATCATGTGGCTTTCTGTTCCAGTGGCTCACTGATTCCCATTTCTGAAAGCACAATAGAACAAATTGGAAGGTGGGGGTAGGGAATCTGTTGTTCTTCCAGTATTTCATTCAAGGCTAAAATAATTCAAAGAAGAAATACATTTTAAAATTCAGTTCTTCTCCATGCAGTTCTGACAAGACCTTTATATGCTTTCATATAAAGGAGATCTCTGCCTTTCATATCTATTAACATCTAAGGCTTAGAAAGTGCAGTAAACACAAAAGCTTTCACTTTGGGTTCAAGGACATTGACCCTAGCATTTATAACTACATCCTTCAAATGGTAGTGCTGAAAGTTCATCCAAATTCTGGGTCTGTAAATATTAGGACAAGCTAAATACTGTGGCACATCTTAAGTCAAACATTGAAGTACCACTGAGTACTCCCTATTAGCTATAACCAGCACTGTGTGTCAGCATCAAAGTTAAACAGCTAATGTCTGATAATTCTGTATGCAGCAGAACATGGTGCCTGTTGGAAGTATGGATTTCAAATCTGAAACTTTTCCAGTCAGCTTGGCCGTTCCTATGAATTGAAATCTGTATCTCTGCAGGGTGCTCTAGTTGAGAAGATTGTTAAATAGTCATCATAAAAGCACCAGGTATCAAATGCTGATATTAAATACTAGCAAAGTTCAGCATAGAGCAGAATTTTATAGAGCAGAATTCTAAAGATGAGGTATTTGGGGCACAGAACTCATTTGAACTAAATAGTGTTTAATTTACTACATACGCTTTACAGTTTTCTCTCTGTTCTGTAACCTGTTGCCCTACAAATGTACTGGAGCTCTGAGAATTGGGGAGTTGGGTAATACAGTACTTTATACTTCTAATGAAGCAGAATCTAGCACATAAGCATGAATTTGTACATCTTCAAAATATCAAAGGTTATTTGTTATTTTTATATCAAGATCAATGCTTCACTTCTAAAAGGTCCATATAGCAGAAGCATATTCATGCCCTAAAATGAACCAAACTAATTGTTTCCTACCAGAAAAAAACAGCAATATTCAGAATATTCCCAATATTTTGAAACAGAATACTATTTTCATGTGTTTCCTTGGAAACCTGGGATTCTGGATACTTCTTGCTATAATTTAAAAAAAATTACCTCTACTGAAGCAAATCCATCATTGTTGGAAGTCTTACACTGTTTCAAATGAAATAGGTCTATAGCAGACATTTTTGATGCTTTAAAAGGGCATTGGTACTTACCTGAGATGCCCGTTCTCTTTGAGCTGTGAAGAGCATCCAGTAGTGGGAGATGCTTCAGTCTCTTCATATATAGGCTGGGCTTATTTTGTGGAATGCTCCTCCTCCTCTACAGGACTCCTCCCCAGCATCCCCCAGTTTTGGCAAAGACAAGGTAATGAACACCCTCACCCCGTATGCCCTAACAATTCATTGGCTGGAACAGGACCCCACCAGACAGAAATTGGGTGGGGCTGGATGCTCTTCACAGCTCAAAGAGAATGGGTGTCTCAGGTAAGTACCAATGCCCTTTCTCCCATGAACTGTTCAGAGCATCCAGTAGTGGGACATACCAAAGCTTGGCCTGTCCTACGGGAGGGTCTCCTTCTGGCTTGGAATCCCCTCCTGGTCCCTATGGATCCACTGCAGAACTCTTCTGCCAAAGGAAGCCTCAGCAGAGGCAAACCCATCTATTTTATAATACCTAATGAAGGGCAATGGAGAGGCCCAAGTTGCCACCTGACAAATTTCAGTTATTGGCACTTGCATGGCCCATGCTGCCGATGTTGCAGTGCTTCTGGTGGAATGGGCTGTTGTGCCCCTGGGCACCGGTAATGATTGCATCTCATACATTTTAGCTATCGCAGCCCTTAGCCATCATCCTATTGTGGAAGATGAGACTTTGCAGCCTTGAGTGTTTGGCTGAAATGACACGAATAGAGCCTCCATTTTTCTGAAAGAGGCTGTGTGGTGAATATATATTCATAATGCCCACCTCACATCAAGCTGATGCCATTGTAGTTCCAATCCTTGATTTGGCTTTGGACAAAAGTTAGGAAGTATCAGTTCTTGTGCCCTGTGAAAAGCTGAATTAATTTTCGGTATGAACGTAGGGTCTGGACGAAGGACCACTCTGTCTGAATGAAAAACACAAAGATCTTGCCTGAACGATAAGGCTGCCAGTTCCAAAATACGATGAGCGGATGTTATTGCTACTAGAAAAACTACTTTGTACATCAGAGATTGGAGACTCATAGACTTCAAGGGCTCAAAGGGACACTTTGTGAGTGTGACAAGAACCATGTTAAGGTCCCAAGTTGGATAACAGTGAACCACTGGAGGGTGTAAGTTTGTGACTCCTCGAAGAAAACTCCATACACATGGGTGATGAGAAATAGACGGTAGGCCTTCACAAGTGACGACTGAGGCCAGAGCCGCCACCTGTCTTTTCAATGTATTTGGTGATAGACCTTTGTCTAGTCCTTCTTGTAAAAACTCTAGTATTTGAGCCACTGATGGAGAGGTGGGATTGATGCAAGACTTAGCACACCGTTTACAGAAACTGCTCCACGTGGCATTGTATATGCGAGTTGTTGAGGGGCACCTGGCCACTTGGATGGTGGCTATAACTTTGGTAGAGAACTGCTCACTTTTCAGACATCTCCACTCAACCTCCATATGGCTAGATGCAACCATTGAGGGTCCGGATGTTGAAGAGGGCCTTGGGTGAGTGAGACTCTGTCTGGCGGAATTCTCCCTGGTTCTGCTGAAGACAGACTTCAGAGGTCTGAGAACCATGGCTGCCTGGGCCAGTATGGTGCTACCAGTAACAGCTCTGCCCTTTCTTCCAGCAGCTTCTGGATGACCTTGGTGATCACTGGAAGTGCAGGGAATGCATACAGAAGGCCCGGGAGCCAGCGGCAGTGGAGTGCATTGATGTTCTCCAGTCTTGTGAAAGGTATCTGGAAATGAATCTCGGGAGCTGAGAGTTGAGAGGGGAAGTGAACAAGTCTGTTACCTGCTGACCGAATCTCCAAACCGCCTCTCAAAATAGGCTCGGGTACAGGCGCCACTCTGATTGATCGACCGTAGCCCTGCTTAACCAGTCTGCCTGGGTATTCGACAGACCCATTATGTGTTCTACTCTCATGGAGAGCAGGTTGGTCTCCGCTCAAAGACACAGCCACTCCGCTTCCCACATGAATTGTTTCGACTGCGTGCTCCCCTGCTTGTTTATATGGGCCTTTGTTGTCATTTTGTCGGTCAAAATCAGTACGTGTTGATTGCAGATCTGTGGGAGGAAACTGCAAAGAGCCAGATGTACTGCCCTGAACTCCAGCCAGTTTATACTGCATGACTGTTCTACGGAAGACCAGTGGCCTTGGGCTGTGAGGGACTGATAGTGAGCTCCCCATCCAAACAGGCTGGCATCTGTTCTGATGGTAAGTCTGTGAGGCTCTTTGAACTGGCAATCCTGATGACCAGTCTGATCCACCAGTGACTTTTCAAGGACTTTTGACGGTACCGTGACCTTGTATTTGGAGTTGCTTCTTCCTGACTGCTGGTACGGAAGCAGGAACCACTGCAGAGATCTAGTGTGGAGTCGAGCCCAGGGAATAATGGATATGCATGAGATAAGGTTGCCTAAAAATTTGGATAGATCAGCCAAGGGTACCCTCTTGAGTGTCCTGATCTCTGTAGCTAAATGTTGAATGCTGTGTTGTCTATCTGGTGACAGGAAAACCTTACCTTCAACAGTGTCTGTGATCACCTCCAGGTGCATCAATTGAGTCAATGGAGTCAAATGACTCTTTGTCCAATTTATGGAGAACCCATGTTGTTCTAGTGTCTGCAATGTAATGTGGGTGTCCCTAACTGCTTGATGAATGGAAGAGGACAAAATTAAAATGTCGTCATGGTAGCATTGAAGCTGTATGGGAAAACCCCTGAGGTGGGCAGCCAGTGCTGTGAAGACCTTTGTAAAGGTCCTGGGGTGGAGGATAGGCCAAAGGGAAGGGCAACATATTCAAAATGGTGGTTATTGTAACAGAACCTTAGAAATTTACAGTGAGATGGTCTAATTGGAACATATAAATATGCCTCTGTCAAATCAATTGACGTAAGGACATCACCCAGTCTAATGCCGAGCAAAATAGATTGCAAGGTGTTCATTGTAAACTTGTGATACACCAAGAAACTGTTAAGTCATTTTAAATCCAAAATTGCTCTCCACCCTCCCAAACCCTTCTGCACAACAAAAAGATGGGGAATAAAAACCTCACCCTCATTGATCAGGAGCTACAGGTTGAATGGTTCATATTTCTAGCCGATGGTGGATAGCTGTTTCCATAAGAGTCTGTTTAACCAGATCTCTAGACAGAGGGCACGACATAAAGAAGTCTGGGGGAGTGGATTGGTACTCCAGAGCTAGGCCAAATCTGATCATTTCTCTGACCCAGGCATCAGATGTTGAAGAGTCCCATTGGTCCGCAAAAAATTTAAGTCATCCACCAATGGGAGCAGAGTTGATGGGTCTATTTGGGGCGGCGGAATGACCAGTTTCCAGCCCCTCAAAAAGATCTCTTGACTTGGCCACCATGTCTATTTCTATCCCCGAAGTCGGACCTTTCTGACTGTTGCCCTGGCCTGAAACTCAGAGGATCTCTGAAATCTTGCTGGATATGGTCCTTGATAGAAGGAACGGAAGGATCCCTCTGAAAGTACTGAGTGTTTCTGGTATCTGACTTCCGAAAAAGAGAAGGGAGTATCTTCTTCTTGTTCCTGGTCTCAATTAGTAATGGATCAAGAACCGAGCCAAACAATCTGTCCCCCGAAATGGGAAATGAGGCAAGCTTGCACTTATGCTTAATGTCAGCTTGCCAATGTTTTAACCATAGCAAGTGCTGAGCTGTAACCTGGGATGCTATGGCCCTAGATGAAAACTTAACCACATGCAATGTTGCATCTGCAGAGAATTCTGCGGCTGCGATAAGTTTGGCAATGTCCTGATGTGCTCTTATGTTAGAGTTAGGAATGTGTTCCCTTAGGTGAAGGAGCCATCTAAGTGAGGAACGAGTAAAAAAGGATGTGGCCGTGGCCGATCTTATGGCCCAGGCATCAGACTGATGGGCCCTGCATAGAGTCAAGTCGGCTCATTTGTCCTCTGGCTTTAACACCTCCACTGCTTCACTGGGAATGGAAGACAAGGACGCTAAACCTACTATTGGTTCGTCTACCTCTTGAGTGTTCAGTAAATTAGAGTAATCCACAGCCAAATTGAAATATTTTCTGTCGTATCCCATGCGGGCAGGGTACACCACTGCAGAAGCCCACTGCTTCTGTGCTAAATCCAAAAACATGTGAGGGACTGGAATCACATCTGCCTCGACTACCAGTTGGGTGAAAATTAAATCCTCTGACTCCTCTTGTGAAGGAGTTGGTGTGGTTGAGGGAGCCGACTTGTCCAGTCATACTTTGTTTTTGACCTTGAACAATAGTTATTTAAACAATTGTGGGCGGAATAAACCTGTAAATGTGGGTTGATCGGGAACAAGGCCCTCATCCTCTGACATTCCCCTTTCTAGGGGGTCCGCCTCTGACAGAGCTGGGTCGCTGTCATGTACAGACCCTAATTCAATATTTTCTATTTGGTCAACTTGTTCCACCTTCTCTTTGTGCAGCCCCTGGAGAGGAATGTCTTGAATCATGGGAAACTGCCCCTGAGGCTGTACCTGGGAATAGTGCTGCTCCAACCTGGCTAACGACTGTAATGATTGCAAATCATAATCAACAGGTGCAGGACGTTCTCTGGTCAGAACTGTGTGTTACAGTCCTGCTGCAATTCCCTGACGTATAGCCAGTTCCATCCATGCTCTCATCCCCTCAAGAACTTCATCTGGAAGAACCTCATCCTGATGAAGGGCAGCAGCCGTTGGTGTGAACATGGCTTCAGGGGCCCTTCACATGGCAGGTGCCCTCATTGAATAGTTAGGTTGACCCTGAGGAGCTGAACTGTGCCTGGATGAGAGGGAGAGATCTAGGGGAGGAGGAGGGTGGGGACTACTGGCCGGTGCTGGTCTAGGTGGTGAAGAAACTTGAGAGGTCCTTTCCACCTCCCGCGTGCACTTATTCATGTGCTTCTCCAATGCCTTGTGCTGCCTGTTGGCATCTTTTTCTGCGGCCTTGGAAATTCCCTTGTGATTTGTGCTGAGATTTAGATATGCCCTTTGAGGTTGAAGCCTTAGAGCTACTACCGCTTGCCATTTCAATTGAAAATTTATAGTATGCCCATTATTCAATGCTATACTGTATAGATGGTTGGCACGCCCAGGGGCCTGATCCAAAATTGCACAGGGTGCCCTGATAATAGAATCCTCTTTTATTTTCTTTATATTTCTATGATATGAGTCATATCTCAATAATAATAATTTTTTATTATTATTAATATTATTCTCAATATAGTTTATTATTATTATTATTGTATTATTAATCTCTTGCATATATATATATGTCTCTCTCTATATATGTATTGTCAATAGGACAGCTAATTCATTGAATTTCCAATTTGGCCAAATTGAGAATGCCTAACAGGCCAGAATAAGAAATGAAAGTGAAATTACTGGCCTTCAACAGATGCCTTGCACAGGCGAACACAGGCCTTGGTGCTCATTGTTGTGCTGCTGGATAGTTTGGGCTGTGAGGGTTAAGCCAACTAATTATATTCAACAGATGGCCTCGAATATGAGAAAAACGAGGGTGCAAAAATTCCCCTGGGTTCCTAAGGAGAAACCTCTACTTGGGAAAAACTGCCTCACACAGCCTGATAATGAGTCTCACTCAGCGCAGCCACAAAACAAAATGGCGTCTGGCCGTTAACTTTTGGCGCATGCGTAAATTCCAGTAGCAATCTCCTGCCGTGTGAGGGATTTGCCTCAGACAGCTTTTCCCTTACACATAAATGGTGGGGAAGGGTGAAAAAACTGGGCGCTTATGCCCTTCACCCCAAGGCAGTGTTCTTAAAGGGGAGAGTGATACGATTCGGATGTTCGAGCAAAAAGACACCATGATGTTATAGCAAACCTGATTGTAACGGCGCAGCTATCGCTATGGCAAGGGTAAAAATTAGCAGTTGGGAGAGGCGTGGTTCGCTGACAAAGCCTCCAACCACTTTGGGGCACAGAGAGCACTTCCTGATAATGTGAACGAGCTCTGACGGCCAGATGGAAAGGACAAACGTTGGTAGTTCATCAGTTTCTAGAGGCTAATAGAGCCTTAGAGAAGAATTATCTATCTCCAAATCTGAATTTTAAAGTATTCTCCTGTTTCGGCCAAGGAAGAATGAAAAGCACTGCCTATCTTCAATGAAGCTGAACCAAAACTGGGGGATGCTGGGGAGGAGTCCCATGGAGGAGGAAGAGCGTTCCACAAAATAAGCCCAGCCTATACATGAAGAGACTGAAGCACCTCCCACTACTGGATGCTCTGAACAGCTCATGGGAGAACAAACTTTTTATATAATATATACATCTATCGTATAACCTTTTGGCAACAATTCCACCAGATCCATTTCATCCTGTCACATAGGTTAGAATGATGGATTTTAGCAGTGAAGGGCAAGGTTCAAGCTATTTATAGACTGATATTTTGCCATCAATCCTAGAGGAAATAAAAACTATGAATTCACTTCTATCGCTTCTTGGCCTTCTTGGCTAAGATCAAGTATAGTATGAATTCACTTCTAGGCTCAAGCAATATGGAAGTTTCTGAAGTAGATGCACTAAACTTTCAATAGGATTGGATGCTATGAGTAAAATATTTACATGGATGCTTTGAATGGATTGAAAGAGCCTGTAAATCACATATTTGTGAAATGCCAACAAAAACTAGAGGCATTTCAAAATATATTCAAACACTTCTGATTTCTTAATGCTAATGTTGAAAAGAATTTAAAAAATAATGGCTTCTGCCTGTTCCCTTAATTTTGCAAATCAGCATCAAAAGAACATTTAAAGTCTGTCTCTGGATAGATTTCTAAAACTCATCAAATTTTAAAAAATGGACAAGCAAATAGAAAAAAATCAAGTATGCAGACTTAATGAGGATCAGAATTCTGATCACTGTAAACAAAGGGATGGAAAGTAGACATGTTTTCTGATCAAAATGTTTTTAATTTGAACTAATAAAATTGAGACTGACGAATTATACATATTTTCTTTTTTGGATATATGAAGTAACATTGTATTAGCATCGCTATCCTATAGACTAGAAAGCAGTTTCAAAATCTTTCAGAATGTAGGACTTTTGCTCTTAGAAAATGTCATATTTAAAGCAAAAACAAAAATCAAAAGCTTTTTATTGAGTGTTAAAAAGCCATACTTTTCGTTTGAAGAACGTTGTTGAGAGCTCAGGCACAGATATAATCTCAGCACTAATCTGTTTTCATTTCTTGATTTATCAAAGTAAAACTAAATAGGTATTAACTGCTTTCCCATCAAACAAGAACTGCACTGAAGAACTGAAATTATCAACTTCAAGCAGATAATTTAGCATCAAATCAAAGCCCTTAGGGAAATATTTACATTTTACCAGTTTAGTCAGATAAACAGCTCTGGGTATCTGGAAATATCTACTGTGATATAGTTTTTTTTCTTTTTTTAACTGAAAGAAACCTTGATGCCAGAGGTCAATATAGTGATTTAATCAGAGGACATTGCACCTTAAGCAACCTAGTCTTGGTAAAATAATAATAATAATAATAATAATATCTTTTCAGCTGCATTTTTCACTGAAAAATGAAACTATCTGTTAAGTTTGCATGAAGAGGCAGAGGCGGAATGCTTCAGCTCTTAAGTTTATTAGTGACTTCAGCTCAGAACGGACCCAATTTGGCTTAGCTGAGGCAGCTATATATAGCCGGCTGCCTCGGCTGACAGCCAATCAGAGTGCAGGGTTTTCCCGCACTTTTTAACCAATCATTTCAAACACTTTACAAGAACAACCAATCAATTCAAACTCTGCATACATAACACTATCATCTATCTATTGTATACTTTTCCTACACTTTTTCTATTACCATTACAGAGTGATTGATAGAAGCCTTCATTGAATATAATTCCAGCAAGAAATCCTTAGAAAATAATACTTTGGGCATAGGGATACCTAGGAAGGGAAGAAAAGACTTCAGGTGACAGAATATGCACTGTCTTATATATTCACATGCCAATTTGTGACAGGAGTGCAGAGATATCTACCTGTATCACCTTCATTAACATTTGAACTCCATTAAATAACACATTAAATATATTCAGTACTATTTAAATAAAAAGAATTTGGGCCTTACAAACATAAATCCATTAAAGTTTTATGTAAGCAGTTTTTAGAAATTGAAGAAACTGAAGAAAGATAAATACAGCAATAAATTAGTAATTCTATATCTGTCAAAATTCTATATCTTTGATGTCAAAAGAAAGCAGCTGTCAATCTAGCATGCAGGAAAAAAATTCAAATATGTTATTTCATATATCCTAAAAATAAATTGTTTTGTTGCAAATCTAATCTTATGGTTTTGATCTCAGCAACAGTATAGTGTAGACAGATCAGGAGATAGCTTAGCAGAATCTATACACAAAAATGCTTATAAAATTCCTGTGTCTTTAGAAATTAAGCCTTTTTTCCTCCCAAACATATTTTTCCACTTGATCATCATTTATTAACTGAGAATAGTTTTGAGAAGAGTGTGTGCATATATTTCAGTACATTTATATATTGCTTTAAGCCATGATTT
This sequence comes from Naja naja, assembly GCA_009733165.1. Classification (NCBI taxonomy): domain Eukaryota; kingdom Metazoa; phylum Chordata; class Lepidosauria; order Squamata; family Elapidae; genus Naja; species Naja naja. The sequence goes on along the minus strand of CM019152.1, from coordinate 17,708,386 downwards.
ACTTAGGGCCATAGAGATGAAAAGACCCATTAAGGCTATGAAGTCTGAAATCTAGTTGTGTGCATATTCAAATTAAAATATTCCGAATAGATGGTTGTCTAGGCTCTACTTCAGGGGTCTTCAAACTTGACAGCTTTAAAACTTGTGGACTTCAGCTCTCAGACTTCCTCCTCCAGTCATGTTAGCTCAGGAATTCTGGAAGTTGAAGTCCACAAATCTTAAACTTGCCAAGTTTGAAGACCCTTGCTCTACTTGAATATATCCAGTGAAAAGAAATCTATCATCTCTTTCGGGAATTATTTCCACCACTAAACTCTTTTTATTCTTAGGAAGTACTCCCACACACACACATCAGAATTTGCTTTCTACAACATAAATTCATTATTCCATGCACATACTAAAGATGGTACCCAATTTGTTAACTATATTTTTAACACAATCTAAAATTATTTAGACTGCATTTAGTATTTTCCTTTGTTAGTCTATTCATATCCACTTTGCAGTGAGCAATTCTTCCAATATCTGTTTCACAATTACTGTTACCAAGCTGATTTGTTAGATAGACCATAATGGCTGCATTCATGCTACAAGGTAAATCAAATATAAAAAACACATTAAAATAAAGCATTATTTATTTGATGCTATATATGACATGTATATATGCATAAATAATGTGTGTGTATGAGAGGGGGGGAGGGAGAGGGAGAGAGAGAGAGAATGTAGTAATATATGTTTTTTTTAACAGACATCCTTGATTCCAGAGGTCAATATAGTGATTTAATCGAAGTGTGTGTGTGTGTGTGTGAGAGAGAGAGAGAGAGAGAGAAAATGTATATATGCATAAATATTCTGTGTGTGTGTGAAAATGTAGTAATAACACATCAGTTTTTTTTCCTTTTTTTAACTGAAAGAAAATTTAGTAATAACATGTGGTGGTTATAGTGGTGCAGGGCTTTAAAACCTGACCAATTTGTCCTGCAAACTGAATACATATATCCTACTGTTTTAATTCTTCTGAAGATAGGACTCTATCCTAACACATACAGTATGTCCTCTGATTCTATCTAGCAAGAGCTACTTTGAAGCAAGTATTGTTCCAAATACCTTCAGGTGACAAATATAGCACTTTATGGGATTAGTTATGGCAGAAACAAGAATTAAAGTCAAGATCTCTTATTCCTTTTAGCCACAAAAGCATGCTTTCCTTGTTCATCTCACTAAAATGCCAGAATGCCCCTAGAGGTCTCTCATACAAACACTGACCAAACTCGACTTTACTTAGCTAATGAGATCTGACGAGATCATGGCTCAAGGCGGTATGGCTGCAAAAACCACATTAAACATGTCAATGCAACTGATTCTCCCAGTATATAAATTGACAGTGGAAGCTTAGCTTGTATTGCATTGGAAATCTATTAACATTTGAAGTAGTTTGCTTGAATTAAAGGCCTTAGCAGAATTACAATTACTTTCCTTCTCCTTTGACAACTTTCCAAGGTGCTTTCTTTTTCTTTTTTGTTTCAATCTTGGAAAGTTTATAAACAAAAGAACACTTTCTAAAACCCAACGCGATATGCAGTGATACTTAAAATAAAGCATGTTTGGCATTTTTAACTTTATTTGACATTTCTTTTATTATTATTATTGATAAATCTGTCTCCCAGTTAATCTATATTGGCGCTTGACATGCCACTGAAAAGAGAACACTGGATGAACACAGTAATTCTAGCTCTGATATATCTTGATGTATTAATAATCTAGCAGATATGTTAAGAATGAATCATCTGTTATACTTTATTTAACTCCAAGTTAACTTCGACTAGTTTGACTATTTATTAATGGTAATGGTATTTGATTCTTTAATTAAGATTCTTTATTAAAATTGGGGGAAAAGGAGAACATTAAAATTTTAAAAAAGAGAAAAAATGCACCCATCCTTATCTAGGTTGTACATGTGCTATATGAAATATATAAATAATAAAAGACAAAAGACAAACAGATTATATTTTTAAAAAATATATTAATTATAATAGTCAGATGGACAGTTTAATTACATGTTAGCTCAGCATTCTCAGCTTGTTCTTTTATTTGCTGATATTTCATGATTTATCTAGGTACCATCATCAATGCTGTAATCATGCACAAAATAAACTTCACTTCTCCAGCATCTATTACCAAGGTAAGTCATGAAATATCTTCAAAAGAAAAACCAAGCTCAAAAAATTCATACAACCAATAGTCCAGTTCTGAGCTATCTATATTTTCTACAACCACAGTTTACCTAATTATTCTGCTTTCTTATTTGGTATTACTTAATAATTCAGAATTTTACAGAAGTTTGTCATCCATTTTTCTTATGAAGTCAATTCATCCATTGTTGAATTGTTTTATTTTACCAACATATGTCCAAACTTTATTGAAAATATTCTCACTTCCTAAGCCAGGAGTCCCCAATCCCCGTTCTGTGGGCTGGCACTGGGTCACGCCAGAAACCAGGCTGCACAAGCAAGTGAAGCCCAACCTCCAAGATGCAGACAGCACATGAAACCATGCCCCCTCTGGGCCTCAGAAAAACTTCTCTCCACAGAACCGGTCCCTCGGATCCAAAAGGTTGGGGACCGTTGTCCTAAGCCATACATACTGTTATTGAATAATTTCTTAATTGTGAGCTTAGAAAAATACATTTGACAACAAACACAGTGGCAAGGATAGTTTTTACACAGGATTGGAAAACAGAATAGATACCATCCAAAGAGAAGTTGATGCAAAAAATATTGGATTGTGCTAAGATGGATAAACTTACAGCAGAATTAAAAGACAAGGATGAATCAGAATATTACATGGTTTGGGATAGATGGTATAAATGGGTAGGAGAAAAAAAAGAAAGAAAAATACATTTGACACTATTAGAATATCTGATATTGTCAGCCTCTTATTGCTCTTAATGATATGAAATTTAATATTTAGCAATATATTAGGAGTATCATTAGAAAGTATTGAATACTAATCTGTGTTTTTTGTCAGATGTTGTAAAATATACATATTAGACTATTAATAATTGGCAATATGAAGGCTCTCCTGTACTGCTTTTATAATGTAATCAGTAGTTTCAAAGAGCAGAATAAAACTGACTCTATTACTGAATATTTAAGAGAAAATAAATCAAACATTTAAGACAAAAGAAACTAAACGTTTTGGGATATTCTTTGATAATTTAGAATTGTCATGGTAGTCTTCTATGTATAGTAACATGCAGAATGGGAAAAAGTGATCCTGAAAGTACTTTCAAAGTATCTACAGTATTTTGTGGCTGGCACCACATCTTAAACTCCACATCCAAGACTTTTTAATGATAGCTTCAGCTGCCTGATAACTCAAGGCTAATTCCCCACTTGATTGCTCTTCCCTGTCTGGCTAGGCACCTCCCCACAATTCTAGTCCAACCTTAGGCATGAAAATTGCCTGGCTAACTTTCTACCAGTTACTGTCTTTCAGCATAACTCACCTCACAGGACTGTTCTTTTGGGGAAAATAGGAAAAGGAAGATTAGATATGTTCACAACTGTCAGTTATTTATAAAGAATAATAAAGGTAAGATTTAAAAAACTAAAAAAAGTTCTAAGTCACAATTTGAAAAGGTCAAGATTATATAAAAATGGAAGGAATATAAAGTATTTAAAAAAAAGAAAATCAAGGTTTAAATATGTATGTTGTTATCTCTGGTAACCATTACTGGAGTTTTGCAGATTGAGGCTGAACAAGACTTTTAAGGATTTGTTTATAGACAATGGATGAGACAGGGAAAGAAGATATCATTTGTTATATTTTAAGAAAAAGTGATCAGTTACTAAAATTATTTATAGTTATGATGAAGGAGAAAATCAGTTCTTTCTATATTTGTTTTTCTTTTTCTTTACTATATTATTTTCTTTCTTTTCTATTTTTTCTGCATATCCTTCCCTTTTTTAATCCATTTGTTTTAGTTTGCATTCAATTTTATCTTTACAGTTGTAATTTTTAATAAAATTACTAATAAAAAAGAAACTGAAGTGGACAGAAAAAGGTATTTTTAATGTCTACATAAAAAGACATTATTCCTCATTTTCCTAAGCAAAATTCTGTCATTGCTACCAAGAACTCTGACTAGTTGTGTAAAGTCCATAAATAGTAGATGGTCACTGAAGGGGAGAATGTTAATTATCTAACATTTCAGATCCAGTATCTAACATTTAGATAAAGCCTACCATGAAAGACTCAGGGGAATAATAATCAAATACTGAGGATTCTATCTCACTATTCAGGACTTCAGACCAGTCTCTTGGGCTGAGAAGTTATTATCATCTAGCATGTTTTTCATAAACGTATATCAAAGGGATTTATAGTACCAGTCCCTTTTGCAAGAAATACATGCCCTCATACTAACCCAGTTAAAAAGAATACCAACATACTGAAAGGGCGTATCAATCACAGTGTTCTCTTTTTCATACAGATCAAAATAGGCAAAATATTTTGAGGGTGCAGAAAACTTTCTGCTTCTTTCACTCCACTTTTTCTTATTATTATAGTGGGTCGTTTCATTAACTACAAGCAAATTATTAGTGTTGTCTCTCTGTGTGTATTTTTTTTTAGCATCACTGATTAAAACCAAACCAAAACTGCCCTTAGCAATAAATTGCTTCTATTTTTATAATTATCACCATGCTAAGTATATGAAGATATAAATATAAATATGAATTTAAAAAAAAGATCATTTACTTGATCTTGGAAATATTGGTTGCCATTTTAAAAAAATTCAGTGTTTATGAAGCAATGTGATTTTGGAGAGAAACTCGCAGAAAAAAACAATATACTAAGTTTTGAAAAGCAAGACTTATTTGATGCTAGAGAAAAATGACTCAGAGGACATCAGTAAAAAAGACAAAAACTATGGAAATGATTACTAAATTACTTAGAAATAAAATGAATTTGGGATAACTACATATCAAGCAATGTCAGTTTTTTTTTAAATAAAACATTGTTAATGCAATATTTTAGAAAAGTCACATACAAAAATAATTGTCAGCCTTCAAGATTTCCCTCTTTTGCTTTGCATCTTTTGGCTGTCATAAGTAACGGGGAGGAGGGGGACTTGATTATGGGAAGTGAGCTGGAGGTTTTGTTAAGAAGTATATCAGTTGGGGGGGATTTCTTGCTTGATTTCTGTCTTATGCTATGCGCAGCCGCAGCTCTTTATCAAAATATGCCAAGGTCAACGGACAGAGGCCTCATCACCACCTGGAGATGCCCACATGATGTTATCCACAACTTTTAATTGGGTAGCCTGCTTGAACTATTGTGGGTGGGAACGTTACCATCACTTTGTATATGTGATTTTCGCTCATTTTCTCAGATTCAGAATTCTCTTGTTGCTACCACTTGATTTCCAGTAAAAGATATCTTTTCTCTAATTCATGGAGTCTAAGTATTTCTTTCTTGGATTTTGAATGGAGCACTACCTGACATTATTCTGAATCTCAGCTTACCAGCCCACCCGGAGAAATTACAACTTCTTCCGAGGGGTCTGAACGCAATGTCTGAACCAGCCAGCGACCACGAGGACCTGGGAGCGACTGGAGGGCAAGAGTCCCTGCTATTAGAGGCAGCAGAGGAAACTGATTTGTTAGCAGATCTAAGTATTGATGAACATCCAGTTGTAAAACCTAAATGGTCTCTGGGAGTCGGCTGGAAGGATCCTGCAGGAAAGCCTCCTCCAGGAGTGACCACTACCCGCCGACGTGGAAGAGGAGAGCCATGGCAAGAGAAGGAAAGGAAGGATTTTCTACTAAATCAAGCCCTGCATCTCCTTCATGAAGTAGCCGGAGAAGCTCAGGCTGATCAAAGGTATGCGGGGAAGAAGGGGGTGGCTCCAAGCAGAAGGATCACAGCAGCTACCCCCATAAATCAACCTGAGCCAGTGCAACAGGCAGCAGCCGGCCAGGGGCCCCCGGTGGGAGCAATTGCCAGAAGGCGAGAACTCCAAAGGTGCCTCCGGAAGTAAAATATGGGGGGGATCCCAAGGAATTAGGATTCTTCCTGGCCCAAGTTTGGAACCATATGGAGGAATATGGGGAGGATTTTTCCTCTGAAGCAGCCAAAGTCAGATGTGTTACCAGGGCTCTTGAGGGCACAGCTGCTAAGTGGATGGTGACTTTGCATAATGATAATGATCCCTTGCTGATGAATTATGACCTGTTCATGACTGCGCTGCGGGCCAGGTTTGAAGACCCACTAGCTGAACGTAAGGCCAGAATCAGGATGAAAACCATAAACCAAGGGAGGAGATCAGTGGCAGAGTACACCCAGGAGTTCAGGGAGCTGGCTTACCACATTCGAGGCTGGTCTCAGGGAGCTCTGATAGAGGCTTACAAGGATGGATTGAATGAAGATATTTATCAAAGCTGTGTGGCCAGAAGAGACCCCAATGAGCTGCAGCTATGGTATGCTGGCAGCAGAGGTGGAAATTGATCTGACCCAAACCGACGCCGGGTGGCTCTGGTTGGAGCAAGCCTTCCCCCAACCCTCGAGAAGCCTCAAACCCGAAAAGGGGGGATTGATGGTAAAACCCAAGACCACTGCCTGCTTCCGATGTGGGAAAGAGGGTCACCGGGCTGCTGACTGTCGTGTCAAGCTGGAGCAAAAGGGGCCAGGAGGAGGGAGGAAACCTGAAAAACTCCGCAAAGCCTCGCGAAACTGCGCTGAAAGCGGAGGAGGTTGTAGAGATCGCCCTCGAAAGGAGAGGAGCTGGGAACTCCAACCCCTTCGGAAGAGAGTGAATCCGAATCGGAAGACGACTCATCGGTAAGTCCAAACAAGGGCCCTATGACCATTCCAGTGGGATTAAGGGTACCCACATCGGGGGCGAAGGGGAAATGTTGGCCTTGCTAGACTCTGGGTGCACCAGGTGTGTAATCAGTTCAGAAGTAGTAGAGAAACTGGGCCTAAGGCTAAAGACTTTAAAAACGCCCATAGCCTTTTGCCAATTGGATGGATCGGTAGCTGGGGTGGCCCTGCACATTTCGTAACGGAACCAGTGGAAATGACGATGGGGAAGCATAGAGAGACTTTGTGCTTTATTGTGGCTCCTGGGATGGAGCGCCCCTTATATTGGGGCTGCCTTGGCTCCGGAAATGGAACCCTCACATTAACTGGAGGAGGGGGTCGTTGCGCATACGATCTGACCAGCCCCCAGAAGGGGAGGGCTGCTTGCCACCAGAAGCTAAGAATCCCACAGAGTTGGCCTCTACGGGCATGGAGAAGCTGGAGGGGGAGGAGAAAATTCCAGAGGAATATTGGGACTTGAAGGAGGTTTTCAGCGAAAGGGCCTCAGACAAGCTTCCCCACATCGTTCAACGGATTGCAGTATTGAAATCTTGCCAGGAGTGAAACTCCCAAAACCGAAACTGTACTCAATGACCCCACGGGAACTAGAAGAGCTGAGGTCATTTATTGATAAAAATTTGGAACGTGGTTTTATACAACCTGCTAGGCCCCGAGTAGCGGCCCCAGTATTGTTCCGTGAGAAGAAAGATGGCTCCTGCGTCTCTGCGTTGATTACAGGAACCTGAACGCCATTTCGGTGGAAAACGTGTACCCCTCCCTTATGAAGGACATGTTGGCCCACTTGGCCAAAGGGAAAATTTTCACGAAACTTGATTTGAAAGAAGCTTACTACCGAGTTCGAATTAAGGAAGGAGATGAATGGAAAACTGCTTTTAACTGTCCAATGGGGTGTTTCCAATTCAACGTTCTTCCCTTTGGCCTACAGGGGCTCCTGCAGTCTTCATGCAAATGATAAATCAGGTGTTGCATGAACATCTATACAAGGGGTGTTGGTTTACCTTGATGACATTCTTATCTATACGGAGACTCGTGATGAGCATGTGAAACTAGTGCGTTCAGTTCTGGAAAAACTCCGAGCTGCTGAACTGTACGCGAAGCTGTCCAAGTGTGAATTCCACCAAGAGAAAATTGACTATTTGGGCTATCGAATATCGCATGAGGGCATAGAAATGGATCCGGGGAAAGTCCGAGCCATGTTGGAGTGGGCCCTCCCCGCACTAGGAAACAATTGCAGAGTTTTTTGGGATTTGCTAATTTTTACCGTCAGTTCATCCCTGCGTTTGCGAAGATTGCCATGCCTATAACAAATCTCCTAAAGACAAAGGGGAGGGAAACCAAAGCCTAGTAAACCCTTAGAGTGGTCCATGGAATGCCAAGCTGCTTTTGAGAAGCTAAAGCGACTATTTGCTGCGGAGCCTGTGCTCAAACATCCGAATATGGATGCCCCTTTTGTAATTCAAGCAGATGCAGTGATGTAGCAGTTGGGGCGGTCTTACTACAAGTAAATGATGGGGGACTTTGCAACCATGCGCATATACTTCCGTAAATTAACTGAGACTGAAAGACGATGGGCCATCTGGGAAAAAAAGCTTTTGCAGTTCGCTGGGCTCTGTTAACCTGGAGGCATTTCCTAGAAGGGGCAAAACACCCTTTGAGGTGTGGACAGATCATAAAATTTGGAGGTTCTGAAAACGCCTCGAAGATTGTCTCCCAAGCAAATTCGCTGGGCGCAGGATTTTAAACGCTTTAATTTCTCATTGAAGTACATTCCAGGGGAAAAACTTCATGGCCGATGCTTTGTCCAGATTACCTCAATATGATAGTGCCGCCAAGAAGTGGTCCGGCCCGTCATCCCCACTAAACAGTTGGCGGCTCCAGTAGTTACCCGAGCCCAGAAAAGAAAGGAACCGATTTATCAACGATTTATCTACCCAATTGAAAGAAGCTTTGAAACTTGATGATTGGTTCCTAGCCCACTCAAATAACTGTACGGTGAGAGATGGATTGGCATGGGTAGGGGCCAAATTATATGTGCCAGAGAAGTTGAGAAACCAAGTCTTACAACAAGCTCATGACTCTAAAGCTGCAGGGCACTTCGGGTTCGTGAAAACCTTACATTTGGTTAAGAGGCAATTTTGGTGGCCTACCCTGAAGAAGGACATTGAGACTTATGTGGCCAGTTGTCCTATTTGTGCCTCGGCTAAACGGCCTCCTGGAAAACCAGCAGGCTTACTACAAAATGTGGCTAGACCAACTGCTCCGTGGAGAGAAATTTCTATGGATTTTATAGTGGAATTACCTGAAAGTGGGGGAAATACAGTTATTTGGGTAGTAACTGATTTGTTTTCCAAGCAGGTGCATTTCATACCGTGTGCGAAGATCCCATCTGCTAAAACATTGGCTAAATTGTTTATTTTACACATTTACAGGTTACATGGGGTTCCCGACGCATAATCTCAGACAGGGGTGTCCAATTCACTTCAAACTTTTGGATGGAATTCCTGAAGTTATTGGGCTCCGCCCAGAGCTTAAGCTCCGCCCACCATCCACAGACCAATGGGGCATGTGAGAGGACTAATTCGGTATTGGAGCAGTATCTTAGATGCTATATAAATTATCAACAAGATGATTGGACTGACCTACTACCATTTGCTGAGGTGGCATATAACAATTCGATACATAGTAGTACTGGGTTTACTCCATTTAAAGTGGCTTCGGGGCAAGATTTTGTACCCATACCCGAACTTCCACAGGAGAAACCTAACATTCAGTCCCTGGATGAGTGGATAACCCAGCTGCAGCTTAACTGGCCAGTTGTCCGCAAGGCATTGGATGATGCTCATCAAGCTCATAAGAAATTTGCAGAAAAAGAGATCTCCTGAAAAATCATATCAGGTAGGGGATAAAGTGTTTCTGTCCACTAGATATCTGAAAACTACACAAAAATCAAAGAAACTTGGTCCTAAATATGTTGGACCTTTCCGATTGAAAGGATTGTGAATCCGTGGCGGTCCAACTGCAATTACCCAAAACCCTTCGACGGATCCACCCTGTTTTCCATGTCAGTCTCTTAAAACCGGAACACACGTCCCACTTGAGACTGGCTCAGCCCGATCCCCTGTGCCATTACTAGTTGAAGGTGAACAGCATTTGAAGTTAAGGAAATTCTGGACTCTAGAAAACATAGAGGTCGACTCAATATTTAGTTGCTTGGAAACACTTCCCTCCTTCCCAGTCTGAATGGGTGAATGAAAAAGATGTTAGAGCCCTAGAGCAATCAAGGCATTTCGTACTAAATATCCTGATAAACCCTAGACTATATTATTGTGGTGTTATATGTATCTTTCTCCTTTACCTTTTGTCTTTCTCTTTTATAGGACTAACGTCTCTTTTGCAGGAGGGCGAATGTCAGCCTTCAAGATTTCCCTCTTTTGCTTTGCATCTTTTGGCTGTCATAAGTAACGGGGAGGAGGGGACTTGATTATGGGAAGTGAGCTGGAGGTTTTGTTAAGAAGTATATCAGTTGGGGGATTTCTTGCTTGATTTCTGTCTTATGCTACAGCCGCAGCTCTTTATCAAAATATGCCAAGGTCAACGGACAGAGGCCTCATCACCACCTGGAGATGCCCACATGATGTTATCCACAACTTTTAATTGGGTAGCCTGCTTGAACTATTGTGGGCGGGAACGTTACCATCACTTTGTATATGTGATTTTCGCGCTCATTTTCTCAGATTCAGAATTCTCTTGTTGCTACCACTTGATTTCCAGTAAAAGATATCTTTTCTCTAATTCATGGAGTCTAAGTATTTCTTTCTTGGATTTTGAATGGAGCACTACCTGACAATAATACATAATACTAAACAAAAAAGGGTAGCAATATCCAATACTTTAATTAATTTTTAAAGTATAATTTACTCTTTTTCTACCAGTCCAAGCTTATACATTGGTTAATATTAATATGATTATAAATTTATGCAGTGTATGCCTGGTGTACAAATCTTATAAAAAAATCTTCATAAATTTTTTAAAAATTACATTTATATGCCACCCTTCTCCGGAGACTCAGGGCAGCTTACAATTTTTGGGATACAACCCAATGCACTCAGCAATAGCCTTCATTCCATTGTATATGCCTGCTTATTACTAAGCGGCATTTTTACAAAGTCAGCTTATTGCCCCCAACAATCTTGGGTCCTCAATTGGGTCCTAATTGGGAGCAATACAGGAGAAGGTATTTTTGCAGAGGCCATTCAAGTAAGATTTTACTCCCAGGGATGCTGTAATCTCTCTGAATACTATTTCATAAGGAGGGAAATATCACATAATGGTATATCAATATTTTGAGCAAACTGTACTGTTATATATACATTCACTCATAATCCTTAACCAGATATGCAATCTTATCTCAAATTAAGTGTTTCTCTTGGCTGTGCTTATGAAAGTTATTTAAGTAATAAAATATATAAACAATAACGATAAACACATTAAATATTCTCACTATTTTTCTTCCATTACAAATGTGTCCCCTTTTTTTGAGTAATCAGAAAGCCTACAGGCCAGTATTACTTCAATAGCATCTTCCTTCTTTTTAGAATTGGGTTTACTGAAGCAAAAAATACCAATATGTTTGATTTGTTCCAGCAATGGCACACCTGATTCAAGAATAATTCCTTAATGCTTACTTTTTAACAGGAACTATTTCAAATAGAGAGTTAACAACAATCACCCTATTGGATATAAAAGATGGAATAGGATCAATTTATCTCATTTTATATATGCCTTTATGAAATTATTAATCTTCTTAAGTATTTAAATATGTCATTTCCATTAAGCCAAATGTATTTAGCTCTTGGGCAGCAAAATAAATTAGTAATATACTATTGGTACTGCTTTATTGTTAGGAATATCTATATAAATGAATAGTAAGTAATAGTTAAAAGATTAATTACTATGATACATATATACAATGAAATACACACACACATTTAATACATTTTAGCTAAAATGCTGGTTATTTCTATTACTTCATGAAATTAATTAACATAGGGATAATTTGAATTTTATAAAATTCAGTTAGAAACTTAGTTATGCAGGGATACATATGAGGAAAAAGCAAGCCAATAAATCAAATTAATAAAATAATAATAATAGTTGCTATAAGACTAAAATCCACTTCAGCAAAATAAAAAACCATTAATATAGATACCACCGACAAATTACAAACTTATTTTTCTATTCTTTGTGGATGGATACAGACGGACAGTTCTTAGAAGAACCTGAAGCAAATTCTTATGATGAGATAAAAAAGACCCAGTTGCTAAAACAATGTTCTGGAAGTTAGGTATGATCATGGGCAAATGTCTGGTTGCCTAAATGGAAAAGTAAGACCAAAGAACTTTCTGGAATAAGCTACACAATGAAACTTGACTGAATGTCTTACAATCAAGGACTCTCACAGCCTGGTGAACAATCCTGCCAGGTAACTGAACCAGGTCAGGAAAAGTTAATTCAGAAGATGGGTTCAAATGTGTTTCAATTCATGTAATTCAAAAAGTAATGTATTCTTTCATAAATAAATTTTAAAAAGTTTTTGCTAATTAAAAAGTTTTTGTTTGGATCTCTGTGCAATATCCCTTCTTCTGACATAAAGTAGATTGCAATTCAAGCAAAATTGAACATGATGCTCTTCTTTCTCTTTTTTCTCTCCTATTATCTGACACACACACATTATAGAAATGTATGTTTGGTCAAATATTTAGTTGAGTTAGGATGATTTAAAACTTCAAGCAACACTGTATTTCTTCATAGTGTGAATGATATGTCACAATGCACTATAATACATTATTTTTTTAATTTTCAATTTTCAGTCTTTATGAGAGAAAAGTTCTCCTAATCCAAGTATAATTAATATGATAGACTGGAATTCTTTCATGTCATTGTCTCACCTTAATCAGTTTAAAGGACCTTAATCTAAGGACTGTTGACATGGAAGATTGTAGTCCTCCAGGGAAACTTTTGCATTTCATAATATGTTGAGGATTACAGTGATTTAGAGGTTGTTCATAATTTATGAATAGGGTATAACACTTGCTTAGGAACAAAAGGTGTTTCAGGAAAGGAGGGAGGAAGGGAGGAAGGAACTATAATATGGGACAAAAATGTATGAATTGAAAAATTGCTTATCTGAATTATTATATGTCTGTTACAAGTAGTAGTATATCAATTAACCATGCCATTTTCATTATATTCCATTCTGTTCGTTTTGTTTATTTTGCCCTAAGAATTTTCAGCATTCTGTGGCAATTATGGTAAATTTTTACTGACTTTAGCATTGATGTCAGAAAATCCCTACTATGTTCACTTAAGTTATGGTTCAGATAATATTTTCTTAACTTGAGAATGTTTCTCCTGCTGCTGTTTATTTTTTATTTAAACAGAGTTTAAACAGAGTATTCCATATCTGTATGTTTTTGAGAAGGCTACTTTAATATCATGATTGCTGTTTCAAAAATAGGATTGTCATGTCAGTTAACTAAGTTATAAATTTCCAGTGGCTATTTGTTATCTGATTTATTTTATACATTAGAAAGATAATCATCTAATAAATTTCTAAGCTGAAAAGATTGAGCTTTGCACACCTTAGAGTAGGAAAGAATGATCAGTTGAAGGACTACAATTTTGTCATTATGATGAGCACAATATTGCTGAGGCCTATTCTGTTCATGTTTAAATGGATGGGGTTTTTTTTGGTCATATTCTAGATTTTTCCTACAATTGCTTTAATCAATATAAATCAGACTGGACCTACTTTCCTATCTAATACATTTCAAACTTTCTGGTAAAAGTTAATATTTAATATTTTTGTGCAGAATTTTTTCTTTGTCCTTCTCAGTATTGATTACTGGAACCTCCTTCCCCAGTCCAATCTTCAATTATGAAAAGTGATAATTATCTGAGAATTATGCATTCTAATAAATAAACTTTCACCAAGTACACAAAATACTTAGAAACATCACCAAAACAGCTGCTGCTTTGCACAATATGAAAGTACAGAAATAAGCCACCTGGGTTATCTGTGACCACATACATACTAAACAAAAAAGTTAAAAAGCTAATATTGCCAATCAGAAAACTTCAGAATTCTTAATGCTATACAATTTATAATATACTTCAACATTTAAATAATATATATATTAGGGAAAGCTGAATATAAAATGTGTATATTAGAAGACCTATGTGCAATATATTAGGAGGTTACAGTTGTGTTATTTCATAATAAAGTTGAACAATATAATTCCATTAATGCATTTTTCTCTGTTAATGAATATTCTACTACATTGCACATATATTAAAATCAAAATAAGAAACTTTAAAGAAAATAAAGTTGGAAGAATATTTCTACTTTCATGATAATTTTTCAAGCAGAAATTCAACTGATCCAAATATAACAATGATTACTAGAATCATACCTGACAGATTTCTGCCTAAATTACATTAATTTAGTTATTTTATCATTCCATAACATTTGTTGAAGCATATACTTTTGATCTTATTTATTTAATATATGCAAAATATGTCATAAAATGCTGAACATAGAAAAATAGAAACTGGAATAAACAATTACTGAGAGAAACTTCAACAACTTCAGATAGAAGTTAATGAAAGCACACTTCTAGTTTGAAGGAAGAATTATTAAACAAATTCACTGTGAAAGGTGAAAGAAGTACAAATTTAATCTACTGCTCAGCATTTCTTTAAATAAAACTAAGATCTGGGTGATTGTTCAAGTTCAGAGAACTTGATATTGTCAAGGCCATAGATTTCCCCATTGTAAGATATGGCAGTGAAAGCTGCATTAGAAATGCTGAACAACAATAGCAGCATCGACAACCACAAATGCATCTATTGAATTGTTGTGCTATAGAAAATTGTTGAAAAAAAATTGCAGCTTAAAAAAAACTAGAATGACCAATCAACCAAACATACATTAGAACAAGAAAAATAAAGCTACCTATTAGAAATTCTTATACAGATATTAGATCTTTTTAATATAAAGGCAAACTTGGAAAATTGCAAGCTATTGAAAATGGTGAACAAAAGAGAAAGTGGCTAGATGTCATTGATGATAGAAGCATGAATTTATCTGAAGTCAGAGGAATTCCTAACAGATGAGCCTGATGAAGTGCTGTCCATTGGATTACAAAGAGTTGGGAAGGAATGAAGAAAATATCTTTAACTATACTGGGACCATTTAACAAAACTGAACTTCTTACAATGCTATATGGTGTTTTCTTTTCTCCTCATGTGATAGGAATAATCACATCACTGTGACATCTACGAAGTAATTAGTATAGTCTCATAGCTTCCCACCTAAGCTTATATTTAATTTGAAACACCACTTTTCTCTGTGTCTGAAAGGAATGATACGTCTAAATCCAGTAGAGTTACTAAGCATAGTGTTTTTTCATAGCTTATGTTCTAGGATTTTATGTGCTTAATTTTCAAACTGCTGCTTTTTGCAGCATTTGCAAATTGGAATTGTTCTGATATGTTTAACATACTCTTAAATTTATTTTATATATATATATATATATATATATATATATATATATTTAGCAATTTTCACATTTTTTAAAAAATCCTAAGATTGATGAATAAATAAAATAAAACAGACTTAAAATGGCTGACACAAGAGATGAATGGAAAACAACTCTAATTTACAAATATATTTGTGCCTACTCCTTTTCAAATAGCATAAGTGTCTGTACACACTGAAGCATTCCATAATGCTTAAGAAGTATGTAGCATCGTATGTAGTTAAGAATTTCTAATGAAGGCTGGCAGCCTGCAGCTTTTAGACAGGACAGAGGTCATAGGAAATAAGGTCACCCCTCGCTTTAGAAGAATGCTCAGCATCATTTGACAAAGTTGAGCCTCTATTTCTAAACTAATGATTCTGACTTTCAGGCTGAAGTGTAAAAGATTATTTGCAACCACTTAAAATGGCATAATTGCAACCCTGAAAAATTGTGTATGTTCTAGAAGTTACATAAGTGTTGGTAAGGTATTATAGTGGTTGCTATGGCAATACCTTATATTTTATTGATCAACAGTAAATAGTCCTGAGAACCTGGAGGCAAAGAAGGGAAGCTGATGTTCCACTGTACATCTTGTCATCCAGGTTATGTGCTAATTAGTATTAATTAAAATCATGTATTTTACTAAAAAATAAGTTTCAAAGCCAATATAAATTATTGTTATGAGAAGTTTTTAATTGTTTAATAGTTTAATCTGATAAGAATAAAATTTTAAAAGCAAAATTAATAAAATGCTCTTTAGAGGATATAGTCTATAATATATTAAAACAACACTAGAACACTGAGAATGTATTAATGGTCAACTTAAACCTCTTCATCAAAAACTTTTCAAAGTTGTAACATCCAAACAACAAACAATTTTAGTGTCATTGCTACTTGTATCAGAAGTTGAATAAATGTTCCCCTTATTGTTTAATTATCTATATATCCTATATTTCAAATATTTCAGAGTAACACTGTCATGCCAAAAAACTTATCAAAACTCCCACCTGTTGACATAAGGTAGCAAAATTTGGAAATCCCTTTCAATCCTCCCCACGTTCTTTGTTTCCAGTGAGTACAACTAATACCAAAAGCAACACAATACAACAAGGTTTATGGATTCATATCTTGAATAGAGTTATCCCTAAAATACATTTCTTAATTTCAACACAACTAATTAGATACACCTCTCTGGACAACCTGACTTACTCTATTAATGTAAACAGAGAGATAGCAACCATCAATTATCTAATACTTTATTGCATTAGAAAAAAGAAATAGAAGGTGGGTTATAAATGTTCCTGGGTTAATCTTGGTTATGTAATTTCATGTCTTCCATTAATTAGATTTTGATCTACTCCTGAATTTATGGCATTTTATCATTTTTAGTCCACTTTAGCATAATGTTGCACTCTTTTTGCTTAGAAATGGTCTAATTACACTTAATTAGATTGGAATATTTACCATAAGGTTTGTTAAACCTAATATTTATCATGATTACTTGTGAAAAGTATTTTAGGGCAAGCATGCAAAGAGTTTATATTCCTGTTCATATATGAACTCTCTCAGGTTCAGCTGGCCCTTAGTTCCATGTTCCCAAAGTACCCTTTCAACAGATTTTCAACAGTATGTGTTCCAGCAACTTATACAAAATTTCAGTTTGCTTAGAAAACTAGTTCTAAGTCTCAGCCAAGATTTTTTTTAGTTCCCTGCTGTCTCTTCAACAAAAGATTTCTACTTTGTCTTTATCTGTTGCACCTGTTCCTTTTCTGTTGAGGATTCCTGCCTTGTTCTCACATGCTGACCTATGAGCCATAGCAGCCATAAAATGGGACATGGACTATTAACACCTAAACCAAGAAAAATGGGCAGCTCTACTGGACTGTGTATTAATCTTAGGTATTTGTTTTCTTTTAAATGTATGCCTTTGTAATGCCAATTGTATTGCATGTATATAATATGACAACTACATTGATACTATATTGATACTGTATGATATAAATGTTAATATGGACAAAATTCAAATTAGCTACAAAATATAGAATGTTCAGTCTCTATATAGATCTTTATATGCAACAATCAAATATTCTCTTTTAAGCTGGGAAATGTTTGTTCTGTGCAATTTATTACAAGACAGCATTTTGTAACATAAAATAAGGTGGATAATATAAATAGAAAAGAGTATCCTTCAGGAACAACAATTTCAACATTCGAAACAATAATTGCAGCATATTATAAGCCTTGGTATGAGCCTTGGTGGTGCAGTGGTTAGGGTGCAGTACTGCAAGCTACTCCTACTGCAATTTGGCAGATCGAGTCCCATCAGGCTCAAGGTTGACTCAGCCTTCCATCCTTCTGAGGTGGGTGAAATGAGGACCCAAATTGTTGTGGGCAATATGCTGACTCTGTAAACCGCTTTGAGAAGGCTGTAAAGCACTATAAAGCAGTATATAAGTCTAAGTGCTATTGCTATATTCAGTCCTAGTTTTTTTTAATTTGGCTTGTATGTAAATAAATTATTACTATTGCCTTCCATCCATGATTTTCATTGAATATTTAGCTTAAAAATTAAGACCTATGTATATAGTTATAGTTATATAACATCCATGTTAAAACATTGACAAAGGTCACTTGTGACCTACATCTCTATTCCTCTTTCTTAAATAATGGATTCCTTTTATCCTGGAGTAGATTTCAAGAAGGCAGATTTCAGCTGAATGTTAAAGGACACAGAAGAAACAATAAGAACAGTTTGAGTATTATCTAGAGAGATAGTGAGATCAAGCTCCAATTCACTGAATATGTTCAAGCTGAAGCTAGACTATTATCTATCTGGACTGCCTTAATGTAGATGCCTGTACTGATCAAGGAGTTGCATTTGATAGCCAAAAAGTCCCTTTCCAAATCTAAGAGTGTTAATTGTATTAATATAGAAAATTAAATATAAGTCTAAATTAAATTAAATCTACTAAATTTGTATCCTGGTTATATGAGCATGTCAATCAACCCCAAAATCTTACCATTGTCCTAAATGACCCTGGCATTCAATTCATCATCTGGGTGGATGATCTTGTTTTTAGCCTTTTCACTTCAGACTACCTTTACAATTATACTTTCATTTTCTTGTTCTGTTGCATCAGATACAAATAAAGTGGGATAATTTGGACTTAACTAACATAATTAGTTGTGCATGGAAATTATTTTAAAGATGTCAAAAATTCAGTTCAAAACAAAATCAGCTGCCTTCTGACTCAGAGCACTCTACAGAAATGCACCACACTGATGTTAACTTGAACTTGATTTAGCTGTTTCTTAGTACAATTCAAAGCACTGTTGCTCACAGCTGAAGTCTAATATAGCTTAAATCAAAGAATAATTAAATTTGATCATCCCATGTACCATATTAACATAATTTTTAAAGTTCTTTTTCAGAGCCTCTGACACATGATGCAGAAAATATCACAATAGCTGAAATCCATTTGTCAATTATTTATCCATGAAAGGTCCCATAGAATCAGAATGGCTATACTAAGTTAACCTGACAGATATACTTCTGTTTACCAAATTTTTAAATGAGACTTTACTTATTTGTAATTTTATTTGTAATTTTTTTTTTAATTTTATATAATACACTCTTGAAGTTATTACTAAGAAAATGCATTTAGTCATTTTTGTTATTAGGTTAAATAACAAATATTTCCAAAACAGCTAAAAATACTTTGGGTTCTGAAAATGTCTAGTGTTTCACTTGTTACTACAATCTATTCCCACTCCCCAACACAATGATTTTTTTAATATGATTATTGTTTTAAAAGCATCAATTGAACAGAAAACAAAGACAGATACTATCATATCAAGAGCCACTAATTTGAAAACAGCAACTGAACAACATACTAGAATATAAAAATATACCAAATAATTTTCTTCCTCAAAAAAATGAGCAGTTATTGAGTGCTTCTAGCAAAATCATAGACAATGTGTAGGCAGAATTCAATTTGCATTTTGTAGGAAGCATATGAAATATAAAAAATAGTTCTGTTTGAAATATTCAGGAGCAACAACATAATTTTCAATGAGTGCATGACTTATTTCAATAAAAGCTTTAAAACAAGAGGAGGAAGAGGAGGAGAAAGAGGGGCCCAGTGTTTTAAACATAATGTAGTTTTGAGTGATGTGGACCTAATAATACAAGCACTAAATCTTTCTGGCATTTGTTACAGCAGACCAATTTTCACAATGAGAGATGCAACTATTTTAATAAGAATCACACGAACTTCATTACAACTTGATTAAAAGCTACCATTTTTTCCAGGCTATATGAAAAGATAAGACACAAATCAGGTTTCATTAAGCACATTAAATATTTGGCTGGTTGTTACATTTAACTCAAGGTGACAAGCATACTATTCTCTCCTCACAACATTTTTTTCACAACTTTGAAAGGTAGATTGTCTTGAGAGAAAATGACTGATGCAAAATCACTGAATGAGTTACCATGCATGAGGATAGACTAGAATATAGATCTGATCACTTCTAGCTGAACATCCTAAGCACTACACTAGTATGTCTGTCTCTGTGCATCTCTGTGTTTAGATATATTGTGTAAAGATAATGATGTAAATATGATGTAAAATATATGATATAAATCAGATAAAAAGTTAGTCCGATAAGCTGTGGCCCACAAAGCAGTATTGATATTAGCATAAACATTCTGAAAAATTAATAACTATAGTGGAATACAAGAATTACTGGGCAGTGAAAAGAAGTATCTTGATAAAGAAAACTGTATGATTTTTATATTTAACTTTCTGGCTGAAGTTTATTTTAAATATGATAGGTATTAATTGTTATGTTAGGCAATCAATCTTGTTAAATTAATCAGAAAATGTTCCTACAAACACTATGCTAAATATTGTTTTAAATACTTTAAGATATTTGTTTTAAGTATTTCTCCCTCAATAATCAAAAAAATGAAAAAAAGATCAAGGAGGAAAATGGCTTTTACATAGAGGCAGTTTGTGAAACAAAATCCATTTTACTTAAAATTCAAATTATATTTTCCTTTTCTACAATTAATTTCAATACATAAATATTTTCTGACTTCAGAGCATTATGAACACAGCTCTCTATGAGAAAGAATTCTTGAAAGTATTGTGCAGTTAAAATAACTGCAAACTTAAAAGATAGTGTCATTTGAGGTGGCAATGATTTTCTTCCATTTACTCAACTTTATCTCTGACAAACAGCAATCATGAGAAGTTCATATCTAGACTATTTTTCTTTCTGGGAGATTTATAGCCTTCTTTTTCTTGACTCCTGAACCAGTACTTATGGAGTGTTCCATGTTTGTCTTAGAACTTCAAGGTCATAGCTACATTCCTATAATTTGAGGAGATAAAAAGTATACAACTGAATAGCTTTGCTTGGCATCACAGAAAAAAAGATTTTTTGCAGTTTGTAAATCTGCAGCTCAAGTAATAAATGCTGATCATTTGAGGAAAATGCTCTTTAACTGCTTACAAAGCGCAAGCAATTTCAATAGCAGAATTGCATTTGATTCTATTACTTGAGGAGTTTCTACAAGGCATTTTAATTTCCTTATCAAAAGTCATCTCTGCCATTTTATATAAAAAAGCAGATTACATATTTAAAGTTTTGAAAAGAACACAGAATATCTGTAACACAGATAACTTAATGGCCAAAGATTTTAGAAATAAAGTTTCCTAATCATTGTAAAGGTATGATAAAAGTCTCATTACAATTCCTGAATTAACTATATTATTGAAAAATGCCTATTTTTCTTCATAAACTGATAAAGATCTGAGAATTAAGAGAAATGGGCATGTTTACATAATTTATCTGTTTTATTACAATTTTTCCATAACAAATTATATTACTGTAATATAATTAACACATATTTATATGAATTTTAAGGTAGACACTATGGGTTGGCTTTGGATTAAAAACCTTTCCCTGCTGTTGAGTTGAAATGCTATCCTCAATCTTTAACTACCAGAAAATGTTTTTGGCATGACCTTTGCTGTTCCTATTATCTGTGTCCAGGGGTGGGCTTAGTGGGCATGGCTTGGTGGGCGTAGCTATGTGATCATGGGACTGGGTGGGTCAAAGAGGAGAAACTCACTTTAACAATGCTCTTGGAGCAGGGGGTTGGACTAGATTACCTCTGAGGTCCCTTCCAGTCCTGGATTGCTGTGCTGTTTTAAAGCATTCTCCAAAGCTGCATCTAGTGCCAGGGTTTGTGGTTGTTCCTTCCTCTCCTTTTTCTCTCCCTGCCTCCCTCCTTCCCTCCCACCCTCTACCCATCCATCCATCCATCCATATCTCATTCACTTTCACTTCTTCCCTTCCTCTCCTCCCTTTCTTTCTCCCTTCCCTCTTCCTTCCCTTTCTTTCTCCTCCTTCCCTTCCTTTCTCCATTCCCTCCCTTTTTTCTTTCTTTCTTTCTCTTTCTCTTTCTTTTTCCCTTCCCTCCCTCCCTCCCTCCCTCTTTCTTTTCTTTCTTTCTTGCTTGCTTGCTTTGCTTGCTTGCTTTGCTTGCTTGCTTTCTACCTGCCCTGCACCCATTTTTGCTCCCAGGCTGCTGAGAGGCCTCCAAGCCCAAAATGGGGCATGGGGTCAAACCACATACCCCTGCGCTCCGTTTTGGGCCTAGCAAGTATCCCTGGAGCCTAAACAGGCATGGGGTTGCACCCCCACGCCCTGTTTTGGGCCTAGGAAGTCTCCCTGCACTTAGCTAGGAACCAGAACAAGGTGCATGGGGCCTCTTGGGGCAGGGCTAGCTGGCCTTTGGAACTACTGGTTCACCAAACTGGATGTAAAATTAACATCTGGTTCACCCAAACTGGTCCCAACCTGCCAAATTCCACCCCTGTCTATGTCCAACCTCGTGTTGCATAAGTGCACCAATGTGCCTACCGTCCCTGTCCTATTGTTTCTTTTATTTTTCTTATATGTATTCATTTCATGTATTCACAACTATGTTTATCCTTGTAAGTGATTTACAAAATAAATAAATAAAAATATTGCTTTTACATACCATAATTGCAAAAAGATTAAAATTCCAGGAAAGGGGATGGGCCATACTTTCTCTCTCTTGATGTTGATGAATCAATATGATTATGCTTGATGATATTATTAGTTTCCACGCTCTCTGACAAGTTGAGGACAATGAAATAGAAAAAGGTTGGAGGAAGTCACCATGCAAAAATATTATTGCATACAGTATTTTGTTCTACTTGATATAGTAGAAAAGAGGGAAGAAACACCTAAACAATTTTTGTAGCACTATTTCATTCAAAATAAGAGTTATAATGTATTTACAGTTTAATCTAGCCACATATAGATGGATTGCCTTATGCTTATCAAAATTACCTTAGACATTGTCATAAGAAGTGAGGATTTTTAAAAAAGATTAGTACAACTTGTGAAACAAAGGAGCTTAGAATGTTCAGTAAGGCATGATCTGATTATAGCCATTGTTTTTGTTATGTATGCAGGTTTGAATGTCATTGGTTTAGTTTGAACTGTTCTTGTAAAATGTCAAATATGATTGGTTTAAAAAGTGCGGGAAAACCCTGCACTCTGATTGGCTGGCAACTGCGGCTGCTGGCTATAAGTAGCAGCCGCAGTCCAGCCAAATCGGGTCTGTTATGAGCTGTAGTCAGTAATAAACTCTTCACTGAAGCACTCCGCGTCTGACTCTTCATGCAAATCTAACACTGGCAATGAAGGTGGGATCCTTCCCGAAGTGAAGACTACGCGGAGAACAAGCTGAGAGAGATGGCTGTGCTGAACACCCCCAGCCCCATTTGATCCGACGGCAGAAGACTGGGACTCGTATGCAAATCGTTTCCAAATGTATTTGGAGGGAAACGATCTCACCGACATTTCCGACAAGAGGAAGAGGGCGGTCTTTCTCACCCACTGCGGTCCGGCCATTTTCAAGATGGCGAAGGCATTGGCGGGAGCTGCAGACGTGAAGGTAATGGAATGGCACGACTTAGAAAAGTTATTAAAAGCCCATTACGTGCCACAAGTATTGTGCCTCATTAAGAGACATGAATTCTACCATCGGGATCAAGGGGAAAGTGAAAACGTTAATGACTTCATGGCAAGTTTAAGGGACATTGGGGGTGCATGTGAGTTTATCAACTTAGAAGAGGCCATGCACGATCGATTTGTTCTAGGCCTAAGAGACAAGGTTTTGCAGAGCAAATTATTAATGAAACCTAAGATCAAGCTTAAGGAGGCCATAGAAGAAGCTTCTTCAGCGGAAGCTACCAAGTCCTCAGCAGCAGCCATGAAGAAAATTAACAAGGCAAGCCATCCTGATGTGGAAAAATCCACAACAACCCATTGCGAGCAAATAGATTCTGATTCAGACTGTAGTGAGGTGGAGGAAGGAATTTATAGACTCAGAATGGAGAAGAAAAGGAAAGACCTTGGAAGAAAGAGGCAAGACTTTTATTGCAGAGGTTGTGGGGGGGCACCCCCACTGAATGCAAGTTTTTGATACCATCTGCCTCCGTGAAAAAAAAGGTCACCTAGCAAGAGTCTGCAAATCATCCAGAACTCCACCAAGCAGAAAGAAGTTTCCTGACAAAGAATTCAAGCATAACAACTTCAGTGAGAAAATGGGTGCAACACAGAAGCAAATGGGAAGAATGAAACTCATCAAACAGTCACTATTGGTCATTCTTCACCCTTAAGAAGCACAAAAGTACATGTGAAGGTACTTATTGAAGGAAGGCCTTGCCAAATGGAAGTGGACTCAGGCTCCTATTTATCTATGGTGTCATGGGACACTATTCACAGGCTACTCCCCAACATTCAGAAGAAGCATTTCCAGAAGCAAGCACTGACTCTTAAAGACTACCAAGGGAACAAGATTCCAGTAGTTGGAACAAGAGAATTCAACGTGAAGTTCAAAAGCCACACCAAACGTTTGCCCCTGACCATCGTGGACAAGGACCGCCCAAGCTTGCTGGGACTTGAGTGGTTCAATCCACTAGGCATCGAGGTGACTGGCATCAATCACGTGAGCAACACTGAATGGGAGGAGGCCTTGAAGTCTGAGTTTCCAGAGGTCTTCAGCGAGGATTGGGCAAGTATATGGGGACCCCTATCACTTTCAACCTAGATCCCAAGGTGCCCCAATTCGTTTAAAGCCCAGAAGGGTCCCATTTGCCTTAAAGGAAAAATTGATGCACAATTAGATAAACTAATAGCTCAAGGAGTTTTAGAGCCCACTGACCACTCCAGATGGGAAACACCCATAGTCACACCAGTCAAGACTGATGGGTCAGTAAGAATTTGTGGAGACTATAAGGGACATTGAACCATGTGCTTCAGCAGAGCGCATATCCAGTTCCAGTGGTGCATCATTTATTACATTCACTTGGCAGGGGTACAGTCTTTGCCAAATTGGATCTGGCCCAGGCATATCAACAACTAACAGTTGATGATGCCACTGCAGAGGCCCAAACCATTGTGACTCATAGAGGTGCCTTCAGATGTAAAATGTTACAGTTTGGAGTAAGCGTAGCACCAGGCATTTTCCAAAGCCTTATGGAAAGGATGCTCCAAGGACTGCCAGGGGTAGTGCCTTACTTTGATGATGTGTTAATCTCTGCTGAAAATGACACTCAATTACAAGAGAGACTCAGAGAAGTCCTTACCAGATTCAATAAAGCGGGGTTAAAGTCAAGGAAGAAAAATGCACTCTTAGAACTGACAAGGTTGAGTTCTTGGGCTATATGATTGACAAGCATGGCATCCACCCTACAGATGCCAAGGTTCAAGCAATCAAAGAAGCCCCTAGACCAAAATGCAAAACAGATTTGCAAGCCTTCCTTGGACTTATTAACTTTTATCACATGTTCCTACCTCAGAAGGCAACCATTGCAGAACCATTACACAGATTACTTGATAAAAAGTCTGTTTGGGTCTGGGGCAGGAAGGAACAATCAGCATTTAACAGTATTAAAAGACTAATCACGTCTGATGCTGTACTCATACAGTTCTCTGAGAATTTACGTGTTGTACTGACTTGTGATGCATCCCCCTTTGGAGTGGTGGGGGGTTTGAGCTACAGGCTTCCCAGCGGGAGGGAAGCCCCTATTGCATTTTACTCTCGCACTTTGACCAAAGCAGAGAGGAATTACAGCCAATTGGACAAGGAAGCATTGGCAATTGTTGCAGCTATCAAGAAATTTCATGAGTATTTATATGGGAGAACATTTACCATTGTCACAGATCACAAACCTTTGTTAGGCATTGTGGCAGGAGACAAACCTACACCCACTATCCTGTCACCAAGAATGCTGAGGTGGACTGAATTTCTTGCTGCTTATTCATACAAACTTATCCACAAGCCTGGCAAGGACATTGGACATGCTGATGCCTTGAGTCGTTGCCCACTTCCTTGTCACAAGGAGGACTTTGAACCTGAGGCACACACCTTTTTCCTAGAAACTGTTGCCAAGCTTCCAGTACACGCTGCTGAAATTGCCAGAGAGACTGCCAAAGACACTTTATTGGCTCCTATTATAGGCTGGATTAAGAAAGGTTGGCCTCTTCAAGATCTACCTCACCTTGCCCAACCTTTTAAGTCCAGGCAAACTGAATTATCTGTATTAAGAGGATGTATTTTGTGGGGTAACAGGGTGGTTATTCCTGCAAAACTGCAAAGGGAGGTTTTGGAAATGCTACATGAGGGTCATCCTGGTATTGTGAGGATGAAGGGATTGGCCAGGAGTTACATATGGTGGCCAGGTATTGACAAAATGGTTGAAAACTGGGTTGCATCTTGTCCCAACTGTCAGGTAGTCAGGCCTGCCCCACCTCTCCCCCACACAGGAATGGGAATGTTCTAGGAGCCCATGGTCTAGGATTCACATTGATTTCGCTGGCCCTACCAGAGGGCACACCTTCCTTATTATAGTAGATGCATATTCCAAATGGCTAGAGGTAATCCCTATGGCATCCACCACAACTGATGCTGTCATCAAGCAGCTTAAAAAGCTTTTTGTAACCCATGGGTTACCTGATGTTCTTGTCTCTGACAATGGCCCTCAATTTACATCCAACCTTTTTGAATCCTATTTAGCACAAGTGGGTATCAGACATGCCCTGACAGCCCCTGGGCACCCTTCGGCTAACGGCCAGGCTGAACGAATGGTACATTTTACCAAGGAAAAGCTTCAGCAATTGGGTCCTGGGGACATCACTGAGAAAGTTGAAAAACTTCTTAGTGTTCAGCACATCACTCCTAACCCATCAACTAACTTATCCCCAGCAGAGTTGTTGATGGGTAGGAAACTTAGGTCTCCCCTTGACCGCCTTCATCCCTCTTACACACCCAACGCACCACTTGATTCCACTAGCAAAGTTCGCACGTTCAGTGTGGGTGATTCTGTTTATGCTAAGAACCTCATGGGTGAACCTTCATGGATTCATGCTGAAATAACTCAAATAACTGGCCCTCGTTCTTACAGGGTACAAACAGAGGATGGTGTCCTCTGGAGCAGGCACATTGATCAGTTAAGGTCCAGATTACCTCAGGAACATCGCAATTGTTCCTCTCTAGTTCCCATACCTAATGCCTTTTCTAGGGGGGGGAGGAGCATGAGGATAATCAGCAAGCAAGAATCAACCCCATGTGTAATGAGCCATAACGACAGGAACCATCCCAAAACCTGTCACAATGCCAAAATCCATCCTTACAAGTGGAAGATTGCACATCACTACCTGACTTGGGTGCTGACATTGGGCTGGAGATGGGTTGGGAGGAGAGACCAGATACTAACAATCAAACAGGGTCTTCTTTCACAGGAAGTCCAACTAGGGAAATGTCAACAGACACATTTCCTCTCTCACTGGGTGAGAACGTTAAAACTTCGAACCACGAAGGTCTCAACATACATCGACCCCACCTATTTAAAAGAATACATTAGATAGGTTGGGGTTTGAGTATGGAGTGAACCTAGTGGGAGGGTGTTATGTATGCAGGTTTGAATGTCATTGGTTTAGTTTTAACTGTTCTTGTAAAATGTCAAATATGATTGGTTTAAAAAGTGTGGGAAAAACCCTGCACTCTGATTGGCTGGCAACTGCGGCTGCTTGCTATAAGTAGCAGCCGCAGCCCAGCCAAATCGGGTCTGTTATGAGCTGTAGTCACTAATAAACTCTTCACTGAAGCACTCCGCATCTGACTCTTCATGCAAATCTAACAGTTTTCATCAGCATCATTAAGATTTTTATAAGTTGTATACTTATGCCACCCTATCTCCCGAAGGACTCAGGGCGGCTCACAAAAATAAACAGAAATACAAAATTTAAAAAGCAATTAAACAAGAAATCCCAATTACACATTAAACATTAAAACCAACCAACAAATCTAAAAACAGTTTTAAAAAACCCCTCAGTCCAGGTTGGCCAATGGAAAAAGCCATGTCTTCAGGTTGCGATGGAAGGAACGAAGGTCAGGAGCCACCCGAAGATCCATGGGTAGTTGGTTTCAAAGGGCAGGCACACCCACAGAGAAGGCCCTCACCCTGGGAGTCACCAGCCGTCATTGTCTGGTCGACAGCACCCTGAGGAGACCCTGCCTGTGGGACCCTTCCTGTGGGATTTTATAACTTATTATGCCAGGCCTTATTTCATTGAATGCCTGAAGACTAATATTGTTTGTTTCACTATGGTCTTATATATATAAAAAAACTTTGAATGATGGCATCTTGAATTTGTTTACAGATCTGTTATTGTTATTTACATTTTCTAATATGACTTAGATAGAGGAAGAGGGAGAGAGACAATTCTGTAAGTGATTTTTTGGTGTTAATGTTGTTAAGGGCAATTCATATTATATGACAAATATCACTGCTTTAAAATATTTGCTTTTAAATTAGACAAAGAGTTGACTAACTCAAGATAATATCAGAATATGGCCATTAACAGAGAAGAGGACAAGAGTCAACTTATGTCATATATTTCATGGCATCTGTATTTGTGACATGTTATTCATGTCATGATGCAACTGATACAAATTGCATATTTTGGGTCATTTTTCTAATGAAGACATAACCTACAAAGTTGTGTCACTGATCTTAATGGACAGAAGTTTAGATGGTTAACTAGATATTTATTCTCTACAATTAGAAGAATAGAAAGCAGATTAGTACTGATTGCTTCTTGGTGTTCAGAGTTTTCAAGAGGTTGGTTTCAAATTGCTTTATGAAGGATTAAGAAATGAAAATTTAGAAGCATGGATATGTCTTTAGTTTTAGAATACAGTAACATGGGAATAAAATGGTGGAGAATTAATTTCTAAATTTCAGATGGCCATATTATAGTTAAGTTTCATAGTGCATCTCCAAAATCAACTTTATTCCATCAATAAACTATTTCCAAATTTTGCCTAACTTTGTCTAATAAATTAAAAAAGCAGATCTTGCATAATCAGATATCATAACACATACATCTGCAACCAATTTATTTCTTAGTGATGAAGAATCTTGATTGTACCAAAAGTATGTAGAAATAAATGCAAGAGAAATTGTGAAACCAATCATCTTATGCTGAAAATTGAGGGCATTTTTAAAGTTCAAGAACCTTTTCAAAAAAAAGTAGAGAGGGTAAAATGAGTGTAATCTCTATAGAAAATGTCAATTTTATTTTCAGTAACTGCTAAAACATTAGGATTCTGGCAGAAATGGCAAAGAATAGTAATTTATTAGTGTTCCATAGCTCATGTCAAACCAATACAGCAAATCTGTAACACAGGTAGACTTATTTGAGAGGTAATTATTTCTTCCTTGGTCAGTTCTGGCTGAGTCTAATACCTTAGCTGTTGTACCACATCAATTGATTGAATAGTTCACACTAAGAAACTTAGCAACATAATTCTTAGTGCTCATGAAACAAAATAAGACAGAAGCATAGGAAACAGAATTGAAGAGGGATGTCCTTTTAAAGGGGCTTTGTCACCTGAATCAATAGGATAATGTCATCCTAATGGCACTTTCATCCTGGCAGCATCTCCTACACCACCAGGGGAGATGAAAAATAATTGGTCCTTTTTATACTAAAATTTGTTTTCATAGTAATATTGCACATATGTTTATATTCCTTTGTTGAAGACATCTTTAGCAAGAATTGTGTTTGAATTTAATGACCTAATCTAATTTACTTGATTTTCTGATATATAGATTCTTCAAAATATACAAAAGAAATTTCCTGATTGGATATATCTAGATTTAGTAGTAGCAGATATAAAACTGTCTATGCAACTGTTGAAAGAAATATCCTTCTGGGTTCAGTTCCAAGTGGGGAAAAAGACACTGGAAACATGGAGGCTGCTTGGAAAGTTTAATGGTGAACAGGACCACGTGGTCTGGAGCTCCAGAGAAAGACGATCACATGCTTCAAGGAGAAGATCAAGAAAAGGTGCTGAGGTGCTGAGAGTGCCTGGGTTTTATGCCCTCTGCTGGGATTTGAATTGGAGCTTGTATTCTAATTGGTTGTCAGACTCCCATGAGGGGCAACTCTGTAGTTCCAGGCTTGGTTGACCCTTGCTGGATGATTTATGCCCTTAAAAGGGCTTTTGGTAAAAGCTATAGCTTTTACCTGGAGATCTTTCTTATGTAAAATATTCTGGCCCAGGCCTTAATGGCCCACCCATTAACAAAGGTGGGGGTGAGAGTCTGCTTCTGGGTTTCTACTATTTTTAGAGGAAATATTCTGCCTTTTTAAATATTTACTAGAATATTTCATTTTTCTAGGAGAAGGTTGGGTGCTAACTTCCTACAATCCCTCGGTTTTTTTTTCAAAACACGTGAGAGTTTTGACAAAAGATTAAAAGGTGATCAGATCAGGGATACTTGATAGGTGCTTTTAATTTTTTTTCTGATGCAAAGGAAAGGCATTGGAAAAAAAAGGCAACCGAAAAGGATTCCTTCAGTGGCTCCCAAAAGCTTTCAACGTCTGGGAAAACTCCTGGTTTTTTTTTTCAAAACAGTATCCAATTTTTTCATGCCAATTAATTTTCAGGTGTTTTGATGTACTTTTTGTGAGCTTACAGTAAGGTTGTAAGCACAAGCCTCTACATTCTTCACAGCCTTTATATTACAGGCTGCCCATTTCCAAGGTTATGGTTACTACCTGCCTAGCTCTTAGCTTCCAGGGTTTGTGAGGCCAAATTGAGATTAGCCAGTGTGCAATCCAGGCTATTTAGTATTTTTAAAGTTACACACAATGAGCCCTGGGACTTGTACTCATGAGGCCCCCAGTGCAACAAATCTTGCTTTACTGGACAACTGGGCAGCATCATTTGTGAGTCACAGTCAGGACTTGGGGTTTGGAGATCTCTTTTCTGCTATCTCTTCAGGAATTGCCTGAGGGGGTGCCCCTCCCCATGGAATTAGAAGGGAGTTTTGCTTGGGCCTTAGTGCCTCAGAGCAGCAAAACAAAAACAAAACAAAACAAAAAAACACATTTTCTTTTTAAAAAGAAGCAAGGGACAGCTTTGTGTGGAAGTAGGTGAAAGAGATAACCTATCTAATTCTAAATGGGTGTCTCTGTGTATGTGCCTGTGTATGCAGCTAGGTTTACAATACAGATAATACAAACATGCTGGACAATTTCCCTCCCACCAGACAGAAGTATAAGGTGTTCAGAACTTGCTGGGCCAGCCACTCTCAAATACCATCATGAGTACATCAAATTGGTTACAATATAAATGATACAAGAAAGAAAACATTACAATGGGTTTCACATTACAATGAATTTTCAGTTACAATGAATTTCCACCCTCCCCCCATAGTCTTTCTAACTGTCTTCTGGGGATTGAAAAGAGTCTTTTAGTCTTTTACTGGTCCATCTCAGGATCCTTTCCTTCATGTCTCTGGGTGGCATAGGCTTGGCCTGGTGGTATGGGTGGTCAGTCAGGCTTGGGAAGGTCTGCCCCACTCTGGTTTGTTGTAATGACCTTCAGTGGAGGCTGGATCCAAACCCATTTACTGGTTCCAATGGATGGAATGTCTCTAGGGAGTAGCATCTGCTTCCACATGTGGCAGGGCTGAAAGACAAAGAACAAGGGGTCCCTTCCCCTTTGCTGGTAATTCTACCAGGAAAGGCATTGTAAAAATTAGAGAGGGGTTTGGAGATAGCTTGCAGGTATGGTTTCAGGAGAAAGAAAAATAACACATCAGTATTACAGTTACTAAACAGATAAATCAGTTTCAACAAAATGGAGACACAACAGATGAGAAAGGAAAAAACTGGATTCAAATGCTTCAGGAAAAGGATGAACAGGTAAAATCATTTAAACACACAGTAAATGCAAGGATGAAACTTTTCTTGTAAATGAACTTAGAACATTCGTTAATAACCTTGGGTTTTTCTTAAAAGCACAGAGAGGAGAGAAAATTTAACTCTGTTCCTCATCCAGTCTAATTGGCCAGATCAGACTGGGAGAAGACAATCTCTCAGTGTTTTTAATTCTTAACAATTTAAAATTAATATCCGAAGGGATCAGAGACACTTAACAGTTGCAACAGTTACCTCTAGGACACATAAAGTCTTAGACACACACCGTGCACACACATACCCACACACAAACAAAGACACAGAGGAAAACAAAACTCTGAGGTTTACGCACACACTGATCATTCCCACAATAAATCTCTCAGTTAAATTGGGGAAGGCATAAATCTTAAGGAACAAACCACATGGTAGCATAGAAGATAGAAAAAGAGACACAGAAAAGAAAGAATTTTTTAAAAAATCCCATGTGATCCTGTTTTTATATTTTGCCCTTTTAAGTACCTTTATTTAGCACATTGGTCTTCCTGTATCCCTCAGCAAAGCCCATTCCCTATCTATACATTTTGGTTTTTTCTTGCTCATGCCAGCTAGGGTCGGCATCTGCCACTCATCCCAAGCCTCCAATAGCTCTCCCAGGGGGGTTCCATTCCATTCAGGACCCTCGAACTACCGCTTCCCATGTTTCCCCATCCGATGTGGGGTTTCACACTTTGGCTTAGTCGGGTCAGTCAGCGACCAGTTTCAGACATAAGAACTTCAAGAGCAAGAAAAGAAAAAAAAGGTGTCTGAGGGAGACTTTGGTCATTGCACCTCATGCAATGAATTCAAACACTATCTAAAAAACACCCCAAAACTCTCTTTTTCACAAAGTATTCCACAAAGTATGCACGCTCCCCTTTTAAAAAAACCACAAGAGACTCTCTCTCTCTCTCTTTTCGCCATGGTTTTCGGATGGGGGTATGCTGCCTGTGCAGACTTCTTTCCTCTCCCCCCAAAAAACAGTCCATGAGACTCTCTGCCCCCCACAGATAAGTACTGGTATTCCGCTTCTTTCCTTCAGGCCCACGTTTAGTGGATTTGGAAGAGCTCAGATCTGGGAAAACTTGCTTTTCTGTAAGCAAGTACTGGTACTCCAATTTAGCATCCAAATTACACAACTACCTAAACCCCTGGGGTTTGCTTTTGGGATACACTGGACAAAAATACAAAAATTTTCTTCCCTCCCTTCAATCATAACCCGCTCGGCTTTTCCTCTTATATACAGAAGGACTCACACTCTGATGACCTCCCCTTGCTTTTCCTGTCCTGATGGCCATGGCTCTGTAGAGCTAGCAACAGACAAGAGGGCGGCTAGAGGCCAAACAAAGAAATGAGATCCAGCTGCTGTCCAAGGGTGAAGCCGCTCACACACACACACACTCTTCCTCCTTCTCTAACAAAAGGTCCTGTGCTCTGAAACTGTTAAACATACCTTTTTCTTTTCAGACAGGCACTGTTTTTTTTAATTGGGAATAATAAAACCCTCAAAATGACACTATAGAGCACTCCACACCAGAACAACTAGACACAAGGACAGTTTTTCCCCGAACGCCATCAATCTGCTAAACAAATAATTTCCTCAACACTGTCCAACCATTTACAAAGTCTGCACTACTATTACTATTAATCTTCTCATCACTCCCCATCACCCATCCCCTCCCACTTGTGACTGTATGTTGTAACTTTGTCGCTTGTATCCTTACGATTTACATTCACTGCTTCCTAGTATGATTTGATTGCTTATTGTACCCTATGACTTTCATTAAGTGTTGTACGTTATGATTCTTGATTCTTAATGAATGTATCTTTCCTTTTATGTACACTGAGAGCATATGCACCAAAGACAACTTCCTTGTAAGTCAAATCACGCTTGGACAATAAAGAGTTATATCTAAGGGGAGATTGTGCTAAGACAAATATATCATTTTACATATAATAACTGCACCCAGAATTGTGTACACACAGTACTGGAAACAGGATAATATACCATCTGAGGGGACAGTGATAAGAAAGATTTTGAACTGCGTGGAGATGGACAGGCTGACCTTAGAGTTAAAAGATAGAGGTGAAACCAGTATTGTTGGAAAATATTTAATAAAAAGTATTTTTTAAAAATGGCCAAGGATTAGAATGCAAATAAGCCAGAAGATGAGAAAGGAACTTTATACTACCAAAATGAGGATAAAAATGATAATTCAAGATTGTTATGAAAAGCTGTATGAGCAAGGAAAGTTTCAGAAGAGAAAATTAAACAATATTTGGAAAAAGCGGAGTTACCTAAAGTACCAGAAAAAGTAAAAACTATGTTAAATGAATGAATATCAATGATGGAATTATCAGAAGTGATTCAAGAGACAAAAGAATAATAAAACACCAGGACCAGGTGGGCTGCAGTCAGAATTTTACAAATGTTTACAAGATACTTTAGGCCCATCAATGTTAGAAGTCCATAATGAAGTATTGATTGATGCAAAGGTACCAAATTCATGGATGAAATTAAACATTACTTTGATTCCAAAAGAAGATTCAGATTTAATGCAGATAAAAACTATAGGCTCATATCTTGACTGAACACTGACTATAAAATATATGCTTCAATAATGGCAGAGAGAGTAAAAAAATTTCTAAATGAATTTATATATTCAGATCAAAATGCCTTTTTTTTTGCTAAGAAGTAGATTAAAACACTATGACAATAATTTTAACTTTAAAGGCAATTTGCCATAAACCATGTCCACTATCTCCTGTACTATCCATATTGGTATTAGAATTGCTAAATATAGATATTAGACAAGAGATAGAAATTAAAGCTATGGAAATAAAAAGGGAACAATATAAATTATAGGCATTTGTAGAAGATTTGCTCTTTATCTTGGAAGTCCCACAATAAAATGGACTCAAACTAATTAGGAAAATAGAAGAGTATTATTTATTTATTTATTTATTTATTTTTGGGACTTGTATGCCGCCCCATCTCCGAAGACTCGGCTCACAGCTAAAAACAACAATAAATAATTAAAAAAAGATTAAACCAATTTTACAAGCCCAAAAGATGAATTTACAATACTTAAAATATAAAACCATCCCCCCAAAAAGGGTCACAGCCTGGATTGGTCAAACAACCAGGTCTTCAAATCATGGCGGAAGGTGCGAAGGTCAGGGGCCAGGTTGAGCCCCAGGGGGAGTTGGTTCCAGAGGTCAGGGGCCATGACAGAATAGGCTTGTCGTCGGGGGACTGCTAGCTGGCATTGGCCCGCCGACGGGACCCCCAAGGAGTCCTTGCCTGTGTGTCACAGGGCGGCATTCGATGTCGGCAGGAGTCCCTTAAATATTGAGGACCCATGTCGTGAAGGACTTTGTATGTTAAAACTAAAACCTTGAATCTCACCTGGAGTGCAACCGGCAACCAATGCAGGCAGCGGGAGGGGGTAACATGGGAGAATCGGAAACTCCCATCACCACCCATGCCGCGATTCTGCACCAGCTGCAATCTCTGGATGGTATGCAAGGGCAGTCCTAAGTAGAGAGCATTGCAGTAGTCGAGTCTAGAGGTAACAAGGGTGTGAGTGACTGTGCAGGGCATCTCAGTCCAGAAATGGGCATAGTTGACGAACAAGGCAGAGCTGAGCAAAGGCCCCCCTGGCAACGGCCCCCACCTGCTCCTCCAACCGGAGCCATACATCCAGGAGGACCCCCAGATTCCGTGCCCTATCCACAGGGGGCAACACCACTCTCCCTATGGCCAAAGATGGACATTCCTGACTGGGCTGAGATGCCAGTATGCACAGCCACTCAGTCTTGGCCGGGTTGAGTCGAAGCATGTTCCGCCATCCAAATCCGTACCGCATCCAAACACTGGGTCATCAGGGAGAAGGCATCACTGATCTGAGATGTACAGCTGGGTGTCATCTGCGTACTGATGGAATCTCACCCCAAAATCACGGATGATCTCACCCAGCGGCTTCATATAGATGTTAAATAGCAGAGGGGAAAGAACCGACCCCTGAGGGACCCCACAAGAAAGCACCCTCAGGGTTGACCTCTGCCCCCCTGCCAATACCAACTGCAACCGCCCCGAGAGGTAGGAGGTGAACCATCGAAGCACAGAGCCCCCACTCCCAACCCCTCGTGCAGAAGGATACCATGGTCGATGGTATCAAAAGCCGCTGAAAGGTCTAATAGGACCAGGACAGAGGAAAAACCCCTGTCCTGAGCCCTCCAGAGATCATCCATCAGCGCGACCAATGCCGTCTCCGTGCTGAAACCAGGTCGGAAGCCCGATTGATATGGATCCAGGTTGTCCGCTTCATCCAGGAAGAGTGGAA
Source organism: Naja naja (assembly GCA_009733165.1). Taxonomy (NCBI): domain Eukaryota; kingdom Metazoa; phylum Chordata; class Lepidosauria; order Squamata; family Elapidae; genus Naja; species Naja naja. Next base: position 17,672,217 of record CM019152.1, on the reverse strand, counting down.
ACTGCCAAGCCACCACACTCTCAACAACCTTGCCAAAAGCGAAGGTTGGAGACTGGGACAAAGTTGTCTAACATGGTCGGGTCCAGGGCAGGCTTCTTCAGGAGGGGTCTCACCACCGCCTCCTTCAAGGTGGAGGGAAAAACACCCTCTCTTAATGAAGCGTTGACAACTGCCCAGAGCCAACCGCAGGTGGCCTCCCTGGCGGCATAAGCCAGCCAGGAAGGACACGGGTCCAACAAACATGTGGTGGAACTCAGCCCGCGATAGTCCTGTCCACTTCATCCTCGGAAACAGGATCGAACTCATCCCAGATCACACTGGCCAGACTGCCTGTATCCCGTTCCTCAGACCACTGCAAATCAGAGGACAACCCGCTCCGAATCCGAGTGATCTTATCAGACAGATATTGACCAAACTCCTCAGCCCTTCCCCACAACGGGTCCGCCCCCCTCTGTACGAAGGAGAGAGCGGGTGGCCCGAAACAGGGTGGCTGGGCGGTTATCTGTGGATGCTATGAGTGCAGAGAGGTAAGACTTTCTTGCTGCTCTCATAGCTACCAGGTAAGTCTGAATATGGGCTCTTAGCTGGGCTTGATCGGACTGGGAGCGGGTGGACCTCCACCTGCTCTCTAAACCCCTCCGATGGCGTTTCATCTCCTGGAGCTCCTCCGTATACCAAGGAGCCATCCGGGATCCACGGCATGTGAGGGGATGCATGGGGACAACCCTGTTGAGGGCATCTGACGCAGCCTGTTGCCAAGCAGACGACAGATCCTTTACAGAGCTGTGGGCAAGGGAAGAGGGAAAAAATCCCAGTTCCGCCTGGAACCTCTCAGGGTCCATCAGGCATCTGGGGCAGAACCATCTAAGTGGCTCCTCATCCCAGCACTGGGGGGGTGGCCTGTTGGAAGACCAGCCATAGGAGATAGTGATCAGACCATGGAACGGGCAATGCCACAAAAGTGGCTTGCCCTTTGTCACTACGCCACTGCTCAGAGACAAAAACTAGGTCAAAAGGGTTTCCCCCCTCAATGAGTCGGGCCCTGAATTAATTGGGTCAGGCCCATGGCTTCCATAGAAGCCATGAATTCCTGGGCCAAACCCGCGTTCCCCCAGGGAGGGCAGATTGAAGTCCCCAGGACTATAAGGCCCGGGAACTCCACCGCCACCCCCAAGAGGACATTGAGGAGCCCAGGCAGGGCTGCTGTCACACAGCTGGGGGAAAGGTATGCGAGCAGCAAGCCCACCTGACCATTAGGCCCCCACCTCAGGAGGAGGGTCTCACTCCGCCTATCTCTGGGACCGTGACCTCCCTTGGAAACAAGGTCTCCCGGATAACCACAGCCACCCCGCCACCCCTTCCCTGGGCCCGTGGCCAGTGCAAAACCTGGAAACCTGGAGGGCACAACTCAACCAGAGGGACACCACCCTCTGGGCCCAACCAGGTCTCGGTGATGCAAGCCAGGTCCGCAGCCTCCTCCTCAATGATCTCACGGAGGAGGGAGGACTTATTAGCCATGGACCTGGCATTAAAAAACACCAACCTAAGCCCAGGGGTCCTAGTTCCTGTGCCCCCAAGGGAGGAGGCCATAGGGTCGGAGCAAGCAACCGCACAGAGATGGCGGGTGCGCGCTCCCAACACATGATACGGCCCTATGCCTCGATGTCTCCTGCCAATCCCAACCACCCTGGGAATCGCGGTCCCCACCTCAGACCCCGGGGCCCCACCGGCCCCCAACCCCCGCCCCCCATCATGCACCGGTCTGCAAAAAGACCCATCCACCCCCCTCCCTAACCCCTTAAGACAACCAATTAAAAAATTTAAAAGTTTCCCCTTCCTATCAAATTTAAAATTTAAACCCTTGGTCACAGCATGCCACCTCTCGGGATCCCAGGATCCATCATTAAGGTAAGCTCTTGACAGCCCAGAGGGCCACTTCACAACAGGGGACCGTCTGGAGGGCCCGTAGCTCCAGCAGGGAATAGGCAGGCATGACAAATACATCTCAGGGCAAATCGGTAAAGGAGGTAATTGGTTAGATGGAAATATTGCAAAGGTGGAAATACAATACAAAGGGCCAGGCAATAATAGTCAGGAAACAGTCCACAACCAGCAGCTCCCTCACAGCTGCCGAAGGTCAGAGTCAAAATAGACCAGTCACTGCTCTGCCACCACAGTGACTTGTGGCAAAAGTCCTGAGCATCCCCTACCCTCTCACTGCAGGGGGTTAAGGCCCCAGAGAGAGGAGGCAGGATATAAGTCTGGGTAGATGGTACAGGTGAACCGGGCACCCTCAATAGTGCCAAACAAGTCCAGAGTGACAATAGAAGACACAGAGACAGTGGCCAAAGATGGAACCCTGAGCAGCATGGGATGACCAGGTATGGTGAAGTTGCAGGACTGAAAGGTAATAAAGAGAAAAAAAATCAAAATAATTGTTTACAGACCTATAGAAAAAGAACTAACAAGGAAAATAGGTATACAGATAGTCAAGAAAATTATAAATTGGCCAACAATTGAAACAAATTTGGTTAAGTGGAAAAATCTACAACTATCACTGATGGAAAAAGTAGCTACCATAAAATTTAATATCCTGCCAAGATTACTATATTTATTCCAAGCAATGCCAATAAAACTGGGAAATTTTTTTTTGAAAAATTAAACACTATTAAAATATATTTGGCAAGGAAAAAGCAAGGATAAACTTGAAAATGTTGTAAGATTCTAAAATTTTGACTATTCGATTGAGTTAGATCAATGGCAGAATTTATGGGATAGAAATTATAAATTAGCAATGTCTACTGCATACAAAGAAAATCTTTATAAAATGTTTTATAGATAGCATTTTCTGCTTTCAAAGTTACAAAGATGTTTAAGAGTAAATAACATATAGATTTGAAACCAGATACATTTTTGTTGGGCATACTACCACACAGTTATAACAAAGGGAATGTATTTTACATGTATTGACTGCAGGAAGAATAGTATTTGCACAACAATGAAAAAACGAAAATCCCAGCCAATGAAGATGTGATTAGACTAAGCTGATGCTTACAATTAAGGAAAAGGAAGAAACTGAAAAAAAAATTTTTTTCCTTGGGACTCATCAATGGCTAGCAGACAAAAAAACAGAGGAAATATATGAAAGGATTTGTGATATAAG
>CM019152.1:17400226-17668054 GCA_009733165.1 Naja naja | reverse complement strand
AGGCTGACCTTAGAGTTAAAAGATAGAGGTGAAACCAGTATTGTTGGAAAATATTTAATAAAAAGTATTTTTAAAAAATGGCCAAGGATTAGAATGCAAATAAGCCAGAAGATGAGAAAGGAACTTTATACTACCAAAATGAGGATAAAAATGATAATTCAAGATTGTTATGAAAAGCTGTATGAGCAAGGAAAGTTTCAGAAGAAAAATTAAACAATATTTGGAAAAGCGGAGTTACCTAAAGTACCAGAAAAAGTAAAAACTATGTTAAATGAATGAGAAGTGATCAAGAGACAAAAGAATAATAAAACACCAGGACCAGGTGGGCTGCAGTCAGAATTTTACAAATGTTTACAAGATACTTTAGGCCCATCAATGTTAGAAGTCCATAATGAAGTATTGATTGATGCAAAGGTACCAAATTCATGGATGAAATTAAACATTACTTTGATTCCAAAAGAAGATTCAGATTTAATGCAGATAAAAACTATAGGCTCATATCTTGACTGAACACTGACTATAAAATATATGCTTCAATAATGGCAGAGAGAGTAAAAATTTCTAAATGAATTTATATATTCAGATCAAAATGGCTTTTTTTTTTGCTAAGAAGTAGATTAAAACACTATGACAATAATTTTAACTTTAAAGGCAATTTGCCATAAACCACTATCTCCTGTACTATCCATATTGGTATTAGAATTGCTAAATATAGATATTAGACAAGAGATAGAAATTAAAGCTATGGAAATAAAAGGAACAATATAAATTATAGGCATTTGTAGAAGATTTGCTCTTTATCTTGGAAGACCCACAATAAAATGGACTCAAACTAATTAGGAAAATAGAAGAGTATTATTTATTTATTTATTTATTTTTGGGACTTGTATGCAGCCCATCTCGAAGACTTCAGGCTCACAGCTAAAACAACAACAATAAATAATTAAAAAAAGATTAAACCAATTTTACAAGCCCAAAAGATGAATTTACAATACTTAAAAATATAAAACCATCCCCAAAGGGTCACAGCCTGGATTGGTCCAACAGCAGGGACAACCCTGTTAGGGGCATCTGGCAGCCTGTTGCCAAGCAGGCGACAGATCCTTGACAGAGCTGTGGGCAAGGAAGAGGAAAAATCCAGTTCCGCCTGGAACCTCTCAGGGTCCATCAGTCTGGGGTGAACCATCTAAGTGGCTCCTCATCCCAGCAGTGGGGTGGCCTGTTGGAAGACCAGCCATAGGAGATAGTGATCAGACCATGGAAGGGCAATGCCACAAAGTGGCGCCCTGTCCTCAGCCACTGCTCAGAGACAAAAACTAGGTCAAAGGGTTTCCCCCTCAATGAGTCGGGCCCTGAATTAATTGGGTCAGGCCCATGGCTTCCATAGAGCCATGAATTCCTGGGCCAAACCCGCGTTCCCCAGGAGGGCAGATTGAAGTCCCCAGGACTATAAGGCCGGGAACTCCACCGCCACCCCAAGAGGACATTGAGGCCCAGGCAGGGCTGCTGTCACACAGCTGGGGAAAGGTATGAGCAGCAAGCCCACCTGACCATTAGGCCCCCACCTCAGGAGGAGGGTCTCACTCCCGCCTATCTCTGGGACCGTGACCTCCCTTGGAAACAAGGTCTCCCGGATAACCACAGCCACCCGCCACCTTCCCTGGGCCGTGGCCAGTGCAAAACCTGGAAACCTGGAGGGCACAACTCAACCAGAGGGACACCACCCTCTGGGCCCAACCAGGTCTCGGTGATGCAAGCCAGGTCCAGCCTCCTCCTCAATGATCTCACGGAGGAGGGACTTATTAGCCATGGACCTGGCATTAAAAACACCAACCTAAGCCCAGGGGTCCTAGTTCCTGTGCCCCCAAGGGAGGAGGCCATGGGTCGGAGCAAGCAACGCACAGAGATGGCGGTGCGTGCTCCCAACACATGATATTATGCCTCGATGTCTCCTGCCAATCCCAACCACCCTGGGAATCGCGGTCCCCACCTCAGACCCGGGGCCCACCGGCCCCAACCCCGCCCCCATCATGCACCGGTCTGCAAAAGACCCATCCACCTCCCTTAACCCCTTAAGACAACCAATTAAAAAATTTAAAAGTTTCCCCTTCCTATCAAATTTAAAATTTAAACCCTTGGTCACAGCATGCCACCTCTCGGGATCCCAGGATCCATCATTAAGGTAAGCTCTTGACAGCCCAGAGGGCCACTTCACAGACAGGGGGACCGTCTGGAGGGCCCGTAGCTCCAGCAGGGAATAGGCAGGCATGACAAATACATCTCAGGGCAAATCGGTAAAGGAGGTAATTGGTTAGATGGAAATATTGCAAAGGTGGAAATACAATACAAAGGGCCAGGCAATAATAGTCAGGAAACAGTCCACAACCAGCAGCTCCCTCACAGCTGCCGAAGGTCAGAGTCAAAATAGACCAGTCACTGCTCTGCCACCACAGTGACTTGTGGCAAAAGTCCTGAGCATCCCCCTACCCTCTCACTGCAGGGGGGTTAAGGCCCCAGAGAGAGGAGGCAGGATATAAGTCTGGGTAGATGGTACAGGTGAACCGGGCACCCTCAATAGTGCCAAACAAGTCCAGAGTGACAATAGAAGACACAGAGACAGTGGCCAAAGATGGAACCTACGAGCAGCATGGGATGACCAGGTATGGTGAAGTTGCAGGACTGAAAGGTAATACAGACAGACCTATAGAAAAAGAACTAACAAGGAAAATAGGTATACAGATAGTCAAGAAAATTATAAATTGGCCAACAATTGAAACAAATTTGGTTAAGTGGAAAAATCTACAACTATCACTGATGGAAAAAGTAGCTACCATAAAATTTAATATCCTGCCAAGATTACTATATTTATTCCAAGCAATGCCAATAAAACTGGGAAAATTTTTTTTTGAAAAATTAAACACTATTAAAATATATTTGGCAAGGAAAAAAGCAAGGATAAACTTGAAAATGTTGTAAGATTCTAAAAATTTTGACTATTCGATTGAGTTAGATCAATGGCAGAATTTATGGGATAGAAATTATAAATTAGCAATGTCTACTGCATACAAAGAAAATCTTTATAAAATGTTTTATAGATAGCATTTTCTGCTTTCAAAGTTAGCAAAGATGTTTAAGAGTAAATAACATATAGATTTGAAACCAGATACATTTTTGTTGGGCATACTACCACACAGTTATAACAAAGGGAATGTATTTTACATGTATTGACTGCAGGAAGAATAGTATTTGCACAACAATGAAAAAGCGAAGAAATCCCAGCCAATGAAGATGTGATTAGACTAAGCTGATGCTTACAATTAAGGAAAAGGAAGAAACTGAAAAAATTTTTTCCTTGGGACTCATCAATGGCTAGCAGACAAAAACAGGGAAAAAGGAAATATATGAAAGGATTTGTGATATAAGGAAGACTTAACTTAGTTAAACAAATAGCATGAATATTATTGTTATAAACAGTAATATAATTGATACTAGCTCTCTTGGTAGAACACACAGAGGAAGGAAGATCTCTTTCTCACACACACACACAGGCATACACACATTTCCCACATTTTTCCGTGCTTTAAATTTAGAATTTGGAGGTACTCACCTTCTTTCCAAGCAGCCTTTGAGCTCAACACTCAAAACCCCTTTAAAACCGTTTTTTCCCAAATGGCCAAGGTCCAGGAAAACTCACCCATAGACTCAATGGATCTGTTTGCCAGCAAGGGAATCTTACCTGGGCCTGGTCCATTGGTTAGGTTAGCTTGGAGTCCCATCTGGGGTGCCAATTGTTGAAAGAAATATCTTTCTGGGTTCAGTTCCAAGTGGGGAAAAAGACACTGGAAACATGGAGGCTGCTTGGAAAGTTTAATGGTGAACAGGACCACATGGTCTGGAGCTCCAGAGAAAGATAATCACATGCTTCAAGGAGAAGATCAAGAAAAGGGGCTGAGGTGCCAAGAGTGCCTGGGTTTTATGCCCTCTGCTGGGATTTGAATTGGAGCTTGTATTCTAATTGGTTGTCAGACTCCCATGAGGGGCAACTCTGTAGGCTGTCCTGAGTTCCAGGCTTGGTTGACCCTTGCTGGATGATTTATGCCCTTAAAAGGGCTTTTGGCAATTGCTATAGCTTTTACCTGGAGATCTTTCTTATGTAAAGTATTCTGGCCCAGACCTTAATGGCCCACCCATTAACAAAGGTGGGGGTGAGATTCTGCTTCTGGGTTTCTACTCTTTTTAGAGGAAATATTCTGCCTTTTTAAATATTTACTAGAATATTTCATTTTTCTAGGAGAAGTTTGGGTGCTAACTTCCTACACAACCCAATCAACCAACGTATCAAGATACAACAGCATCATGTTACATCAAAAGAGAAAGAGGCACCTCCTAGTGTTCTATCAGAAAAGATAGTGTTTGGATTCACACTTGATTTCTAATGTCTTTATATTTATTTTATTTATTTTATTATTTGTACTTGTATGCCGCCCCATCTCCGAAGACTCGGGGCGGCTCACAACTAAAACAACAACAACAATAAATAATTAAAAAGAGAATTAAACAAATCACAAGCCCAATAATAACTAAACTAAAATTTAAAATTTAAAATAAGTTAAGAACCATCCCCCCCCCCGGGGAAAGAGTCACAGCCCGGATTCGTCAAACAACCAGGTCTTCAGGTCGTGGCGGAAGGAGCAAAGGTCAGGGGCCAGACAGAGCCCCAGGGGTAGCTGGTTCCAAAGGTCAGGGACTGCCACAGAATAGGCTCATCGCCGGGGGACCGCCAGCCGACATTGGCTTGCCGACGGGACCCCGAGAAGCCCTTGCCTGTGTGCTCGCACAGGGTGATTGGCACTTGATATCGGCAGGAGTCGCTCCCTTAAATATTGCGGACCCATGTTGTGTAGGACTTTGAATGTTAAAACAGGTCCACTGAAAAAATGCATATTTACTTGCATGGCAATATATACATAACATCGCATGTTTTGTCCAATATAGTGATGCTAGGTAGTGCACAACAACCAGTAAAGTCTAAGATAAAATAAGACAACCCTTCCCTGCAGGTCCAGACCATCTATTAATCCCCTGAGTCAACGTGTCTCCACACTATCCTAGCTCAGTTAGGGATATGACAATGCTGTATGAAATAAATTTTTTATAACAGGTTGATTTACTCCTAACATCAGAAACAACGTAACAAGCTATATTATACATATTTTCAATGTCATATTTCAATCAAATAAATATTTTGTAGAATAGTAATTACTGTTTTCTCTGAGCTTGATTTTTTTCACTACTTTGCACATATATCCTTTACTTTTCTACTAACAGGATTATCTATATGCTTTGTGCTATCTTCCTTTATTGAATCCAGCAATAAATTGTTTCTATATACTAATTAAATATCTGTTTCATTTCTGGGATAGAATTGATATAGTATCTACTTAAGAGTAGATCCCTGTTTTCCCTGAAAACAGTGTTATTTCTAGTGGCCTAAAGAGATGTTTTACTGCCTTTACAACTTTACAACTTTACAACTTAATGTAGACTTCTGTTTGTTAGCCTCAACGTTAGGAACTGACTGAAAACAGTTCAACTATTCTTCAACATATTCAGGCCAACACTGGAGGTTTTTAAGAACACATTGCTATTTGTTTGAAATGATATAGGGTTCCTACTTGAGCACAAGGATGGACTAGAAGACCTCCAAGATTCCTTCCAACTCTGTTATTCTGTTCTGTTATTCCATTGTTATTATTATTACAAAACTATTAAATAAATTGTAAACGTTGACATATAATTGTTTAATCCTTAGTAATTATTAGAACTTAGTAATTAACTATGTAATTCTGAAAAAGAAAAACATGACCATTAATACTGTTCTAATTATTTGTTCAGTACTGTAGTAATTTATTAGTGTTCCATATCTTATGTCAAACCAACACAACAAAACTGTAATGGAAGTAGACTTCTTGAGAATAATAAAAATGAGCACACAAAATGTTACTGACAAAAAAGGCAATAGTTGTTATCAAAGGCTAGCCATTGAACACATGAAATAATCATGAAGAGAAAATTCCAGTGAGTAGTACATATGCATTTCCCCCCTTCTTATATACATCACTAGCTGCCTAAAGGATACTTTGACCTTTAGTTTTCATTAAGAGTGTAGCAATGGCAAAGAATGAAATAAAAACTTCTCTCCCATGATGTCCAGGAATTGGACTTTTATCTAAAGATCTTATTCTGTGCACTTAATTCTTTAGGAAATTACAAAACTATTGAGTTGTATTGCTTACAAAATGATATGTAAATGACAATTGTATTAAAGTGGATCTCCAGTCAAAAGGGTTTAAAACATTCGGTCAACTATTTATTTGTCTGTTAATTTATATTTCATATTTCTAAACCTCCAAGTGGGGATCTGGGTGGTGTGCAATATAATAAATTATACATATACAACTATGCTTACAAACCTCTTGGAATCCTTCATGCTGAATATATGATGGTCTTTAGAAGTGGGCATAAAGGTTGTTGGTATGACTAGGTGCATGTCTTCTAGTCATACAGTATTTCATTTGCTTTTGACTCATTTCATACATATGATTCTAAACAATATGTATATATCAGTAATCTATAAATTATTTAAATTGTTATATTAACTTTATTATTTATTGTTTAAAATTTCTCTATGGTGGTATTGTTTTAATGTTTCTACTGTTGTTATATTGTAAATATTTACTTAGCTTTTATACCTTGTGGAAGCACTTAAGAGTCTGAAGAAACATAGAAAATAAATAAATACAAGTACAACTTAAATATACATTTGAAATAAAATCAAGAAATAACATCATAATGAATACCAGTAGTCAACATCATTGGTGCTAACTATGTACATGGAAAACTGTAACTTGGATTGTAAGATGACTAAACTGTACATAACATGAAATAACGTATGAACTGAATGAAATAAAAATAAATATGGTATATGTTCATGAATATAAGAACTAGAAGAATGTAACAGAACTGAATTTATTTTATTTATTTATTGAATTTATATTGCTGCCTATTCACCCAAGGCAATTCAAGGTGGCTTATAGAATTTAAAACAATAAAACTAATAAAAGAATCAAATAAATTAATATAATATAATGAAATCACCCCCGCTCCGCAACAGCAGATCACACAAGCCATTTAATGGGCTCCACCCTACTCTGGATTCCCCAGGCCTGCTGGTAGAACCAGGTCTTCAGCACCTTCTGGAAAAGTATTAGAGTGAGGGCCATTCTAATCTCTGGGGGAATGGTGTTCCAGAGAGAGGGAGCCACCATGGAGAAGGACCTTCTTCTGGGTCCCACCAGGTGTATCTCCCTCAGGGATGGGACCCACAACATTCCCTATCTCCCCCTCTGATGGGTCAGGTGATGTGGCCGGCAAGAAATGGTCCCTCAGATAATCTGATCCCAAGCCATGAAAGGCTTTGAAGGTGATAACCAGCACTTTGAATTGCACCCAGAAGCAAATCGGCACCCAATGCAGCTCCTGCAGGAGAGGTGATATGGGGGTCTGCACAAAACCATGTGGGCTGCTGCATTTTCCACCAACTGGAGCTTCCAGGTGCTCTTCAAGGGCAGCCCCATGTAGAGTACATTGCAATAGTCAAGATGGGAAGTGACTAGGGCATGAGTGACTGTGAGTAGGGATTGTTGGTCCAGGAAAGGGTATAACTGACGCATAACCTGCAGTTGCGCAAACTATTCGAGAAGGAGTTGTGAGTCCAGGAGAACCCCCAGATTATGCACAGGGGCTGTTTGGGGTAATGCTACCCCATCCAAGACCAAAGGTGGCAATTCTCCCTGAGTCAATGAACCCCAAACCCAGAGCCCAAGATTGTATGCTGTCATGGAACTGAATGCTACACATAAGGATCTGTGAATGCCTGGCACTATACAATCTCAACAGAACATCTTCCTGAAGAACTCCTGGGACTGAAGAAGACAACACTGGAAGTCAACAAGAGAGCTCATACAAGTGGGCTATCAATTGTAGCAATACCAAGATGATCCATTGTTCCCAGTGCTGTTCTGCATGTGGTTGAACCTTCTCAGCCAGATAATCACAAGAATTGGATATGGATACAAATTCAAGAGTGAAAATACATCTCCTCTATATGAGGAGTCACCTCCTCATGAGTCACTTCCTCTGCATGAATGACACCAAGCTGTATGCTAAAAGTGAACAAAACATTAACTTGCTGATCCACTTGGCATGGTATACAGTGAGGACATTGTGATGTCATTGTGTGGAGGACAATGTTATATCACTGTGGAGATGTGTGGATGGTTGGTAGTCAAGACATAAAAGGTAATTAACACTGATAATTGGACTTAGCAGCAGGCCATATAGCAGACATACAAGTATCTTGGTATCCTATAGTCAAATGGGAACAATGATGGAAGTAAGTACAACCAGTTTGATCTAGAGAGTAAGGCACCAGATTAGGTACTGGGAGACTTTGAGTTCTAGTTTTCCTCAGGCTAAAACCAGCTGGATGACTTTGGGGTGACTCCTTCTCATCCCAACTCACCTCACAGGATTGTTGTGGGGAAAACAGGAGAAAAGGTTTTAGGTTTACTTGCCACCTTGAGTTATTTATTAAAATAATAATGTTGGATTAAAATAAATAAAAATAAATAAAAGATAACAATATCTATGTACCATCAAAGGATAAGATAAGTCCTGAAGAACCAGCTCAATATGCCTTGCCAGTCATCAGAGATTTTGTCAGTATAGTGAGCTGACCAAAGAACATGGATGCTGTCAATGTAAAAACCTGGAAGCTCCTCAAAGGTATGGAAGTTTCCACCCCAAGTCCAACATCCAGAGATGATACACCAGGCAGGAAGAGAACAGTCTGGGTCTAGTAGGCATCAAAGTCATGGTGCTGTACAAAACCCAGAACATCCAGGAGTACATCATTAAGATGGCATCCAAAGAGATGCTGCTGAGAAAAATGCCTAACTTGGGAGAGGAAATGTCAGGGCAAGACAATATCCTTTATTGAATGTATCATCAATAGATAGCTAAAGTGGTAGACTTTGGAAATCCTACCAGTAGTTGGAAAAAATCTGGACTAAAAGGTACTAGCTAATCAACCCAACATCATGGTAATAGGCAAGGAGCAGAAGACAGCAGTGGCAATGGATGTAGTGTCAAGTGGCCTCAACATCAGGAAGAATGAGTAGGAGAAGTTGGAGAACTACCAGAACCTGAAATAGGAGCTGAAGAGGATGTAGAAAGTAAAGACAAAATGGTCCCAGGTACAGTAAGACCATGTGGGGCTGTGACTCCTAAGCTGGGAGAGTGATTCCAACAGATCCCACGAACAACATCAGAGCTCTGTGTCCAGAAGAGTGCAGTGCTAGGAACGGCTAGGATGATGCACAGAAACCTCAAACTCCTAGATCTCTAAGATTGGGGAAGACACAAATCACCCACTAGGGTAAAAAGGCAAATTTTATGCATGTATAAATAATCATGTGTACATACATGCATGTATGTAGGCATCAAATAATTGATTTGCTAAATTCTGTTACATTATGCAAGAGTTTACATTTTTGTTTCAGTTGAGAAAGTGCATATATTTCTTTGTAAGCTCAGATCTGAGTCCTTATGTGAAATGAATGCAGTTATTATATGCCATTGTGCCCTTTCTTTTGGTCAGCAACATCAGGGAGAAGTGTGAAATGGGGGACAGGTTAGACTGATGAAAATGTTGTGATGTTTATACAGAAGCCTTATCTCTCTCCTTTTTGTGTCACAGTTTTCCACACCTGTCCAAAACAGGCAGAGGTTGCAGCAGACAGTCTGCTATAACTATTGGAATAGAGGTAGAAGTTTGTGATGCTGTAGAGGTTATTGGTATGTCAAGCTACAATTAATACTATCAGTCTCAAAGCTGTAATCCAATAGGTTTTGGAGAGCCATTTTTCTGAATCTACTGGGCAAATCTAAATAGGAATGTCAATTGCATAGAAATAATTTGTTTCACATTTTATTTTAAGTAGCATCAATTTGAGCTCCAAATAAAAAAATGTGAAAAAATAAAAGGACAATTGCCAGCTAATTTTTTTTGTTTAAAAAGAAAACCACTCATGAGTAACCTTATCAAGGGAGTTAAACTGCACCACCTGGAAGCAACTGAAATTATATTTGCTGAAGAAACAAGTTTACACATAATGTTGAAAGACACCTGGAGTTAAATGCTTAATGTATTTGTCTAGGTAATACATTTTGTTATGTCTAAAATTGTAGTCGATAGGGGGAGAGCAGTTCTCTCTCCCTCCCCGCTCTGTCTCTTCCTCTCCTTCTCCCCACAGAGAGGTTAATAATTGAACTTGGAACATTTCCCTTCCCTTCTCACAGGTAATAGTTGCTGCTAGGTGGAGGAAGGAGCAAGGTATTGTACTAGTGGCTGGGAAGCTGTCTGGGAACATTGACATAGATGATCACATGGCCACTGCAGCATGACAGTGGCACTGAAGCAGTAGTGCCCAGAAGCCCTAAAGGAGCCACAGCTTCCCCAAATTTCATTCCCCTGGGAGTGATAAATCCTAGCATTATGTAGGTTAGCACATTTGAGGTAACCATGCTGATGTATTTTGCCCTATAATGTAGTGTTTTGCCCAAAAGAAAGTTACAATGTACCAAACAGACATGAAAGTTTTAGTAGTATATAGAGGTTATAGTTATCCAAATAGAATTTTATGCTAAAGACTCCAAGTGACAAATACATGAAGCACAACACAATAGAGACAAACTTTTCTTTAGTATTATCTAGAATATGCTAGATTTGGTAGAACAAAGAAGTATTTCTAGATTTTGTATTTATTAAATCACAACATTCAGTTAAAGTGAAGAAAACCAGTCCATGCTTTGAGTCATCCAGTCATTCTGCTGAGTTGTGATTTGTCCTTAAAGTTGTGATAACACTATCAAGGAGACAGAGTTAAGAGGAGAGCAACTTCTTTATCCTTGTTTGTCATTAGATCTGAAACTGCAGATGGCAAATCACATATTGCAATGAGTTTTGGGCAATGATTTAGAAATATTCTCTTGGCATTATGTGTTAGGATCTCACAAAAGATAATTACAATTTAAAATACTACATCTCAAAAACTGTAATATTAAGTTGTTACATAGGTTGGTGTGTATTGAGAAAAGCCACTGTGACCTCTACATTAAGATGAAAAATTAATTTTTGAAGTGCACATTTTCTGTATATTCTGGTGCAGGAATAAATGAAGCACACAGTAGGAGCAGGTTTTACTTCATTTTACCTCCTGTTGTAGTCCATGAGAAAAAGTAACAGATGCTTTACTTTTTGATTTAGCTCTTACTGCATCTCTGCTACAAAATAAATTATAACATAAAGATGCACTGCCTAGCTTTACAAAAATAATATATACATGTTAACATAAGGTGGAACAGGAAGTCTATGAAAGTTTACTCATAGATTCTTGATGGTTTCAAGTCATAAGATTAAATGACTATTCTCTTGCTTGGAACTCACAAAAGAACATTCAGGTGGGATTTAGTGCCCCAAAAGCCTTCTTCACCTTTTAATTAACTTTTAATATTGAATTTTAATCATATTTGCTTCTTTTTAAATTTTATAGACTGTATTTTATGTTTAAATATTTTATTTGTACACTGTCCAGAGACTGTCTGTAAAGAAGATGAGAGATTGAAAGTTTGATAATACATAAATTAAATTAAATATCTTAATTACCAAATATATGAGAATTGTCTTGTAAAAATAGACAAGCAAGGAACAATATACAGAGTTACTGCTGTTCCTGTACATTACAAAGCAAACATAAACTGAGTTTAATTACAAAATCATTATGCTTTGATCTATTAAAAGAGAAATAACTCCAACTCTGAAGTGAACTCTGTTCAAATATTTACTATATTTATGTTTTCAGCTCTGGAATCAAAAGTAAAATTTGAAGCACTGCTATTTAAATTATTTTTAGCATCCAACCCACTCAAAAGAAATAGTTGGAATGCAATAAACCTTGAATCCTCTTAGAAGTAGTGACTTACATGAATTGATTTTCCTGAAGATCACAATGCTATAGCGAGAAGGGATTGTGAAGGTATTATACAGAGTTCCTTTTTACATGCTAATGCTTATGTTGTGATTACCATTTCTTCTTCTTCTCTTTTTGACAGCTTGAGAGGAGTTTAAAACATAGCAGCCTGCAGAATATTTTATGAATAATTTAAAGCAAATGCATTCAGCACCAACCAAAAGGAATGTAAGGTTGCTTTTGATGGCCACACCAAGTGATGGCTGGAATTCCTGACAAAGACTTCAATCTATTTTTGCTTAGTAATGTTTCTCAACAGAATCAAGCTACAAACTAATCATTTGGAGAATCAAACTGTTTTGGAGTTCACTCTCCTTGTTAGGGCATAATTTTAACCATATTATTTATACAATTAAATAATTCCTGCTATTATAAGCTATTTAATTTTTTATGGGGGGGAGGAAGGAAGGAACCTGGACTTCATTGAAAGTACTGGAAAAAAGATTATCTTCTTCAAACAGCAGAATACAATATGTGAAATGGAAAATGTATGCTAAAGGAAATAGTCCTCCAGATCATCCTTGCTCATGTTTTTCACATGAACATATATCTTTTATTTAATAGGGGATGCTGGCAGATGACTTTTAGAATGAGGGAGGGACTCCATAGATCTTATACAGCTGCCAAGTCTGTAGTGTGACATATTTAAGAGAACTAAATCTAGTTCCAGTGAAATGACAAGAAATAAGGAAGGATATGAAAAAGTTTTCTAGCTATCCTGAAGAGCTCTGCAACTGCAGGTTAGGCTCATTGTATTCAAAGCATATGCTCTGCTATTGACTTATGACTCTTCTTCTTGTATTGGAAACATTTATGCCAATCATAAACACTGAAAAGTCATTTTTTATCACCAACAGTATGTGTGCAGAAAGGAATTTACAAGCTGATATATTACTCACCATTCTCTACATTGTTTGGACCACTTCCTACTTTTTACTTTAAAAAACACCTTAGTAACTGTTTTTTCTAAAATTTAAAACAAGACATATAGGCTATATTTTCAGCATTATGATTTTGTTGAAGCATATTAAATTCTTCATTAATCAATAGACTATTAATAGAGAATTACAACTGTACTGGATTTAATTCTGATTCATGAATAAAAACACTGTCCTTGTTTAACTGTACAGTGATCCATTTCTGAACCATATATATACATATACGTACACACACACACACACACACACACACACACTTTCTAAATGCCTACATTATGCAACAAGTATTAGTATTTAAAATAATAGCAATGCAGCTGTCCAGGCTATTCATCAAAATTAATTTTTGTCATAGTGTTTCTGATAAAAAATAAATAGGTCTTACAAATAAGAACATGAAAACAGGATATATGTTTTTATGAAACAGTTGTTTTTCCTCTCATATATTCTTCTATGTTTTTTCTTCTTAGGATATTTGTTAATTTCTTTGTAATAGTTTGAAATTGCTTGAATTGTCACAAATATAAGCGCTCATTCTTCCCCCTTTCCTGCTTGTATTGAACACTTTAAAGAAAACAAATACAAAGAAATATAAGAAAAATAGGAAAAAGTGTAAAATATAATAGAGATAAATCATGGATTTTAAAATGTCATGGAGATTATATTATTCTAAAATACACTTCTCTGCTGTTCTCAGATACCAATCCTCCTATAACATATATGTGGCTGTTTGTGCAGCGGTACTTAAAATATATCAGAAGATTAGCCACAAAACAGCTTTAATGAACATCTAGACTGTTATTGTAGACTGTTTTGCACTATGATAGACTTAGTTTATGTTTTTTTGTTTTTTTAATACCAATGTATTGCTTTATCAAATTATTTTTAGTTTTTAAAGATTTTTAAGTTTTTATGCAATTTTAATACTTTTATTTTTTTATGTTTTTAATTTCTTTCTGTCCCACGCTCCTTATGCTGATCTTTGATTGTAATAAAGATTGATTCATTGAAAGTTCTGTAATGAACTTTAGGACCACCTTGTAATGTCTTGGTAAGACTTGGAACATTTCATCTAATTTTGGTCACCACAATACAAGAAAAGGTGTTGAGGCTTTAGAAAGAGTGGTGAGAAGAGCAACAAAGGTAATTAGAGAACTGGAGGCTAAAACATATGAAGAATGGTTGTAGGAATTGGGTATGTCTAGTTTAATGTAAACTAGGATGATAGCAGTATTCCAATATCTGTCATAAAGAAGAGGGTGTCAATCAGTGGTGGGATTCAAAAATTTTTATTATAGGTTCTGTGGGTGTGGCTTGGTTGGCGTGGCATTGCTTGTTGGGCATGGCAGGGGAAGGTTACTACAAAATCTCATTCTCTCCCCCACCCCACTAACCTACTTCCCAGCTCTGTTCTCCTGTGCAGGGCAACAAAAGAAGACCCAGCTGATCAGCTGGGACTTGGGAGGCAGGGAATAGATGGGGGTGGGACCAGTCAGAGATGGTATTGGCCGGTTCTCCAAACTACTAAAAATTTCTGCTACTGGTTCTCCAGAACTGGTCAGAACCTGCTGAATACCACCTCTGGTGTCAACCTATTTCTCAAAGCACCTGAAAGCAAGGACAATAAGAAATGGATGGAAACTAATCAAGGAGAGAAGCAACCTAGAACTAAGGTTTCTGACAAAACAATTAATCGCTGGAAGGAGTTGCCTTCAGAAGTTGTGGGTGCTCCATCCCTGGAGGTTTTTAAGAAGAGATAAGACAATCATTTGTCTGAAATGATATAGAGTTTCCTGCCTGAGCAGGGGTTTAGACTGGAAGAACTTAAAGGCCCCTTCCAACTCTGTTATTCTATTACTTAATATACTATAAACATGCATTTATAGAGGAACTTAGGTAAAAGTCAACCAAGTGTAAAACTAATAATCTCACAACTTCTGTTTTTGAAACATTTTTCTTCTAAAAAGGTAGCTTGGCAGTTACTTGCAAGCATCAGCACCCCAAATATAAGTGTAACTGCCAAAAAGTCAGTTCTCAAAGACATAGGTCATAGATTATTCCAGAAGCTTGACAATACTAAAAAGCAGAGTTCATACAAGGTCTAAAAGATATCCAACTTGTAAGTTACTGCTGAGCTGCTTGCCTAGGGACAATAGCAGTTGGCCCCAACTGAATATCTAGGTGTAAAAGTACATTAGAAACTGAGCTAGTAAAGTACTGCCATCAGCTACATGCAGAACAGAAAGAATAAGAGAAGACAACAATGATTTTGAAAGGCTGAAGTGTTTCTTCTCAATCTGTTTCCTTTTGCTGCTTTTGGTGTAAAGGTGTGCATTGGAAATAGGCAATCAAAATAATAAAAAAGTATAAATTGCAAAAGATTCTCCTTTGTCACCAAAGAAGAATAAAATCAGAGGTGTACAGAGTACATACATATATCTCAATGCTCAGTGAGAAATTGTGGGAAAATTAAATCTTAAAAACTAGGGACCATGAAGGATTAAAAATATGTTGTTATTGTGGTATCTTTTTGAGTTCAAATAACAACAATGCAGCAGTATTTTTATTATTTAGTTGGAGACACATAGGATAGTGGTTTCTCAACAGCAGCTCTTATGTGATATTTTATAGATTCTGCTGAAATTGGATCAAATTTGCCACATCTGTTGCAAAAAGGGAATTTTAGTAAAACTAATTCCAAATGGTAATATATGATATTCTACCTTCATTTCCACATAAATTATTATTGTTGACAATACTAATTTCTTGGGAGCCTCATCAAATAATATATAGCAAACTGATTCTTTATTATAGGCCCTTTTGGGTTGTGGTCTTATCTGTGAAGCAATTTTATCCTGCATTCTACGCCAATGCCAGAGGGAGAGAAGGAGAGGGAGAGAGGGAAGGAGGGAGAACCAGAGGGTGGGGGAGCGAGGTTTCTGCATAAGGAGCTATGCCTTTAAAAACTTTTTTTTACATTAATTTGCTGGAAAACTAGCATTTTCCCTCCTTAAAATATAGTTTAATAATACAATGACTCAATCAGTAAATGTAATTATTAAGCAATAGGTATGCAATGTAAATAAAATACATAAAATAATGAACTGTGCATATATAGCTGGATTGGGCTTCCTTTCTCATTCTGGATTTGTTCTGGAAGGCAAATATATGTCTATCCTGTTCTTTGAAAGATAATACGGTCTGAAGTACAATTCTTATTTAAATGAAAATGTGTCAAAGTAAGTAGAACGGTGTGGGAAAGATTGATTCTATCTGAAATATGATGCATGAAATATAAGTAATGGGAAGATTAAAAGTAAGCATCTGGAATATGCAAGGAATTAATTATCTGTTTAAAAAGAGACCAGAATATCTAATATTCTTTTACAAGGAACAACTCCCTTGAAGCAGCCTGAAATAGAGTTTTCTTCTTCCATATTTCCACCAGCTACAATTTTAATCACTATGAAACTCAATTTCCATCTAGCTGAAATGAAAATGGGATCAGGCAAAAAAAAAGTGCTATGGTGCTAGTATTGATAGATTCATAAGCTTTTGTTCCACTTAATATCATTTTTAGCAAGTTATTTACAGTACTAAGCCATCAAATACAATAGAAACAAAGAATTCTGAGGTAACCTTAATGATCAACAAAGTTATGATGGCATAAACTTGTAGGCCAAACCCATTTCATCACTAGCTTGGTGATTAATATAAGCAAATGTATTTTTAATATTCAGAAAGCAAATATATTGAGAGATTATACTAAATGAAATAAAGTGAGATAGTAGAGATATCATAGTGCCATGCAGAACTCACCTTAATACAATACCTAAACAAAAGAATATGAAATTCAGTATATAAAAATTAAGGATATTAGTATGGCTAGTCATTTAAAAAACAATTGTCTTTACTTTTATTATGTTTATTATAGATTGTGTTTATACTATTTGTTTTATTATGACTATTAGTTAGATTAGATAGATTAGAGAGAGAGAGAGAGAGAGAGAGAGAGAGACAGACAGACAGACAGACAGACAGACAGACAGACAGACAGTATGGTAGTCCTTCAGATTTGAAGATAATAACTTGGTTGTGCAGCTTATCTGTGAACACTGAGTCTAGAAGCACAAAGTCTAATATAGTGGGGGCCCTGGAAGTCCATTGTTGTAGTCACTGTGTTATTCTATAATGCAGATCATGGTTTTCTATCAGTTTTAGTTGGTACCTGCTTTCAAAGCTACTGGAGGCTTCCTAGCACAGAACTACCAGTGAATTTGTCACTGCTGAAGCTTCAAGCTCCCTTGGCTGCATGTCACATTGGCATAGGGTTTTTCACAGTGGCTTTGTAGCAAGGGTGGGATTCTACCGGTTCTGTCCGGCTCTGTAGAACCGGTAGCTCTGAAGAGCAGCAGACATAGAACCGGTTTTATGTCAGCTGTTGTTTTGGCTCACCTGCCCGGCGGGGCTCTTACCTGACCTTTATTTCCTGCTTTTTCAACCTCAGCTGCCGTGCGAGGCAAAGCTGCGGTTGAAAAAGCAGGAAAAAAGTGCTTTTTCAAACGCTATTTCCCTGCTGCTCAGCTGTCCAGGCAGCAAGCTGACGAAGATTTACACATGCGTGCAGCATGCAGGAAAGCACATCGTAAATCACTGAACCGGTAGTTAACCCTGCCACCCCTGCTTTGTAGCACTTTCATGGTTCACCTTGAGGTCTCTTCTCAGAATCCAGTACACTATAGAGAAATTGGTGAGGCATACAGCAGCCATTCATTTTGATGACATGTCCTACCGATCTTATCTGGGCTCTGCATAAACTAAGACCTCTAGACTGGAGACATGATCTTGCCAATGAATGTCAGGGATGGAATGGGGAGCACACATGTGAAATTTCTCCAGTTGTTTGATGTGTCTTCATGATAGAGTCCATGACTCACATCCATATAAGAAGGGATAACTATAGATCTGAAAATGTTTAGCTTGTGGAAATATAGAAGTTGCGTAGAATGAGCACTATGGTATACAGCCACTCTAATGCCTGGCTGGCCTTGTTGATCCTGGAGTAAATTCCTTTGTCCAAAGACCCATTGTTCAAGATGATGCTTCCCAAGTATTTGAAGCTGTTTACATTTGTCAGTTGAGTGTCATTGAATTAAATACTTTATCTGGACAACTGTGATCAGACACACTAGAATTTGTCTCTGGTACAGAAACATTCTGTGTACTTATAAAGAAACAGAGAGAGTAATAATAATAATACCAATAAAAGGTATTATAATGCAAAGGATAAATAATAATACCACAGCCATACTGTATGGATTAATATGGGTTAATATGCATATACTTGGGAAACAACTGCAAGAATTGAGTGTTCAGCAGAGTGATGGCACGATGGAAAAACTGTCCCTATCTTTAGTTGTCTTGGCAAACAATGCCCTATAGTGCCGCCTTGAAGGAAGGAATGGAAACAATGATTTTTGGTTCTATGGGCTTAGTATTTGGCATGGGCTGGTACTTCAGTTTTTGTCAGACTGAAGAGTATAGCAGCTATTGAGACTATTGAGTGGCATCAATTCTAGACTGCTGTCTTTGTGTGTCAGGTGTACAGAGTCATTACTAAAAAATGGCAAAAGTCAAAAGGACAGTTGTCTAATTGGTACCTGATACATACTCAGCCAGACCCTGGATAGTTGTCACAACATGCAAATGAAGAACAGATTGAGTAGAACTGTGGCTAACACACAACCCTCTTTTACCCCATTGAAAATGGCAAATGCAGTTGATACATCATTATAAAGAACCTGTCTTGCCCTGTTATTCCACTGTAGAATATTTGAATCAACTTCAAGAATCCTTTGAGCATCCGTAATGTCTCAGGATAGTCCAGAGAACCTTGCTGTTGATAATATAAAATGCCTTCATCAAGTCAAAAACAGAGTTAAGAGGCTTGTTCTGCTCAATTCAATGGACTTGCCTTATGACACATATATATTTACACTATGTTTATACTATATTAATATTTGCACTATTGCTTTTACTATAACTATTAATTATAGTATATGGTAGCCAAAATGAAGTCATATCAGTTCTTGTCTAGAAACTATTAAAGAGCAGACATTACTATAAATTTTGAGTGCTGTACTTTCAGAATATCTAAACATTCAGCTATGTGTTAGTTTACAAACTGCTGCTGTTGGTTTATAAACTGTCTTCCTTATGTATATCAGACATTTATAATGAATCTGTCTACTGCTGAAGCTATCTCAGAATAAAAAAAGGGAAGAGACATAAATGTCAAATGGACATTAAACCAGTCAATACTAAAAGATGAGGAATTTATACAAACTATGGAAAGAGAAATTGACTTAAAAAAAGAGAACAGGAAAGAAGAAACTTCACTACAAAATGTATGGGATACTGCCAAGGTGTATATTCGGGGATTAGCTATAACCTATATGGGGGAAAAAATAAGGAAAATAAACCCTAACCAAAAGACGTTAGAAGAACAACATAAAAGATTAAAATTAGAATTACAGAAAGAATCACAACAAATTTATTTTTAAAAATCAAATAAAATTAATAAAATACAAACTGAATTTGTTACATGAGGAAGAATTGGTTCAAAAAATTAAAAATGAAAAACAAAATTGTTTTGAAAATATGAATAAACCTGGAAAATGCCTGGCATATAAACTGAAAATAGAGAAAGAAAACAAATTGATACATAGATTAGTAGATGAGAAAGGAACTCTATATCATCAAAATCTCCGTTCTTTCCGCCACGATCTGAAAACTTGGCTATTTGAGCAGGCCGGGCTAGACTGACCTCTTGGGGAGGTTAAATTGATTTTATTTATTGGGCTTGTTGGGTTTAATTCTTTTTAAAGTATTTATTGTGTGTATTTTAGTTGTGAGCCACCCTGAGTCCTTTCGGAGAGGGGGCAGCATACAAGTCCAAATAAAATAAAATAAATAAATAAAAATAAAATAAAATAAAACAAGGACAAACAAATAATAATTCAAGATTATTATGAAAAACTGTATGAGCAAGAGAAAGTTCCAGAAGAAAGAATTAAACAATATCTGGAAAAAGCAGATTTACCTAAAGTACCGGAAATAGTGAAAACTATGTTAAATGAACGGATATCGATGGAACTGTCAGAAGCAATTAAGAGACAAAAGAATAATAAAACACAAGGACCGGATGGGCTTCCAGCAGAATTTTATAAACATTTACAAGATATTCAGCGACTATCCATGTTGGAAATTTACAATAAAGTACTGTTTGAATGCTCAAGAGCAGGCACACCAGTTACTGAAAGCAAAAGCTCACATACTTTTGACACATACAAATATATTGTGGGATCCATATAATTAATGAAGTTATGATTGACTTTAGAACAAAGGCATATATTAAATGATTTGCTAATATCACCTCTGTCAGAAAGTAGAACTTTCTGGTGTTGCTATGCAGTTTACAACTTTGTGGGTTTTGATGGGGTGATCAAATCCACCAGTAATAGGGTGACACTGAGCACCCTACTCTGATACTCTAAGACATGCCCCTGAGTATATAAGGGGCTGTCAACTGTCATTTTCTCTGAGGAGATCCAAGATCTGATAGACTGAGGTCTATAACTGAGCAGATATAACAAGAGATCTAAGAGAAGATCCATAACCTATAGAGAAAGAGACTTTCTACATGAGGTTGGTTATATCCAGAGAGAGGATATGAGAGAAAGGACTTTAAATCTCTCATAAAGGTTTCTAGTTGTCTGAAGAACTATTCTGAAGAAACAAAAGAAGGAAGACTCTATAAATAATTAATAATAATATATTTATTAATTGTTCTTTTGTTATAAATAAATCTGTTTAATTTGACAACAACTTGGGCTCTGTAATTATTGAATGACTTTGTGGAATAGATAAAGTTTCAACGATCCAGGACTAGCATAAATCAATCAAATAACTAACAACCTCTCCAATGTACATCCTCAAACTATGCTGGTGTTGGAAGAAATGTTCATCTGGGAAGAAATGTTCCAAGTGGGAAGAAAGACACTTGAAACATGGGGGCTGCTTAGAAGGATGGTTTAATGGAGAAGCAGAACCACCAAGCATGTGTGATTCTGCATAGCTGACCACATGGAGTGGAGAGAGATATATTGATAGGTAGAAGGCTAGTCCTATTATGTATTGAGGGGTCATATCTTAATCCTATCAGTCTTAATGTGCACCAAATATCTGCTGGAGGCAGGGAGCTGTTTTGTCTTTAAAAACATGTTTCTCCTTTTCTCATCCAGGGAAATATAATATTCTGCCTTTTTAATATTTCCTAGAATATTCAATTCTTCTAGGAGATGGGTGAGTGCTAACTTTCTACATTGGAAATATATACCATAAAGACAATATTTTTATTTTGGATCTAATTTTATGAAGGTCATTCATCATGTTTTCTAATCAATAGCAAATATCTTCTCTCACTTGGAACTTGGCTGTATCCCCTGCAATTTTGACATGTTAAATTCTGGTTAAAACAATTATTCTGGAATAAGTCCTTGTCCCAGCTTACTCTCTTGGATAATTCAATTTCACCCTTGAAAATCACTGTATTTAATCCTAATTTTATTTTGTGAAATTTGCATAAAGTAATGATTAGTTGCAATTAGCTTTTGATTTTTCTGGGAATATATCAGATTTTATGATACCAGATTATCTGATGTCATAAGGCACTTTAGAAATTAATAATAGTTAAAACTCCTTAAACTTTATTTTTTAACAGTGTAACCAATGGTTTTACTGAATTTAGGAATGGCTTCCTCCATTAGAGAACGTGGGAAAAACAAATGAGTCGCATTAGTTAGATAGAATAATAACAATAACAAATCTATCTCCACATTAATGTTTTGCTTATAGTGTACTGCATACAACTTAAATTTAAAACAGACACAAACATACTCTCAAAAAATATCCTACAGAAATAAATGAATTTTACATATACTAAATAATATTTTTCATCCGTCTTTATATGGCTTTAACGCAGCAAAGACTTTAACTACGCCAATATTCCCTAACTATTCTCGCATTATTCAAACTGCATTCTCCGCGGTTTGCCACCCGGCTCACAATATTAAAACATTAAGAAAGCCACTGCCCTTTCGTGGGCAGCAGCTTCAAATCCCCGAATGCGTTTGCGCACTTCCTAGCAAATCGCACATCCCGACCGCTAACTCAGAACGCTTTCTTCGAGCCCTCCGGCAGCACTTCCGCGTTCCGGGATCTCAACACGTGACTGGTTAGAGATCCTCTCCATACAACGTTGCTTTGGTGACGCGCCTGGGCTGTTGGACATTTGACTCGTTAAGCGTCAAAGGCTGCTGCAGAGCGGAGCTCCGTTAGTTTCAGGCGAGGCGGCTTTTGGCGCAGCAAGAAGTCAGCGTGAGTCATACGTGGGGACGAGGCTTCAGTGCTGCAGATCTCCACGTTCCACGTGCCAAATTGCCGCATCATCCCAGCGACGTCGTAGGGGGCGGGTGATCACCCGGAACGGACCTGTCCTGTGTTCCCTTTCTTAGCGAATGATTGAATGGAAAGTATTTGTTTAGCTCCACTAGAAAAGAGGGAGGAGTGGGGCTCTGCCAGCCCACTTCTTTGGCTTAGCCTATCTTAGTCTTGGTCCGAAGTGAGGGGGGGGGGGAACGTTCCAGATGACCTCTTTTAATTAAGTGCCACTACTGTTGCAAAGATGGCTGTGCTAAGTTCGTTTCCGCCTGAACTGGAGCGACTGCTGGAGAAAGATCCCTACTTGACTCCTTTTGAGCAAGACTTCCAGCGCAGGTAACTTAACCACCTGGGTCCCTTGGTGGTTCTGCTGGAGTTCTGCCCTCCATTCCCACGACCCTTTGTAACAATGCCATCCCTTTCACATTGTGAAACTTTTCCCATCTCTATTGGTAGAGACAAAAGAATAACAAACAATAGATTACCGTACTCTGAAAGTTACATAGTTGTTACATTTCTGTGTAACAGAAATAGCTCTATTTTATAAATTAGGAGACTGCTTATTTGCAACCTAATTGTGTGCATTCTACCAGAATTGATAACTTTTTTTTAACCAATCCTTATAATAACAGGTTGTTGTTCCATCTGTATAATGCATGTAACTTACTGCAGCTAGCTAAACAAATGTATTTCCTTAACAGAGGGTGGACAGTTGCACATGTGCTGGAAATAGGTTGTGTTACTTGTGTAATAATGTATTTTGACTCATGGCTCCCTGGCAATTTTAGAAGAAAACAGCATAAAACAAAACTATTATATTACAGTCTACAGTTCAATGACCCACATGGGAATATTTAATTTTGGGGGGTGAAAGCAAGATAAGACCAAAGACCTATTATCAAGGGGTATATTGAGGCACTCTGCCCTGTACATACTTGTCCATTATTTACCCACATACTTGTCCATTATTTACCCTTGCTTTGAGGGCAAATAATAGTATATAAAAACCAGAAAAGGAATAACCAAACATAAACCAACAAAATTAAAGATGTGATAAATGAAAAAATGCTAACAGCTTAAGCTGCCTTACAAGTACTGTTCAATATCCTTCCTATACTTTTCTGCCCTTACAAATCGTTATTAGGATATACATTCTCTGCTTCATAGCTTGCCTTTTCTTTAAATTCCTCATTTCAGGATTTTGCCAACTCTACTCCAAATAGTTTTATTCTAAATTCAAACTTTTTTTCATATATTTTGCAATTTAGTCCTTATATAACCAAACCACTTAGTATATTTTCATATAATGAAATTGGCCAAGCCCATCCTAATTTCCACTTCTTTCAACAACATCCTAACAGACCATGTGTAGCTCACCTCAGTATTAGACTGCTGTGAGGATAGTTTTATATTTCAAGTCACAATCTTTCATATGCCACAGAAAAATCATTAGATACTGGTTTCTATTATCAATTGTGACTTTAGTTATTCAGAGCTTGCACAATAATACTTTTTAATAAGATAAAGTATAGATTATTGTACTTAGTTGTACCTATACTACATGCAGCACACTGTCAGTAAAGACTGAAGAGTTTTGGCCCCTTTTGGCTAGTATACCATAAGCACAATCATAGTACAGTTTCATATCAAATATACTGACAGTATTATGTGCATTGTAGTTGTCTCCTCTAGAGATTACTTTTCAAACCAATAACTGTTAGTATTCCACTAACTATTAGGAATGTGTAGTTTGCTGACAGACTCAGAATATTATTTTGTATCATTTAACGAACTGTTTTAAGAACTCAGAGCTGTATCAATTCAGTTGGCCTAAGATCTTCTAATGCTTCTGGTTCAGAAACTCAAGATCCTACTAATAAACATGAATCTTTGAGTTTGCTGGGTTACAACTTAAAATAGCCAAATATATGGTGGTCACTTATTAGGTATGCTAGGAAGTATAGCTAACCTTTATCTGGAGCAGGGATCACCAAACTTTTGGACCTCAGGGACCACCAAACTCATAATTTTAAATCCCGCAGACCAGAGACCCTGGGAAAAATCCCCAAAAAAGTCTGCAGGAAAATTCCCTACCGCGTTTTCCTACCGATCATTCTTTATTTGGGATCGCACGATACCGTCTCCAGCTCCGTTCTCAGGGGGAGAGAGACTTTTGGCTTCATGCAAGAAAAGCAGCAGAAGCAGCAGAAGTCTTTCCTTCTCTCCCCCAAACTCTGCAGGAATGGTGCAGCCTCTTGGAGCAGGATGTCTTGCAGGGTCCCAAAGACTCATTTCTGGTGGAGTTTGCGGGAGAGAAAGAAAGACGTTTGCTGCTTTCCTTGTGTACAGCCAAAAGCAGAAGAAGAAAGAAGTGGAAAGAAGCAGCCCGGTGGCCAGGCCAGGTGCATGGGATGAGTGGGGCAAGTTCCCCCCTCTTCCCTTTCCCCCCTCTCCTCACTACTTCGTGTTGTTTGCTAGCAAGCAATGCAAGCCTTGTGTTCCCGCGGGCCATGTGGGCGGCACAGCCTTGTGTTCCTGCGCAGCCTGGATTAATTGCTTTGGAGGTGCTTTTCTCTGCGGACCACCAAAATTTTCTCACAGACCACCAGTGGTCCCCGGCTCTCTAGTTGGCAACCACTGCTTTGGAGTACAGTTCCTGAATTAAACTTCAGATACATAACTAAAAATTTAGAAAATGAAGGAAGCTGTTATTTTGACAAACATGTTAGACATACAGTACAGTATTGAATGAATCATGGATATTTCCAGTAACCCAATTTTCTGCGATTAAATTACAAGTATGTTGCTTAGATTGGGTTTGATTAATATAATTATGGCTAGCTAATTTGTAAATTGATGTAGGATACATGTGTCAAACTTGCGGCATCTTGTTGCCATCATGTAATGTTTTTTCCCTCCATGGAGCTGGAGTGGACATGGTCTGCACATGATGCATCCAATCTGCGGGCCGCCAGTTTGACACCCCTGATGTAGGAGGAGGAGTGGCAAACCTGTGGATGGAGTTTAATGAGGGATCAATCTAGAATCCCTATCTTTTGAATTTTGTGATTCCTTATCTTGCTTTAAGCAGGTGCTAATTGTTAATTGAGAAGATTTGTCTGCATAGGCTGTTTAGCAAAAAATCAGTTTAATTGGACCTTCAGGCTGTTTAACAATATATCAATTTAATTGGGCTTTGTTGTGGACCTGC
The DNA here is from genome assembly GCA_009733165.1 of Naja naja. Classification (NCBI taxonomy): domain Eukaryota; kingdom Metazoa; phylum Chordata; class Lepidosauria; order Squamata; family Elapidae; genus Naja; species Naja naja. The sequence goes on along the minus strand of CM019152.1, from coordinate 17,642,255 downwards.
ACTTTTGCACCTGACACTTGATGTTTTTACTAACATAGTTATGGGGTTTTCTGTCTCTTAATTACATCACCAAACCTGCAGCTAGTGCAAGGGGTGAATCTTCTTAAAAATCAAGAATGGAAGGCTGCTTTCAGTTAAGGGATAATAAATATGAAACTCTTCTTTCATGTGCTTCTTTAAAACAAATTGAACCCAAATTTATATTCGCAGTTCTTTTGGAAATTTCTTTAAACTAATATTTTCTAGAATATGATCTCTGGCTCTTCGTAAAAGATTATAGTATGAACTTTTGCCAGAGAATAAGATTATAAAAATGGATAAATACTGATGATAATATAATATAGATCAGGGACGACAAACTTGCATCATCATGGCAGTGTCACGTTATGTAGTGGGACTTTCTCCCTCTTCGCTAAACTGGGCGGGGCCAGCACCGGCTACATCCGGCCCATGGGCTGCGAGTTTGACACCCCTGATATAGACTGTAGATAATAGAGGACTTGGAAGTCTTAATACATGACATCATTCTGTCTGAAAATGTGTTTAGTTTCATCTTATAAATATAGCTTTTCTATAATGTGATATGTGGTGATTATTTCCTCTGAACAAATGATGGATAAATCTATATGTAAAACTTTTGATTATGTAGTTGGGAATGCAGTTGAGGCAACTTTCTCTAATTTGGCATCTATATATATTGGAATTTTGCATCTTTTAAAGTTTATAGCCAGTATGTAAATGATAAATAAAATAGCATTACAAAATATTCTAATTATTGGATTATTGACAGTGACAGATTGGGTTGATTTTCAGATTTAAACTTGATTCTCGTTAATATCTTTAAGTAATTCCCTTTTATTTTTTTAAATCAAATATTAGAAGGGATGTATTTTGGAGCAGTGGAGTAATAAAACTTGCCTCTTTGAGGGAAATAGTATTGTAGGGGAGTTAAGATAAAAAAGGGCCATATACTTCAAAGAAGGACATTTTTCAAAGAAGATTATGTGCTAATCTTTAGCAAAAAGATAAAAATCTTGTAGCTTCTCAGAAACAAGATGTGTATTTTAAACAGTTGTCTTAAATGAGAATAACTCTAAGAATATGCTTTTTCCTTCCCTAGCATGATCTTTTCAGACACAGTTCATTACAGTTTCCCAGATATTCCCAGATATTTTAGTAGTAAATTTGGATGCTATATTTTGCAAAAGTAGGTGGCAGCATGTTTAAACCCAGTATTGAAAGAATTTGTCTTAATTTCTGTCAGCGCTAGACTAAGCGAGATTCATTTATTTACAAAGTATATTTGTAGCTTGCTCCTTTGGGTAGCTGAAGTTAGCAGATAATTAAAATGGTATTTTCCAGTTACTTGTCTAAGGATATCACAGAAAGAAGGAGCTGTAGCAAGAAATGCTCAAGGAGGAGATGAGAGAAAATTATCTGCAATTTTATATCTGTTCCCCATTCCTCTGCTACTTAGGCTGCAGCTTGTATGGCCTTCAAGTGAACATCTCATTTGTCAACTCTAAATCAGCTAGAAGAACTTCTGTTCTTGGAGAGGTTCTGTTGGTTCTTCTTTATCTCTCACAATAGTGGGCAATGCTTAGTTCTAAATTGGTAGAGATATATGAGAACACAAGACATAGCATTCATACTCTTAGGTAGATTTCATATGGCAGGGGTCCCCAACTCCTAGTCTGTGGACTGGATCCCTCAGTCTGTGGCATGCCAGAAACTGGTCCGCACCAACAGGTGAAGCCCCGTCTGCGAGATGCAGCCATCACATGAAATCACACCCCCTCTGGTCTGCGGAAAAAGCCTTTCTCCATGGAACCAGTGCTTGGTGCCCAAAAGGTTGAGGGCTGCTGTCATATGGTGTCTCTTTGGAGATAGATATTTCTTAAAACAGGTCAATTCAATGGTATGTACTTTGTTTTCCAGTCCTTTTTAGTATACATAAAACTGCTAGAGATTATCAGGAGATTTGTACCTGCATGCTATCAGTATACTGAAGACACCAAATTTTATTTTCCTATTACATTTTGAGAAAATGAATGAATACATGACTTTATTCAGTAATGGTTGAGATGAGGAATAGTAAATTGAACTGAATCCAGACAAGATAGAAGTACTCCATGGGGGTGAGAGGTAGAGAGGATTATTATTTCAAAGAGTAATAGTTCTGTCTATTCCGAATTGGATCATATTGTCCATGAAGGAGCAGGTATATTGTTTGTTAGTGCTTCTGAACTAAAATCTGATTTCCCAGTATGAGGCAACAAGCAGGAGTCTTTCTGTGGGTTAATATACAACTAACTTCCTGAAGATAATCTTAAAATATTAATGGATATGATAACCTCCAGACTCAATTATATTGATGGGCTGTACATGGGGAAGTTTCTTTGTTTCTGGTCTAAAATCTTTGGACTGATATCCAGCTAAGATGGTAACAGAGGAACAAAAAGAATAAAAAGACCCAGTCCATTTCAGATTGTTGGGTGTTATTCTTAAAACTCAGTATAGCTTAGGTTGAAATTGTTTGAGATAACTCTGACCTCAGTATGAACCTTCATGCTTTTTGAGAACATTTGAGAACGTTCACATAGTTTCTGAGAGGTTATTTGGTAGCAATTCAGCTTTCCATGTTATAATCTCAGCTTTTTGAATTCACACACTGCAGAATTAAGGAGCCTAACATTTTTATTAATGTTTAAAAAGACTATTAAATATTTTGAATAGGGTTTTAATGTTAACTATTTCAACTATTGATTTTAAAATGTATTACCGTGTTTCCCTGAAAATAAGACACTGTCTTGTATATATTTTTGGCTCCCAAAAACACACTAGGTCTTATTTTCTGGGTAGGTCTTATATATTTATGGTGCCAAATAGTGGGTGTGAGTGTGTAGGGGGGGTGTTTCGCGGGTGCACGGTTGCTCCCTGAAAAGTCTTCCTGGAACTGGAGATTTACACTAGGTCTTATTTTCGGGGTAGGTCTTATAATAGGGCAGGTTTAGAAAATAGTGCTAGGTCTTACTTTCGGGGTAGGTCTTATTTTTGGGGAAACACGGTATTAGTTTTAATTTGGCTTTTTGGCTTGTAATGGTTCAGTTATAAATTTATTTTTATAGGAAAATTGAGTGGGCAGCAATGTTTAATAAATAAATATAACATTTTATAATGTAGGATTTTTATGAAATTCATTATTCAGTAATTTTATATTGCTATTTTCAGTAAAACATGTCTAGCTAAAACTCAAAATCCTTTTATAGCAATTAGTAATTAAGCATATTGGATTTCATTTAAATGAATGTAGATATAAAATTTATTGTAAAATAAGACACGTCATTTAAAATATATATTGATATAGAAACCTGTTCCAGGCAGATAGATATAACTATGTAAAATCTTGTAATTAAAAAGTCAAAACATAAGGAGTATCATTTTTGACATATCTGTTTTTATTATATATGGTACTGGTGGTTATTAGAAAATACATTTAGAACAACTTTCTGAAAAACTCTACCATTAAATTATAAAATTGAATTCTAATTTAACTTTAGAAAAAACTAATTTTCAGATTTGCATCTCAAACTTGAAATTGGAAAACCAGTGGGCGGGGGGAAGTTGAAAGTAAACCAAACTCCTATTTCCTATTGGAAATAATAGGAATGAAATAAAGAAGCAATCATCAGTAGATATGGTGTGATTTTGTTAAGAAGTGAGCAAAATGAGGCATGTTTTCAACTACCATAGCAAAAGAAAAAAGAAAAAAAGTATAGCATGTTTTTACTGTAAGTTATCCTTAGAGTTATTATAAAACTGCAGTTCCCAGCCTTTCTGGCTCCATGGACTGATGGTGGTAGCGGCTGTGGTGGGATAGGATAGCTTCCGGCACACAGCCTATATCCCACACATGTACAAATGAAGCTTTGTATCCTTGCCCACCACTTACATGGCTTGGTTCCCAACAGGCCATGGCCCAGTCCATGGACAGGAGGTTGGGGACCCCTCTTATAAAGAAAAAACACTAATTTTTACATTTTTAAAAATCTGTTTGTGTCCTAGAAGCTTCCTTCATAATGAGCTGATTTTTTTGGGCACAGTTGTGGAAAACAGGAAATGTGATCTGTCATGTTGTAAGACCAAATACATGAAGTTTTTAAAATAGTTCCATAAATAAACTTGGTATAAAATTTGCAAAACTTATTTGTGTATATTAATACTACCTTCTGATTTCTTTCATTCTGTATCTCTTATTTAACACGAGTTGTTAGTTTGTAATAGCACATCATTCTCTGGTTTTATTATATTGTGAATTATTTGTCTCATTACAAATATTATTATTATTTTATTATTATTTTATTAGACTTGTATGCCGCCTTTCTCCCGAAGGACTCAGGGTGGCGAACATATAAAAAGGAACATATATACAATAAAAAGATATTAAATAAAGACAAGTCTAAATTACAAGAAACATTAAAACAGTTAAAATTACAATAATAAACAATGCTATTAAAACAACCCGCCCCCATGGTCAATCCAGGCCGGCCTGCTGAAATAGCCAGGTCTTCAGGTCTCGACGAAAGGAGCGGAGATCAGGGGCCAAACAAAGATCCGCAGGGAGCTGATTCCATAGGGCGAGGCGCACATAAAGGCCCTAGCCCTGGGAACCGCCAGCCGACAATGCCTGACCCGGTATTCCCAGGAGGCCCCTCCTGTGGGAGCCCGGTGCGATCAGAATGTGATGCAGGCAGGAGGGGTTCCCGCAAGTACCCTGGACCCAAGCCATTTAGGGCTTTATAAGTTATTACTAACACCTTGAAGGAGACCCAGGAGGCAACCGGCAACCAATGCAAGTCGCAGGAGGGGTGTAACATGGGAGTATTGGGATACCCCATCACAGCCAGCGGCCATTCTGCACCAGCTGCAACCTCCGAGTAATCCGCAAGGGTAGCCCCATGTAGAAACATTGCAGTAGTCGATTCTGGAAGTGGCGAGCATGGGTGACCGTTGAAGGGCATCTCGGTTCAGGTAAGGGTGGAGCTGGTGAACCAGCGAACCTGGGGAAAGCCCCTGGCCACAGCCCCTACTTGCTACTCCAAATTGAGCTGTGCATCCAGGAGGACGCCCAGATTCCTCGCCCTATCCACGCGGTACCTCCCCCATGACCAAAGATGGTACATCCACTGAACGAGATGCGGTAAGAACAGCCACTCAGTCTTGGCGGGTTGAGCCTGAGTCTGTTACTCCCCATCCAGGCCTGCACCGCCTCCAGGCACTGGGACATCACCGAAAGAGCATCAATGATCTGGTCTGGGGTGGAGATATACAACTGGGTATCATCTGCATATTGATGATACCTCACCCCAAAACCACAGATGATCTCAGCGGTTTCATGTAGATATTAAACAGGAGAGGTGAGAGAACCAACCCTGGGGCACCCACAAGTGAGGGCCTGGGAGGATCTCTGCTCTCCTGCCAACACCGACTACCCGGCGGTCCGAAGGTAAGAGGAGAACCACCGTGAAAGCGGTGCCCCCTCCCAGCCCCTGGAGCGCATAGAAGGATACCATGGTCGATGGTATCAAAAGCCGCTGAGAGATCTAAAAGGACCAGGACAGAAGAAAAACCCCTGTCCCGAGCTCTCCAGAGATCATCCACCAGTGCGACCAATGCTGTCTCGGTGCTGTGTCCGGGCCTGAAACCCGATTGGTACAGGGCAAGATAATCAGTTTCCTCCAGGAACAGTGGAAGCTGCTGGACCACCACACTCTCAACAACCTTAAAAGCGAAGGTTGGAGACTGGACGATAGTTGTTCAAAACGGTTGGGTCCAGAGCAGCTTCTTGAGGAGGGGTCTCACCACTGCCTCCTTCAGGGTGGCGGGAAAAACCCCCTCACTCAAAGAAGCGTTGACAACTGCCTGGAGCCAACCCGCGTGTAACCTCCTGGAGGCATAAACCAACCAGGAAGGACACGGGTCCAATAAACATGTGGTGGAAGAGAGCCTCCGCATGATCCTGTCCACTTCATCCAGGGAGACAGGGTCAAACTCAACCCAGATAGGATCCACAAGACTCATCGCCACTCCATCATCCAAACCCTGCCAGTCGGAGTCCAAGCCAGCCCGAATCTGAGCGATCTTATCCGTTAGATGTAAACTAAATTCCTCTGCTCTGCCGCGCAGAGGGTCCCCCCTCTCCTCCAATTGCAGGAGGGAGCGAGTGACCCTGAACAGGGCCGCAGGGCGATCATCTGCGGACACGATCAGAGTGGAGAAGTAAGCACATCTTGCTACTCTAATCGCTTCCAGGTAAGTCCTAATGTAGGCTCTTAGCTGGAGACGGTCAGACTCAGAGCGACTAGTCTTCCACCTGCTCTCCAGGCATCTCCTCTGCCGCTTCATCCCCCGAAGCTCCTCTGAAAACCAAGGAGCCAAACGAGGTCTGTGGCGAGGGAGAGGCCGCAAGGGGACAACCCGGTCGAGCGCTGCCGAGGCTGCCTGTTGCCAGGCGGCCGCCAAAGTCTCGGCCGGGCTGTGGTCAAGGGAGGTGGGCAAGAACCCCAGGGCCATCTGAAACCTCTCCAGGTCCATCAGGCACCTGGGGCAGAACCATTGTATCGACTCCTCATTCCAGCAGCGAGGAGCAGCCGATTGGAAGACCAGCCTCAGGAGATAGTGATCTGTCCATGATATGGGTAGAATAACCGGAGATCCATCCCCAGATCACTACACCACTGCCCCGAGATAAAAACCAGGTCGAGCATGTTTCCCCCCTCATGGGTGGGCCCCTGAATCACCTGGGTCAGGTCCATGGCTGTCATGGATGCCAAGAACTCCTGAGCCAATCCAAACGCCACCCCCAGAGAGGGCAAGTTGAAGTCCCCCAGGACAATAAGCCTGGGAAACTCCACCGCCACTCCCGAGAGGGCATCCAGCAGCTCGGGAAGGGCTGTTGCAACACAGCTGGGGGACAGGTACGTCAACAACAGGCCAATATCTTCCTGCCTTCGAAGAAATGATTAATCTATTGTGGAATCAGCTCCCCTTGGGCCTTCGTTTGGCCCCTGATCTCCGCTCCTTCTGCTGGGACCTGAAGACCTGGCTATTTCAGCAGGCCGGTCTGGACTGAACTAATGGGAGGGGGGTCTTTCTTTTAAAGTAATTTTAATTACTTTAGTATTATTTAATTACTTTAGTATTATTGGGCTTGTACTGTTTAATTATTTTTTAAGTAAATTATTGTATTGTGTTTTATACTGTGAGCCGCCCTGAGTCCTTAGGGAGAGAGGGCGGCATACAAGTCTAATAAACTATTATTACTATTAACAGGATCATGCAGAGGTTGTCTTCCACCACGTGTTTATTGGACCCATGTCCTTCCTGGCTGGTTTATGCCTCCAGGGAGGTTACACGCAGCTGGCTCCGGGCAGTTGTCAACACCTCTTTGAGCGAGGGGTTTTTTCCCGCCGCCTTGAAAGAGGCGGTGGTCAGACCCCTCCTCAAGAAGCCTGCCTTGGACCCGGCCGTTTTAAACAACTATCGTCCAGTCTTCAACCTTCGCTTTTTAGCGAAGGTTGTTGAGAGTGTGGTGGTTCAGCAACTTCCGTTGTTCCTGGAGGAAGCTGATTATCTAGACCTGTATCAAGCGGGCTTCAGGCCTGGACACAGCATGGAGACAGCATTGGTCGCACTGATGGATGATCTCTGGCGGGCTCGGGACAGGGGCTTTTTCTCTGTCCTGGTCCTTTTAGATCTCTCAGCGGCTTTTGATACCATCGACCATGGTATCCTTCTGCGGCGGCTCTGGGGGTTGGGAGTGGGGGGCACCGTTCTGCGGTGGTTCTCCTACCTTTTGGGCCGCTCGCAGTCAGTGTTGGCAGGAAAGCAGAGATCGGCCCTGAGGCCCCTCACTTGTGGGGTGCCGCAGGGGTCAATCCTCTCACCTCTCCTGTTTAATATCTACATGAAACCGCTGGGTGACATCATCTGTGGCTTTGGGGTGAGGTATCACCAATATGTGGATGATACCCAGCTTTACATCTCCACCCTAAACCAAATCAGTGATGCTCTCTCCATGATGTCCCGGTGCCTGGAGGTGGTGCAGGTCTGGATGGGGAGTAACAGGCTCTGGCTCAATCCGGCCAAGACTGAGTGGCTGTTCTTACCGGCATCTCGGTGTTCAGTGGATGTGCCATCTTTGGTCATGGGGGGAGAGGTGTTGCCCCCCGTGGATAGGGGAAGGAATTTGGGCATCCTCCTGGATTCACAGCTCAGTTTAGAGGAACAAGTGGGAGCTGTGGTCAGTGGGGCTTTTGCCCAGGTTCGGCTGATTCGCCAGCTCCACCCTTATCTGAGCCAAGATGCCCTTCGAATGGTCACTCATGCGCTCGTCACTTCCAGAATTGACTACTGCAACACTTACTACATGGGGCTGCCCTTGCGGACCACCCAGAGGTTGAAGCTGGTGCAGATTGCAGCCGCACGGGCTGTGATGGGGGTGTCCCGATACTCCCATGTTACACTCCTCCTGTGCGACTTGCACTGGTGGCCGGTTGCCTCCCGGGTTTCCTTCAAGGTGCTAGTAACAACTTATAAAGCCGTAAATGACTTGGGTCCAGGGTACTTGCGGGAACGCCTCCTGCCAGCATCACACTCTGATCGCCCCATGCGCTCCCACAGGAGGGGCCTCCTTGGGATTCCATCGGTTAGACATTGTCGGCTGGCGGTTCCCAGGGCTAGGGCCTTTTCTGTGGGAGCGCAGAATCAGCTTCCTGTGGATCTTCGTTTGGCCCCAATCTCCGGTCCTTTCCCGAGACCTGAAGACCTGGTTGTTTCAGCAGGCCGGTCTGGATTGACCCGGGGGTAAGTTATTTTAGTTGTTTTAATTTTAATTGATTCTAGACTTGTAGTTCAACAATTCAGTTTTATTGTAATTTGTATGGTTTTTAAATGTTCGCCACCCTGAGTCCTTAGGGAGAAGGGCAGCATACAAGTCTAAATAATAATAATAATAATAATAATAATAATAATAATAATAATAATAATAATAATAATAGTCCCCACATAGCCTTATGTGTGAATGATATGAATAATTTGGATCTATTGTAATCAAATTTCAGTTCTGAGAATTTAATTGCACAGGTTTTTTTTTTAAAGAGGGAAGAATATAGCTACGTGCATCGCCTTAGATCTCACAACAGCTTTTGAAAACATTGATCATGTTTCCTGTTGAGTTGACTAGAATAGCTAGTACTGTTCTTTAGTGTTTCAGTTCCTAATTTTAGGGCTGGCTATGAAAATGTCTTTAGATTGGCTATGCCTATTCAGGCTTGCTAGATTTGGGAATATACAATATGCATAAATGTAAAACCCAGTGTAAACTTGTGCAATTTGTACAAATAACCACATGCTTGAATGAGTCATCACTTTCTATTTCCTCTAGATGTTATTTATCAGTGCTTTAGTGTTGTAGAGAAATATAGATTATTATATTTGGTTTACTGGACATAGCAATTATTTGTCTATGTAGTCATCTTAATTGCATTTAACTTGATGAGCTCCTTAACAATGGAAATGCTCTTTAAATAAATGTGTTTCATTTTAAATGTATATAGTTGAGATGAAAAGTATATGTCTATGTCAGACATAAATGATAACCAAGGCAACTGGTTCAAAAGCAAAATGAAAAATTTCATGCTTGTTATTATTTTATTATTGTTCTAATAGAGTAAAATATCCTTGCAAAATGACATGACTATATTTTGCTTTCTTAGTAATATAAAACCTAGTAAGTGTTTTCTGTAACTAACTGGTTACAACATTATAATAATTTATCAAAAATATGCTTGCTTTCTGATGTTTCTGAAGGACAGATTTAATGGGACCGATTCTCCTTTTTGTATTTCGTACTAGGGCCATTGTTATGTAATCTGTGGTATTTGCAGTGTTGTGAAATTTGCTCTGTGCTGTTTTTCCATTCTCTCCTTGGTTAGCATCGCTGTCTAAAATCTCTACCTCTTTTCAATTCAATTCATTTAATCAATACTTATAAAAAGAGACACAGCTGAATAGAAGAATAAACAATCATTCTTAAAGTTAAAACAAAAGAAGCTGGACGATTACCTTATGCCAAAGCCTGGAAGAACAACCATGTCTTTAAGTAACTTTTGAAGTGTCGTCATGGTGGGAACAAATCTTTATGGATATATCCAGGTGATATTGCAAAGGAATAGACATGCCTCCGGGCTCCTGTAAGGTTATTCTGATGGAAAGGAACTGGAATTAATATTCCTGCTTGATGGGCAGAAACAATTGGAGGTAATTGATTCCTCAGTTAGCCACAGACTATGCTGTCAAGATCTTTAAAGGTGACAACTATTACCTTGAATTATACCCGGAAGCCAACTGGCAACCAGTGCAATATACGAAGGAGTGGGATCATATTAGCATAAAGTACAATTCCCATCACTGCATTTGGGATCAGCTGTATGTTCTGAATAGGCTTCAAAGAGCAGATCCATGTGGAGCACATTACAGTAATCCAGTTGTGCTGAGACCAAGGCATCAGTGGCTTAACAGTCTTCCAGTACAGAAAAAGATGCAATTGAAATACCATATGTGCTTAAACAAAGCTTGGATCAAACCATTCGGGTTTGTTTCCTAGGTTTGATTCTTCCTCTCTGAATATTTTTAATTGCTTTGTTTTGTTGTTACATAGTCTAAGCTCTAAATTAATTAATTCCATTATTTATTTATTTAATTTATATTGCCGCCTATTTGCCCATGGCAACTCGAGGCAGCTTACACAATGTAAAACCATATTTAAAACAAAACAAAAAACAAAAACAAAACTGACAAAAAGAATCAAATAAATCAATAAAGTAAAATAGAATGAAATCTGGGGGAAAAATGCAAGCCATCTCCCCTATAAGGTGACTCTGGGCATCAGATTTGCTTCATTTGTGCCATTTACTGTATTATCACCTTAATTCTCACAGTCTTGTTATTTATAAATACTAAATAGCAGTAAAATAAATTATTTCGAAATATAACAAAATTATCTGCCAACCCTTTGAGTAGATCAGGCCAGGAAAAAGATACAGCAAGAAATATTGGAATTCTACTTATTGTTCTAGAGCATAGTAACAGAATCTTGGAACCCTGAGATTGTCTCTCCTTTCCTTACTTATACAAAAGAGAATCAAGAAAGGGAAATTTTAATGTTTTTTTCAACATGCTCGTTTTCCAGGCTGTTGCTGTTGTTTATTTACATAATGACAATTGACTATCTTCTTGAAGACTGTCTCCATGCCTCTTCATACCCACACATATTAATCCCCCAGAACTTCTTGAAAAGCCAAGTTTTTACCAGCTTACAGGTTATGAGGACATTTTAATGGCTAAAGTGTTGTATAAAAGGGAAATTGCTACTGTGAATAACTACTAGCAGGGTGCCTCCTGCTCACTTACAGTAGTTAAGGAAAGAAAACCTAGTAGGTATTCTATGACTATTCAGGCAGAGACAATTTTGAAAATTGATCTCTTAAATAACTGGGCCATAAGCCGTATGCAATTTTAAAGGCAGCAAATAGTATCTTGGAATGCACTTGGAAACAGAGAATTCTAGAACCACTGTTTACTGTTTACTATTTACTGATAGTTTTTTCAGGTTGTAGTGGAGCCATCATAACACAATGCCCCTGACTCCCAATTTTTGTAGATGGCTGAAGAAAATTGTTGCAGAAGCCACAGAGAGATCAAAGAGGACAGGACTGATTATGTTTCTTCCATCCAAGGCTCTATATCTGTCATTTATAAGAGTGACGTATGCAGATTTCATCACGTGCTTAGGTCTGAAGCCAGACATCCAGATAATCTGCTTATACCAGGGCTGTTTATGCCAATTGGTCCAGTTTTGAGGTTCCATCGTTGGTCATGGGGGAGGAGGTGTTGCCCCCCGTAGACAGGGCACGGAATCTGGGGGTCTTCCTGGATCCACGGCTCAAATTGGAGGAGCAGGTGGGGGCCATGGTGAGGGGGGCCTTTGCCCAGATCCAGCTGGTTCGCCAGTTGCGCCCATACCTGGATCGAGATGCCCTGCGCACAATCACTCAGGCACTTGTCATTTCCCGACTCGATTACTGTAATGCTCTCTACCTAGGACTGCCCTTGCATACCACTCGGAGGCTTCAACTGGTGCAGAATGTGGCCGCACGGGTAGTGATGGGAGCTTCCCAGTACTCCCATATTACACCCCTCCTGCGCGACCTGCATTGGCTACCAGTCGTCCTCCAGGTGAGATTCAAGGTTTTAGTGTTAACATTCAAAGTCCTATATGGCCTGGGTCCGGGGTATTTACGAGAACGACTCCTGCCAGCATCAAATACCAACTGCCCTGTACAAGCACACAGACGGGGGCTCCTCGGGGTGCCGTCTGCGACTCAGTGTTGCTTGGCGACCTAGGGAAGGGCCTATTCCGTGGCGGCTCCCACTCTATGGAATCATCTTCTGCCGGAGCTCCGGCTGGCCCCCGATCTCCACACCTTCCGCCACGATTTAAAGGCCTGGTTATTTGCGCAGTCCGGGCTGTGCTGACCTCCTGGGGGGGGGTTGACTGTTTTAACTTTGGGATTTTAAATTTTATTTGACTTGTATTTGGTTTAATCTGCTTTTTAGGTAACTTATTTATTGTTGTGTTTTAGCTGTGAGCCGCCCCGAGTCCTTTTGGAGAGGGGGAGGCATACAAGTCGAATTAATAAATAAAAATAATTGCAATCACACTATTTTCTCCCTAACTTTTCTCCAAAAGGAAGGCTGGAGATAGAATGGTAGTTATTGATAACTGTTGGTTGCATGACAGGCTTTTCAAGAAGTAGGCAGACCACCTCTTTCAGGTCTGCTGGGATCTCATTCTATCTTAAATATTAACTTGAGCCCATGTCTTCCCAATTCCCCCATTAGGTCTCTTCAACTGCCCAGTGAACAAGAGTCCAACCCACATGTTAGAACCGAGATCACAGAAAACTATCCACTTCCTTGAAGTCTTATAGACTCACAAATTCTCTAGATAATCTCACTAGGCATTACTTTTGTTGTCTCACTAGATTCTGTCCATCTGGTTTCTTGGACCATACAAATAGTTCAAAAAATGATTAAGTACAATGCAATGCACATGCCAAATTAAAATAATTTTTGTAGTAAATGTTTATTAGCACTCAAGTATTACAGAACTTATAGTTACATATAAAGTTTGTGGGGCTTTTTTTGAGCTACCATAATTTTGTTGGGTTCACTAATAGCTGTAATATATTGTATTCTGCTATATACACAAGAGCACATGCTGTTCTCCACACAATTTTATAATTTATTGCTATACTGCATACATTTATGCATTCCAGAATTGTACTTTATCATTGTGTTTATACAGGAGGAAAAATGTCTTAATTTAAATTTTTTGGTTTATAATTTGGAATGCTGCAAGCCAGAATAATTTTTTCTCCATTACAGATATTACTCAGATAAACAAAAATAGTACTGTTTTCTTCCCATTAGCTAGCTTGTAGAAGTTCAAATGGAGAATGGATGGAATTTGCTTAAATAAATTAGTTCAGTATGTGGCTTGTAGTGAAAACATAAAATATAGTTGCTTTTATTAAAATCCTATGTACAGATTCCTGTGTATCTTTTCACAACTCTGATACATTTTATTTAACCCATTATAGTTTTCATAGGATTATTCATTCCATATGACATAGATTGCTTCATAATCATATGTGAATCTCCTGATTCCCATTTAACCACTTTTGAAGAAGATTGAACTTTTTCTGAGCCTCTGATATAAGTTTTAATTGTCCGGTATATATTCCATTGGATAATTTGGCTTCATTCATCTCATTAAGTCATAATATATATTTTGGACAAGGATGAGTATTCTTTATTTTAGAAACCAACTTTTTGTGAGAAAAAGAATGGCCAAAGCCAAGGCTGAAATTTTGTGGAACCATGGTGTTCTAATAACTGAATGGGAAATAAGAGTTCAGCAAAAATGAATAGATCAGTTTTAATAATTATATTTTAATACTTATAAAATAATGATCAAACCTTGCACCTTTTTACAGAGTCAAACCTTTAGAAATACATTGACTATGATGTTCACTTGTCCAAGCGGATCAGGAATGAGTTCTTCAGCAATCCAGCTTTAGTTATGTGTGTGCTGAGCTTGTGCACCTAAAGTCAGAGTCCTGTAAGAATTTGCTTCAGAATTTTTTGTACTCTTTCTTGGAAAAGCTGACAATGGGCACATCCATGTAAAATGGGGGCAAACTCTGTCAGTTCTTCAGATTTATATTTACTTCTGATTCTGAAGGTATTCTTTTCCAGCACAGCAAATAAATTAAAGTAAAAATTGAACATACTCCTTTTAGAACTTTTCTTAAAAGGCTTGACTGATTCTTATTTTTAATCTTCCGATATTGTTATCCTGAATATGCCATTTCCTTGATCTAGATCTCTTGGCAAAATATAATACCTTTGTTATCTGGCAGTTAATCTGATGGTGATTATCAAAGCAATATGGCCTGAGCTTTTGGTGCTCTCCTAAGACTATTTTGAGATTGAAATAAAATCACTGCATGATCAGTATATAACATGAATGGCAACCATTTATCAGGTTACTTAGGTAAAACAATAATTGTGCAGTGTGGGCCAATACACATTGCACAACGCTGCTTATTATTTACCTGCATTGGAGCAAGGTTTGAAAGGTGCCCTTTGGATTGCATTTTACGTGCTGGCCTGTATCTTCATGTAATTTATAAATGAGGCAGGGGTAAACATCTGTCTGTAGCCTTGAATTTTTCCCATAGGGCTTCTTGAGAAATAAAATCGAATGGGTTACTAATTTGCATTATCTGTCTTGCCAACTGGGCTTCCAGTAGCTTTGCCAGCTTTCATCTAATTATCAGAGTTTTAATCTTGGCAGCCACAAAGAATTGGCAACTCGGAAAAGGAGCCCTCAGATAAACTTGGGGGTATCATGAGCTTATCTGGAGTGTTATAAAGTGATCAAAGGGGAGGGGGATTTCCAACATTGTGTCAAGAATATGGAAAAATTGCTGTGGTGATGTTGAATCTAAGAACTTTGGAGCTAGTCTGCCAAAATAGGGATAAATCTTAAATTATGTTATTAAATTGCTGCCAATAAGCCCTCTCTTTTTAAATTTCATATGAAAATTATAACCTCTCTTCATTTTTGGGACATGATAGGGCTTCGTAATATGCAGTAAGTATAAACTGTATAACCATTTGTAACATAGTTTATAAAAATAAATGTAACTAGGGATGATATATTTAATGAATTATGAGGTAACACAATTACATTTTAGCATGAAACTATCCAGGTATTTCAATATTTGCAATATGTATTTAATGTGTGACCCTAGTCTTATGTCATTTTTAAAAATAGTAATGTCTGAATAAATAAAGAGTTATTTGATCTGAAATTATTATTCTTCTGATTGACTTTTGGCTAGGATATTTGCAATGTCAAATTGTATGAATGTAGCAATACCAATAGCACTTAGACTTATATACCACTTCACAGTGCTTTACAGCTTCTCTAAGTGGTTATAGAGTAAGCATATTGCCCCACCAATCTGGGTCTTCATTTTACTGACTTTGGAAGGAGGGAAAGCTGAATGAACCTTGAGTCAGTGAGAATTGAACTACCAAACTGCAGGTAGCCAGCAGTCAGCAGAAGTAGCCTGGAGTCCTGTGTTTTAACCACTGAACCACCACGGCTCATCATATGGCTGTTCTAATCAGATTACCAATATCGGGCAATTATTTATTTGATTTATATTCTGCCTTTTTTGTACAGAACTCAAGGCAGCATACATAGTGCTTCTTCTTACTTCCCTACAAACCAACTTTGTGAGGTAGCTTGGGCTGAGAAGGAGTGCTTGACTCACCAGTGAGCTTCTGTGGCTAAGGGTAGATTGGAACCTAAGTCTCCCAACCCCTAGTCAAACATTTTAATCCTTATACCACAATAAGACATGGGCTGTGTATACATCGTCATAATAGTATTTTGAAAAGGAATGTCTTACAAGAAGGGTACTTACAACCATTCATTTAACAATAGTTTGAAGTTACAAAAGTACTGAAAAGAGTAGCTTAAAAGACGTCCTTGAAGTTATAACAATTGTACCACCTGCCTGGTCAGGTAATAACATAATTTGGGTGCATGGCAACTGGCTCACATTTACAATGGTTGCAGTGTCCCAGAATCAATTGATTACAGTTATGAACTTCCCATTTGTCTTCCAATATGCACACTCAACTGTGGAAGCAGGATTTGCTTAATGACCACATGGTTCATGTAACAATTGTGTGCTTTGGCTAGAGTTTGCAATAAAAATGTCATAAAATTGGATCCAAATTACTCACTTAAAAACCACAACATTTAGCAAGTGAAATTGTGATCCTAACTGGGATTGTAAATTAAGAATTACTTGAACTTTGGGATAACAAAACATATTTATTGTTACACCTGAAATGCTCCTTAAGGTTTGTGTTTTAGCCTTTTACTTTGGCAGTAGTATGTTATTAATTCACTTGGAGCAGTAAGTATTATAAAGGAAAAACAAAATTTTTGCTTTAAGTATGGCACTATATTGTATATATAATATGAGGCTGAATATATTGTTTTCTGAGTACCTAGCATATGAATTAGAATCACTGAACTGAAAGAATTCCCAGAGGTCATCTGGTCTAAGAATCTGCTCAGCACAAGATCTTGAGCAGAAACATGTTGAGTTTACGTTGTTCCATGTGGAGATTGCATTTTTCTTTTATTCAGTTATGTATTCACTAAAGCACAATTTGATCATGAGTGTATAAATTCTTGTATCCAGCAGTATCTTATATACATAAACCCCCTCCTTAAAAATCACATAGTTAGATTTGTTATCTGAGTATTGATGAAGGACAAGACTTCAATAACATTTCTTAATATAGCCCAGGGTCATGATGTGAATTGAATATCTTCTATACATCAATGGTACTGAACTCCAAACTATTACATAACCTGTACAGTAGATCAAGGGTGTCAAATTCAAGGCCTGGAGGCCGGATCTGGTCCGTGGGGTGCTTAGATGTGGCCTGTGGGGACACCCTGGAAACAGAAAAGGACTGGCCCACTGTGCTGCTGCCAGTGAAAATGAGCTTGGGGGAGCCTTAGGCGGCCTCTGTTTGCAGAGGCTGTTGCAGCCGAAAACAGAGTTCAAGAGCCCATTTTCACTGGCAGAGCACTCAGGCCACCACAGGCACCCCCAACACCAGTGATGTCGACCTAGCCCCCCCTGCCCCCAAGGTCAAACACAACCCTGATGCAGCCCTCGATGAAATCGAGTTTGACACCCCTGCAGTAGATGTTAAATAATGGAAACTGATCACTATGTTATTCATAATGAAGCAGCCACTTCGTTGATTTTTGCCTCCCAACCACCACTATCTGGAACTGACAGCCGGGAAAGAAGCAGGACTATTTTAAAAATGATATTTCCAATCCCCAATTTCGACAACTAGGTATAATTGTTGATAGTATTGAAGATCATGGAAAGATTCAAAAGTACAAGGACAGGGATACTACTTTCATCCAGATCACAACACAGTTAATCAAGTAGAGCAATACTGCTTATAGCACTGAACAGATAGGCACTCATACTTGCCAACTCTGGAACAGTAAACTGGGTATTGCCAAGGTGTCATGACAGATCCCACTTCCCGTGTCTGGCACTCAAGTTGGTGCAGGACCTGAAGCCCGTATAGACACATTTCGGAGAAGGTAACATGATTTTCCTCAGCTAGGTCTCAGTAACATATGTCAGGTTTGTACATTTGTCAACCACAAGATGGTTGGATCTGGTCTTATTACAGACCACTGCTAGTTTTTGACCAAGTAGCCCAACAGTCCAGCAACTCAGAATCCTGGTAGAAGCAGCAGAGGAAGAAGAAGGGATAGCTTCTTTTGGAGTTCTCTCTTCATATATTTATATTTAAAATAGCATACTGTTACATCAGCTAATCTGAATATTGAATTTGACTGAGGAACACTGATTTTATTGTATCTTGCATCGCTAAGAAAAATCCACAAGGCAAGAGATGAAGTAAGAAGCACCTGTGCACAAAAAGAGGAAAACAAATACATGATAGATAATCTGTCTTTTTTAAAAAAACATGAATATTTATGCTTTGTTATATATTGTAAAGCCATAGAAAATTTACATTTTCTCATTAATATGCACAAACTGTCCTACTGAAAATACTTTGTTCCTTCAAACCATGTCAGTGAACTTGGATTTCATTAAAGTATATAGCTGAATAAACAAATAATTACATTTTAAAGTTCAGTCACAGTAGTCCTTGGAAATTTAATATAAGCACTATGTAAAGTACAGCAAAGGTCATGTTAATAAGACATAGGAAATTTCTTGGATTAGTTAGCTATATGGAGAATTTCACTTTAAATCCAGGATGAAGAGCATGTTAACACATTAATTTCGAGAGAGGAAAAAACGCAAAGTAATAATATGTAACAATATAAAATATGATTGTATCATATTAATAATTATTATTATTGGATGGGGATGCTCAAACATAAAAGGGTTGTCACTTGGACTTAAATAATTTATCTGATTTATTGAATCATTTTGGCTGTAAAACATACTGATTTCTATATAGGTTATGCCTATCAATGTAATAGAAATAGCAATAGCACTTAGACTTATACTGCTTTATAGTGCTTTACAGCCCTCTCTAAGCGGTTTACAGAATCAGCATATTGCCCCCAACAATCTAGGTCCTCATTTTACCCACCTCAGAAGGATGGAAGGCTGAGTCAACCTTGAGCCTGGTGGGATTCGAACTGCCAAATTGCAGGCAGCTGGCTGCCAGCAGAAGTAGTTTGCAGTACTGCACTTTAACCACTGCGCCACTGAGGCTCATAATATTTACACATAGTCCTCAAATTATAACTATTTCTTTAGTAACTGAAGTTATAATGGCACTGAAAAAAGTCACATGACTGGCTTTCATGTTTACAACCATTGCAGCATCCCCATGGTCACATGATCAAATTTGGGTACTTAGCAACTGGTATGAATTCATGAATTCATTTTTAAAATCTTAGTATCAAATTGATACCAGTGTTATGCATATCTTGGCGAAGTTATTTAAAAGGCAGTTTCAAAAAGCTTTGCAACTGGACCAGAGGAAAGCTTTCTTCCTTCCTTCCTTCCTTCCTTCCTTCCTTCCTTCCTTCCTTCCTTCCTTCCTTCCTTCCTTCCTGATTGAGCTAACCACTTAAATGTTTATAGTATTGCATGCTGATGTGCCTGGATCACCACAGATCAATTATGTTATGGATGGGTGTGATTAATACATCTATTACAACATAGAGTAATTTTTCCTCCTTATTCTTAATTATGACTTAAGATCCTGTTGGGCTCCAGTAATGATATTAAAGCATTCAGAAGATATTGGCATGATTCACTTGGTTGTACTTGCTCTGATACATTCTTAGGGTAGCAGGAATCCATAGTGATTCATCTCTGTGATACTCCAATCTTTTGTAGGAAAGCAACTTCATTAGAAAAATGAAATGGCAACTAAAATAATATGTTTCCTTTTTGTTTTTAACAGAATTTTTTTATCATGATAGCTTCTCATTTTTAACAAGTCATTTAATTAAACATGACATGGGATTTAGAACTTTTCTTCTCTTAAATCCCCTATTTATAGAATTCTTGAAATGAGTTTAAGATAATGTGGAGCAAAAACTAGAGATCACACTAGCAATTTCTTTGGAGTCCATTGGCATAGTTTATTACGCCTAACAAGGATAAAAAGAGAGAAATTTGGAAAATAATGTTGAAATATTCAATTACATGTGTAGTGATGGTGTTTTAAAAGATTTATATAATACCCTGCAAGATGAAAATACCAATTTCATTAGATGAAAATTAAACCAAGCTTAGACTCCATAAAGTTTAAATATGGATCAAGCTTGTATTAATGTGATTTTATTCTAATATACAAGTTGATTTGAGTAATATGTAAATAGATTTCTTGTTGACTTACTTACATCTTAGCTTATAAATCTAAAATCAATGTTTCTGCTAGCCTTTTATCTAGAGATAGAAGTGATAACAAGCTCTTCTTAAGAATAATGTAACAAACCTAGATCCTCAGTCAAATAGAACAAAGGTTTCTGATCAATGATTACTATTTATATCTTCTAATTTTTAACTGTTCAAAAAGGAAATAGGCCAGTTCATATCACAATGAAGCTAGCAATTCAAACTAACACAGCCTTTAATCTTTTGTATTCTGTTCTTCCATCAACAATTGTTCTTTTTTCCTTAAAGCATACTCTTTGTTTATTCTGCTTCCAGTCCTACAGAATCAAGTGGAGTCAGTACACTTCAGGTCCCTTTGATTAAACAATGCAATTGATGTACCATCAGCACATTGTCCAACATTCCCCTGAAATTTGTAATACCTCACCCTAACGGTGTTCAAGAAGTCTTTAAAAACCTAGCAGTTTTCTGAAGCCTTGAGTTGAATGGGTGCCAAGCTCCTATACAGTTCTCATACAACTGGCTTTTAATTGCAGGATGCCAATTTCTGTTTTGTTTTAAATAAAAGTTGTCTTAAAAACAAGCAGATGAATAATAAAAGAAGTATTCATAAAAAAATTAATCACAGGGTATCACCTGATGCACTCCATACTTACATTTCTTCAGGAGTAATAATAATGTCGCAAAACAAATTTGCAAGTAATTTTTGTTTGTAGTTTTTGATTTCACTTGATCACAGTTAGTATAATAATAACACTCTCTTATTTAGGTAATATTGCCCATTTTAGTTGTCACTAAAGTTTGTAAGAACAAACAAAATGGTAAGATCATGACAAAATATTACAGGGTGCAACTGTCATTTGTATTTAATATCACTACCTATTGTGACATGATAATAGTTTATCACAAAACCTAGTATACTGTACTTAGATAAAAATACCAGATGATTGCTTATTTTTCAGTATTCTTTCAGTACAAAAAAGAAACTGGTAAATAGACTATAAAATTTGATACAAGAAACAGGTATATTCTTTAGTAGAACACAGTAACATTCATCATAATGATAGCAATAGTCAGTTATGTGAAGGAGAAATTATCTATAACCTAGGCCATTTTAACCTCTGAGATTGCTCTGTTAGTAACTCTTCCTCCACCAGAAATGGCTTTTTTCCTCATCTCATCCTAACCTTTTTATTTCTTCATTTATTATTATTTGACTCCCCTGCCCTCCCTTTTTCTCCTGTCCTCTCTGATAGCCCCCCATGTTTGTTTGTCATTGGAGACTTCAGCTTACTAGGCGATAATGAGTTTTCAATGTCAGAAGTTCATGGCCTTCATGGCATCCATGAAGGTTGACACATGTTTGGGTTGCATTCTAAATATTGGTTTTTTTGGAGGTGGGTAGTGCAATTGCAGTAGGATTTTGTTTTGGAGGAGATTATCAATATTTTGTGCATATATGAGTCTCCTTGATATTTGGCTTGCTGAGCCCACCCTGCCATTCATGGTAGTAGAGCCTATTAGGTCGGTCTGGCCCACATACTCGGTGTATCCAGATGGGTATCACAGAAAACTTGGACTTTTCTTCGAAGATTTGGTAGGCAATTCAGTTACGGCCTTAGTCACTGCATGGAATAAATGGGAAGCTAGATTGTTCCTTTGTGGCCTCTTTTGAGCACTGCTCCTGGGTTTTCATTGGTTCTCTGAAGAGTTTTGTTTATATGTAGAGTCAAAAGTCAAGACTCATTGATAATTTGTTATTTAAAATAATGCTAAAATTGTTTGCCATTTTCTTCTAAATATTTCTTTACTTGCTTGACACATGACCTTTAAATATTTGCGAGCACAGTAAAATTTTCTCTTAAAAATAATTCATATAACATATTGTGATTAATCTGTGATGTCTGATTTTTGGTATAGCAGTTATGTGTGGATATAGATATAGGTGATATAGAAAAACTGCAACCCATCCAGAGTTATTGGAAGTCAAGTAGCCTGTAAATTGTATGAATGAATGTATTAGCTAATTCAGTTATTCAGACTCTGTACAATGTGACAGCTGTGTGATAGGCCAGATAGCTTTGCTGTTTCAGGTCTCCTCCCATGGTAGGACTCCCCATAGAAAAGGTGGAATTAACTATTCTTTTTAAGTCCATTCATCATAGAATCTGCCAAATATGCCCTGTTGAACATCGAAAAGGGCAGGGTGTACTATAGGCAAGCAGTCTTGGTAACCAGTGCAGCTGTTCCAAAATGGGAGATGTAATTCATCCTGGAACCCAACAACAATCTAAACCTGGGGTTGGGCCATTAATTTTCCCAAGGGGTCACAGAGGAAACTGGGACTGTTATGAAGGGTGGCTGCCCCTGACCATGCCACTGCCCTCAATGCCCCACTCTGATGCTGACAACACTCCAACCCCTATGTCCTGCTCCCCACCAACATCCCACCCCTGCTGATGCCAACACTGCAGGCCATAAAATGCTCAGGTCTGACATAGCCTACATAATTCTAGGCCAGTTGTAATTTCAAATCATTTTCAAAAGCAGATACACAGAGCATATTGCAGTAATACAAGGCTATCAGAACAAGTGCTATTAATGGGAGAGCTCTTGTTATCAGAATTCTGTACAATTGGATGATCAGCCAAGCTGATATATGCCCGCAATGCAATATGCTTCTTCAACACTAATACTGCACCCAGTAGGGACTCTTACAGTATACATATAATCCTTAAATTGTGCACCTAAGTGACTGTCAGAAGTAGCAATCAGTAAAACTAGTTATATAGGCCAGAAAGCTCAGTTTCAAAAATCAATGTGTTCACTACTAGCTAATAGTTCTGTAGTAATCTCTATATCAGTTATAGATAATTATGGCCTTGGGGTTTCCATATTTAAAATAATATAATTTAATAAGGTTCTTACATGGGATCCTCTCCATCCTAAAGCCCAGACTAGATTTATGCCAGTGTTTCTCCCAACTGAGCCTCATTTCCTTGGAAAACCACCGTTGATATTTGGCAATGTCTGGATTGGAAAACAGTCATTTATGCCAATGTCAACACATAACTAAAAGGAGTAGTAAATTATCAAAAATCCCAATTCTGTACTATCCCTAAGAGCCTTGGTGGTGCAGGCTGTTAATAGCCTAGCACTTAGTTCCAGTTGCCTGTAATTATTGCAGGCTCGAATCCACCAGGCTCAAGGTTGACTCAGCCTTCCATCCTCTCGGGGTAGGTAAATTGAGGACCCAAGATTGTTGGGGGCAATAAGCTGACTTTGTAAAAATGCCGCTTAGTAATAAGCAGGCATATACAATGGAATGAAGGCTATTGCTGAGCGCATTGGGTTGTATCCCAAAAATTGTAAGCCGCCCTGAGTCTCCGGAGAAGGGTGGTATATAAATATGAATTTTTAAAAAAAGAAATTAATCTTTTCATAGATTGTGATTTTAACCAATACACCTTCACCTTCTCTGAAGAAATTATTTCAAAACTCTTACCAATTTATGTCCAAAGTAATATTTAATCACAGCCATTACACACACACACACACACACACTTTGATTGCCGTGTTATATCCATAGGATTCTGGTTCTTGAGCTTTTGTGAGATCTTATATCTGCATAGTAACCAAAGATTGTCCAGATACATCACGTAATACACATTCTAGTTGCATGGTTCACCCTTTAACACTTAACAGAAAATCTTGGGCAGTTTTGATATTTTGATGCTAGGATTGGCTTCCACCCTCCCTCCAATGGTAAAAAAATTATTCCAGACCTTTAATTCTGCTCATCAGGTACTCTATAATTTTCCAGAGGTTGTCCACCAAAATCCATATGGGATAATCTAATAAATCCTTTAGCAATAGAAGAGAACATCTGTACTTCACGATTGAATGATGGAGTCCTTGGTGTTCTCTAAGCTTGGTTGTTTGCTTGCAGATGTCATTACCCAGCTAGTTAACATCATCAATACTAGTGATGTTGTGTTTGTTAGATAGCTAGACGGATGGATGGATGGATAGACGTATAGATGGACGTATAGAAGGACATATAGATGGATATAATATATAGTATCTTGTCCTTGATTAGATTTTTTTTTGCTTAAAATTGAAAACAATATCCTAATCAAGCAGAAAATAATCAAGAAGACCGCACCTGCACCAATACTGACAGGGCAATCTAGTAAAGATATACAGGGAGCAAACTCCACATTCACTAGCACTGATAATATTACCTAGTTGGATAATGAAACATCTGCAAGCAAATAAGAGAGCACCAAGGATTCCATAAATCCTTTTAACTGTCATCTTAAACAGAATGTCAACAGCCAGTTACAGATTGGTTGTCTACTGAATTTCAGCTTCTGGACTTCCTTTCTTTTCTTTTGCTCAATTCATAACATAATAGGATTATTCTTCAGTTATGACTCATCCTTTCTACCTGGAGCTACCAAAATTCCTTCAATAATAATAATAAAAAATTGAGTACTGCCTCCTTAACTGCTGCATTTTCATTATGATCCATTAAAATTCTGAACTTGGAAGCCTACACACCAGAATTAGCAACATCTATTCTGTTCAGCTTCAGTTTGTCTTCCACATCTGTGTTCTATTTCCCAAGAGACACTTGAAATATTCAAACCTTTCTAGAGAAGGCAATTGGGCATTGTGGATTCTGATGCTGATTAATTACAAAACCACAGATGATTCTTCCTGTAGTTTTATCTACATGTTACATAGAAGATGAGATCAGATAGAGCTTTTGGGGAATTTTAACTCCCAAGGAACCAAGTACATTTTTCCCAGTAATACATTCTCATAATGTCTGGAGAGATAGAATACAATTTACTCAGCTGGGCCATAGGAATACAGTGAAAAGCTCCTGAAATAGATCAAATAGATCTATTTCAAATAGATGAGCAGTAAAGTAGAATAGTATCACTTAGTATCACTTTTCTACTGGACATTAGCCACTAAGTTGACTAGTATTGTACATGCAGAATATTTTTGTTTAAAATCAGATTGGAGAAGATAATAGATAATTTATTTCATCTTAAAATTTTAACACCACTTGTCTATCTGCCAACATAGCATAATATGGACTTTAATTGAAACCAGTTTGGCACAGGGGTAATTTTTGAGCCTTTATATAATTTTTGTTTTCAAAGATAATACAAGCATAACAGTTTTCAGCAGTTTGTTAAAAATTTGGTTTTGTGTAAAAGTTCAACCATTTTAGCTTGACTTCTGACTCATATTCCATAGTTGCTACAGGTTTCATTACATCTGTATTTTTCCATGCTTGACCTTGATATACAAAATAGCTGACAGGATCAAATGGGAATTGACATGCCGTTACTAACAGATCAATTTAAAAATAACTTCCAGTAAACAAAACACTTAAGAAGGATGTCTTCTAACAACAACTCCCTATCTCTGTTTCAAACACACAAGCACACACGCACGCACACACAAATTATTATAGTCTGATTTGAATATGCTCATAATATAAGGAGAACTAAGCAGCTTATTTTAAAATGGAAAGGGATTCACAATGGAATCCTAGGGTTCTAAATCTACTCAAATACAGAGAGGTATCTGCTGAATTAATTATAATAAATGTCTTGTTTTTGTCATTGCAAACAAATTAATAAACTATAATGCTTCTGTTGTTCACCTATGGATGTGATTAATGGTCACCAGTAAAGATTCTGTTATCTTTTTGGCAGTACAAAAACCTGAATGTTTAACAAGAGCACAATTTCAAATTAAAGTAATAAATCAGAATTACTCAAGGTAGGCCTCTTGTGTGATCTCTTCAGATGGTACTAGGAATATAGTATTTTGTCCCATGTAGTTTTGGCAGTGTGCCTCTTTATCAAGTACTGTCTTTCTCGTCACGGTTGTGTTCACGTCTTTGCTACATGCTCTGCTGATTACCTTGGAAAAGGGCAATGCTGTAACTGTTCCACTGACCTTTCAGTTTATTTTCTCTTGTGTAATATGAAACACGAGCTAACAAAGTCTTAGTCTACTGATTTTAGACACAAATATGTCTCTGCATTTCAACAGGTTTCGTCTCAAATTAGAGTATTGCCTACCCGTCCCTGAGCATTAATTTAACATAAAGAAAGTAAAACAATCATGCATGGTAGTTATTTGATGTGCCTAGGAGCAAGGAAAATCTTGTATGTCTGTGCTACGAGGAACGTTCGGGCAGGAAGAGGCAACCCACCATAGACTTTATTAAATGCTTGAACAAAGCCCTGGCTTTTTAGATCTTGCATACATGAATATGCAAAAAATAGCCATGATTTTTAAGCATCTTCAAATCAAATATTTTATTACAGCCGTAGACCAGCATAAGTATCTCACTTTTTTCTCTTTTAAAAACATTGCATAGTAAGATAATATGAAAATGTATAGCATAGTATAGTTGTTAGTTATACTTAAAGAAAAAAAATCAAATATGTATTTCGGCATAAATGCTTGGAAAATTATTCTTTATATCTTTTTAGATTACTTACAGGATTACAGTAGACATGTTGGTATAAAATCTTATGTAAAATTGAAATTGATTTTTTTAAAAATAAAACTGCCATATAAATACAGTTTTAACCCTAGAATACATTAGTGGTTGCTTTTGTCAAGATTTCTTATCTTATCATTTTTTTCCTCAAAAGACTGATATACCCGCAAGCAAGGCATAATGCCACTATCTTTTCAGTAGAAATAATGTGGAAATGGTAATAGTGTAACGTAATGTAGTTTTAAGAAAAGTATGTTCTTTCTAAAACTACCAAATAGCATTTTTCTTTTATTTTTCTTACTTTAAAAAAAATTAACATGCTGCTCACTTACCACATTTTAATTACTTATTAGTATTTACATCTCTAGCAGAATTAACAGCTGCTGACTGGAAATGTCAAGGAAATATTTCATTATTGCTGTTTAATCTTTTCAAATATTCTGTGTGTCTGCATTTTTGATTATTAATTGGAACATATTTTATATGGTGACTTGCCAGCAAAACCTAAGACTGAATGGATCACTACACTACAGTGAAGTTTTTGTAATTCCTTGTGTTGCTGAAAACCTTGTATTGCTGAAAACAACAAACCAGCTTGTTGATGCTTCGGGGATCTTTTGGAACTTTGTGAAATGCCATTGAGGGGGAATTGGTGACATTACATATTTAGTGATACTACAGAATGCATGCCCACATGGATGTACCTATATGAACTACGCACAGAAATGTACATAGAAAAAGTTCACTATTGAGCTGGACTCACTATTGAGCTGGACACTTGCTGAGAGGAGCACTTTGCAGAGTTAGATTTCGGCAGTAGCAAGGTAAAGAGACCTTTGTCCTTTTCTGTTAGTTTTCACCAAGATCCTATTTTCTGTTCCCTGACTTTTGCCAATTATTTTTTTCCTGGATTTTAGAATAATGCAAAAAAGGACTGATGATTTGCTATTTTTCCATAGAATGGGGAAAAAAATTATCATTGATAACTGTATATGGATACATCAATTGTTTACCATCACAAGCAAACAAAAAGTTTTAATGTATGTTAAGAACATTATATACCAAGAAGATCAATGCACGTATATTAGCTGACTTGTTCTACCACATAGTAGAAAAGGTAAATGTTTTCCTGTCCAGTTGTGTCTGACTCTAGGGGTGATAGTGGTCATTGTCTGTTTCTTAGCTGAGGGAGCCAATGTTGTCCAAAGACACTTCCGTAGTCATGTGGACAGCATGACTACATGCTGAAGTGCACAGAATGCTATTAGCATCCCACCGAAGTGGTACCTATTTACCTACTCACATTTACATGCTTTTGAACTGCTAGGTGGACAGGAGCTGGGCAAAAAGCAGGAGCTCATCCCATTGTGCAGCACTCAGGTCTCAAATTGGGTTGTCAGCTTTCCAGCTGACAAGCTCAACATCTTTAAACACTGAGCTGGCACACCCCCAAACCGAATAGTAGAAGATTACATAAATTAGAAACTGAAAATTGCCAAACTTCTAGCATTTTCTTTATTTCCAAGAATACCACTGGTTCCTGGGGACTAACAGCCATTCCTGGCAAATAAAATTAGTGAAGGACTGTGATCATCTCCTTTGTTTGGAGCTGTTTTCATTGTCTGTAAGTCTCAGGCAAATTTTAGGGAAATAATTTCTAGAATACTTAAAAATTTGATAAGATTTATATAGCCACTCATCTCATATATATATAACTTCAGGGAGCTTACAATAAAATACATAAAATAGAACAGAATAGAATAACAGAGTTGGAAGGGACCTTGGAGGTCTTCTAGTCCAACCCTCTGCTTAGGCAGGAAACCCTACACCACTTCAGATGAATGGCTATCCAATCTCTTCTTAAAAACTTCCAGTGTTGGAGCATTTACAACTTCTGGAGGCAAGTTGCTCTACTGATTAATTGTTCTAACTGTCAGGAAATTTTTCCATAGTTTTAAGTTGCTTCTCTTCTTGATTAGTTTCCACCCATTGCTTCTTGTCCTACCCTCAGGTGCTTTGGATAATAGCTTGACTCCCTCTTCTTTGTGGCAGCCCCTGAGATATTGGAACACTGCTATCATGTCACTCCAGTCCTTCTTTTCATCGAACTAGACATACCCAGTTCCAGCAACTGTTCTTTATATGTTTTAGCCTCCAGTCCCTTAATCATCTTGTTGTTTTTCTCTGTACTCTAGAAAGAGTCTCAACATCTTTTTTACATCCTGGCGACCAAACCTGGATGCAATATTCCAAGTGTGACCTTACCAAGGCATTATAAAGTGGTATTAACACTTCACGTGATCTTGATTCTATCCCACTGTTTATGCAGCCTAGAACTGTGTCAGCGTTTTTGGCAGCTGCAGCACACTGCTGGCTCATATTTAAATGATTGTCCATTAGGACTCCACAGTTACTACTGTTGAGCAAGGTACCACATATACTGTACCCGTGCATTTTGCACAATACACAATATAAAAAATAAAAATAAAATATAGAGTAGCTAGGCATTATCCAACCTATATCCATACAACCAGGAGATAGGCTGCATCACATAACCAAGACACCATATTTTTAAGGACTAATAGAAGATCAGTAAGGATTGGGCCAATCTAATCTTGAAGGGTGGATAATTTTCCAAGGAAAGGCCCTATAGCAGGAAGGGCTCTTTTCCTGGGCCCTGCCAGCTGATACTCCTTCAGCTTGATTTAGACTAATCCACAATTGCTTCTAGGTGTCGACACATACTCATGCTGTGAGGGGGTTGATAGATAAGTATAGATTGCAGATGGTTGCAAACGGGTCAATGGGCAGGCCTCCCAAATCTCAACTACATGTTGTATGGAGATGCACATCTTGCATGCTGATTGGTTAGTCTGATTTTTCTGTTCTGTGCTTTGTTTGAGTGCCCTCTAGTTAGAACATTACCATTTGCAGAAGTATAAATGGAACAGCTATGAAACCTGCAGATGACAGATACATACGTTCTCTGACATGCAGCGACATAGAAGTCTAAATCAGCTCTTAGCTAATGGCACCCTAAGCCTGCCCTTCCTGTCAGATCTGGTATGATGGGTAAAGGCAATTAGGGAAAGACTAGTGGTGGTATGCTGCAGGTTCTCACCGGTTCTAGCGATCTGGTAGCACCGGTCAGCAGTTGGCCTCACCCACTCACCCCCACCCTTTCCTGTCTTATATTTCCTTTGTTTGTAGCTCAGCTGATAGGTGCGGCAAAGCAGATTGCTGTGCCTCAGCTGTTTTACTCACCAGCACTGACAGTAAGATAAGTTTTCATGCTTAAAATTGCCCATTTTAGAATGCTCTGCATGTGCAAAGTACTCGCCCTCAGAACCGGTAGTAAAATATTTTGAATTCCACCACTGGGAGAGACAGGTCTGAAAGTAACTCAGTCCCAAGCACCTGTTCTGTTTCAGGTTTCAAACTCACATATATAGAAAGTTGCTAAATGATAATAGCAATTTTCTCAAGGTTAAGTGGGTAAATGGCAGACAAGCAAAGAAATGCAAATCAAAACAGGATCTCTTGGAAAGAAAGCTTGCCTGGGTAATTTCACTTTCAACAGGAAAATGCAAAAGAGAAGTCAAAATCCAATCTGAAGTTCAGAGAATCAAGCCAAATTTGTTAAGGTGAGGGTTTCAGAATTTTTACATGAGCAGAATAAATAGGAACAATATGCCAGAATTTGAGTTCAGACTGTTTCCAAAAGAGAAACATGGATGAAGACTGCTGCAATCAGCTATCATAATTAAGACAGTTACTCCCTTGTTTGTCAAGGAGCTTTAGAATCTTTGCTTTCTTGTCTGCTGTATTCAAGTCCAGGGCATACTACTTCATTATCCAATTGTTCCAGGTGTTCTGATGCTGCTTGTGT
This sequence comes from Naja naja, assembly GCA_009733165.1. Taxonomy (NCBI): domain Eukaryota; kingdom Metazoa; phylum Chordata; class Lepidosauria; order Squamata; family Elapidae; genus Naja; species Naja naja. The sequence goes on along the minus strand of CM019152.1, from coordinate 17,611,687 downwards.
ATAGTTAATCCCAGATGATTCCTGGGTTGATGTCTCCTAAGGGTAACACCTCACTGGTTCATTGGAACAGATTTCTGAGTTTTGAATCCTGGGCCATGACAATATCTTACAATCACACAAAGGCACAGTGGAAGTCACTGCAGCTTGCAAAGCAGTGATATGACATGTGTGGAGTAACTGATGTCAGTAACTACCCACGCAGCTGCATTCCACAACAGTTGAAGCTTCCTAATATTCTTCAAAGGCAGTTACATATAAAACACATTGTAATAGTCCAGCTTGGAGGTCACAAGGCATATGTGACTATGAGCAGGGCTCCTTAGTCCAGGAATGGGTACAATTCAGTAGTGATATTCTACCGGTTCGGCCTGGTTCTGGCGAGCCAGTAGTGGCAATGAGCAGAGGAGACAACTGGTTCTGTCCGATGCTCTGTGTTGGGCCCACCCACCAGCTGGGCTCCCATACTAACCTTTATATTCTGCTTTTGAAGCGCAGCTGCTTTGCACGGCACAGCAATTGCGAGGCAGCTGCTGAAGTGTCAGGGAGAGTGCAGGATTGCAGAAGGTGACTCAAAATGCTTCTGTGCTTGCGCAAAGTGTGCATCTGGTATGCATGCATGCACAAAGTGTGTGCGTGGATGCAAAGTGCGCCTACCAACCCATGCCCACCGAAGCAGTGGTAAAAACATTTGAAACACACCACTGGTACAAAGTTAAACAAACTGAAGTGCAAAGTTTCTTCTAGCTACAGTTGCCTTCTGCTCTTTGAATAGGAGCTGTGAGGCTGGAAGAACCTTCAGATTGTGTACCAGGTTGCCTGGAGCAGTGTCAACACTTTCAGATATAAAGATTGAAGGCTACCAAATCAGCAGGTCCAAAAACCCATAGGCACTTGGTTTTTCTTAGGTTTCCCTAGAACCTGTTACCTTAGCCCAATCTTGACACATTGAAGCAGAACTTTCATAACATCACTCAGGCAGCCTGAATAGAGATATAAAGCTAAATATAAGTACACTGATGCCTTACTCAAAATCAATGGATGACCTTACTCAGCAGCTTTATGTAGATGTTAAACAGGAAGGGGAGGATACTGCCTTGCAGCACTCAACAAAGGAAAGACCACCAGCTGGATAGTGTAACATATCTCCACATACCCTGAGACTTCTTCCACTCCCACCTCTCAGGTTCCTAGGTTAACTACTGTCCCCTACTCCTGTTGATATCCATACGGAGAATCCCTGACTTATCACTACAATTGATCCTGAAATTCAGTCATCAGTCATTGTGGTTGTTAAGCATGACTGCTTTACTCAACTACAATCTCAGCTCTCCAAGTTGCTGCTATTAAGTGGAGTGTGGAAATGCCCCAGATGACCTTGGAAAATCGGTGCATGCCATATGCAAGTTGGCTCAGTAATGCAGTGTGGTACAAAACTGCAACCATCCTAGGCTGGCCTCCTGCAGGTTTGGCCTTTCCTGGCACCTGCTTATGCCTGACATCAGAAACTTCTGCACAAATGGATTTCATTCTTTGGAAGTCCTGTGCAGTTTTGGAAGCTTTCAGAATCCCTGCATGGTTTCAGAAGCCTCTGGAAGCCCTGGCAAACAGGTTTTGAGAGACTTCTAAAGAATGGAATCTACTTCCATAGGGCTTCCAAAGGTTTCCAAACTTCTACATGAACATGCTGCAGAAAATAAGGCCTAGTGAAATGGGAGCTGCCTCTAATAGGCCACCTGGGGGCTCTCAACAGTGAGAGAAAAATGGCATGCATCAGATCCTTAGGAGTACTGGTTGTAGATCAATCACTTCATTCTCCAAGGCTTATGCATACTGGAGAACATGGTAAAGTGAAATGTATATAATAAATATACATTAATATTTCTACTTTTTCTACCAAGAGCTTGGTTTACTTCTATAGTTTAGTGCAATATACAGTAATTGGCCTAATGGCCACTAATGGCCAAATTCAGCCTAGTTTTCTTCCTTAATAGGCTGGGCTTCTGTATATATAAATATTTTGATATCTCAGTTTGATTTATCGAATGAATTATGAGACAACTGATACGATATTAAAATAGCATTTAGTTTGAATTTCTGTTTTAGGGTGTTATCCACTATAAAATCACATCTCTACACCAATAGTATTTGAAAAGGTTTCATGTGTCAAGAAAAGTCAATTTTCTATGCTATACTTTCTCTTATGATCTCCATTTCCTTTCTATATCTTGGTATAAACATACATAGCAGTGTCTGCATGAATGTTTTCAGGAAAATTATACCTGACATTGTTGGAGCACTATGTCTGACTAGGTAATCTAATATTTACAGTGTTTTCAAGAAAGCAATGCTTAGTTCACACTAATACATTTGTAGTTACATTTTCATTCGGATAGAGATATGCATATGCTGGAACCCATTCTCAAATGCACGAGGAGGTTGATTTCATTGCTATTGGTAATATTCTTATAGATTTTAGGGTTTTTTGGACAGCGCTTGCCCCGCTTGGTGTCATGTGTGGTAGTACCGGTAGATATTTCTTTGCTGTTCATAACTAAATAGTTCATTGATTGATTTGATTTATATGGTCAAAACTGACTCTGGGCAACTTAACAATCAACTAAAAATGTTAGTGAAGGTTCGTGATAAGTCAGAAATCATTCAGAACCATTTGACACAGCAGTGGTTTAAGAGAACCAGGAGAAGGTGGACCACTACTTTTTAAATTCTGGTGGGGCCACTCCTACATTCAAGGATGAATTTACTCTTGTTTTGTCCCAATCATCCATTGATTCCGGGAGACTTTAGCCAACTTAAATACATAGGAGACCACATTTACAGCATTCAGGAGTTTGTCTACTTCAATACTAACAGTTCAAACTTTCCCCAGGTAATAGGGCTAGGCAATGCAGATTTTCCTGGGGAAAAATGCAGCAGAATTGAGTAATTAGAGTTTCTAATGATGAAGAATGATAGCAATCGTTGTCCTATACACATTTTTAAAAAGTTCTTTTATGAAAAAGATTAGATGGCTTTATAGTTAATTGACTAGTTTTCCTGTTGTGTTTTGACCTTTCTCCTCCCAAACATGTATAACTTGTCTTTTCCTGTCTTTTTGGTTTGATGTATATTTTATACATTCAAATTAAACCAAAAGAAGCTTCAGAATTCCATCACCTGTCACACATTTGTTGACAAAGCAAATTTATATTTAGAGCTCTTCTCTTGGGGGAGGAATGGGTTCTGCCTTGCATATTACAAAAAAAAAACCCCTGATGATGGAACTTAAATTAATCCTTATACAGTTTTAATACTTAGTAGTAAAGTTCATATTTTTATATGCAAAGAACATTGATAAGTAAATTTAGCAAGTCACCTGATCATACATTGCAGTCTGTACTGCAGTTCATATGGGTATTTACTCCTTTCCCCTCTTCCCTTCCTTTCCTGAATTTAGAGGTTTCTAAGCCTAAGTGTACAAAGGCTTTCTTAACCCTCCTGGAGTTCTAACAGGTGGTGACATTATCTTTTCTTCTACATGTTGGTCTCTGGTCTCTGGGGTATAATTTTGAAATGTAAACAAAAAAAGTAGCTTTTTGTCTCTTCTGTTCCTCTTCATAGAAAAGGAACACAAAAGCAACTTCCTGTCAGCATTCCATTCCAGTGGCATTCCATTAGAGAAAATTGCCATCCATTATTGCTTTGATCTATCATTAAATCAGATACCAATATCTGTATGATCACCACTCCTATTTTTCCTGCTTTGCCAGTGAGTGTGGGATTGATTGACAGAGGGGAGCTGAACATTCTCTGACCCCAAAATCTAGTATTATGATCCATAACATAACCAAAAAGAATATATGTTTGTAAATATGATTATTTCCCATCACCGTGCTGCATAGATCATACTAACTTATGTTATTTAAGGGCCACTGAAAGTGCAATTATCAAAACTACTACAGTGCAATTATCAAAACTACTATAGAAGACCAATTTATAGTATTAACACACCAACAGGGGATAACCTAGAAGCTCAACACCAGATAACCCAGTAAATCATTCATCTCATTCATCCCAAAATACAAGATTTAGATTAGTCACTAAGATCTCCACAAGAGACTGCAGGATAAGCACTGAAGAATCACTGAGAACTTTCTTTTCAAAAGAGAGGATTATCACTTAAAAATTGAAGATGACTTTTCAAAACAATTCTCTTATTTTTAAAAAGGCATCAATTAACATTAAAAGGGAGAATCTAAATAATTCTGGCAAGAAAATGCAAAAAAAAATTCTAGCATATATTCCTGAATTTATTTATGGTAGATACAGGCAAAGAAAGGTATTGGGTCTGGAGACATCAGTTAGCATCAATTGTGAGCCTAGTTACCAGTATAGATCTCAACATACCATGCTTGGTGATAGCTTTATTATTATTATTATTTTAAAAGAGAGTCTTCTTGTTCCTTATTTCATGATGACAATAAATATAAAAATAAACATAAAACATTTTCCATGTCAATATTTCAGCATTTGGTTGTGGTTGGTTGTTCATTTTAACAGTGTTATTATTTTCCTTATTTCAAAGAAATCAAGGCAGATTACATAGAAGAAAGTTAAAATCATAATAAAATAAAAAATGTAAAATAATATCACAGTAGCAGTTGTAGACCAGGCCCATCATCCATTCAAGTGTCTATCAGAACAGAATGTTTTGAGTAATGTAAGTAAGAAGATGGCTTTGTATAACTCAGAGGACAAGGTATTTCATAATGTGATCATGACCATTTACCTTACACTGAGCAGTCCCTTTGATTTCAGCTGATTGTGGTGAGGAGACGCAACCCAGCAAGTATGTAGTTCTAAACCATGTAGGGAGTGAAATTTAAAATCAATATCTTGATTTGAGTCTGGAATTAAATAGTTTGAATTGTTGCCATTTCTTTTTCTAAGTACTTTTGTACTTGTTTGATACATAACTTTTGAATGTTCCTAAGTTCAGTATCATTGTCTCCAGGGAAGAATAATCTCTCAGCATCTTTTTGATCTTATGGCATTATTCTTAGCTAATATGTCTCTTGCTTGGCCTGTACCAGCATCAGCTCTGTAATGAGATTTTTCATAGGAAAGTGATCAAAATTAGTTCACACTGGTAGAAAGCAAGCCATGAATTGGTTATGGAATGACATTTTTCTTACTAATTCCATGTGTCATCAGAGATGACTTTCAAATGAGTAGGAAAAGTATTCAGTGTAACTACCAATCTGAGGCCAGATTGGTCTCAGATTGGCATATGGGGAGAAGGTTTGTTTTTTACATTTTAGACATTACTGAGAGGCAATATAATGTAGACTAACAGTAATAATAATAATACAGACTAATTTACACAATTGACCAACAAAGAAAACAAAAAATAGCGAATAAAATCACATTTCAGCCTACACCTGTAAATAGCTTTAATGGAGTGAAACATTTCACACTATATAGCTCCAATAGCTAGAGATCAGGGACAATCAAAGTATGGTAGTTGTTCTGAGTCAAAACACCAGAGTTATTTTCAAATAGATTGGTGAGTTATTTGGAAATGATTTGTGTTTTACTCAGTGCTGGGGAAACCAATAGCATATGTCTTTGCTCTTAAGTATAATCAAAACTGTCAATTAGAATTAATATGTAGGAATAATTATGTCTATGTCTCTAGGGAGCTTCCTTTCATAGAAATAGACAGGTTTTTTTTTTTTGTAAAATGGCATTTTTTACCACAAGATAGTTTAGGAGCTGGGATATTTACTGGTAATATTTCCTTCCTGCTGTTTAGTATTATAGTACTGTTTGACTTGTGGTATTGCTAACTTGTTCTGAGGTCAACTGGAGTGAATATGACTACATGGCCAACTTCAAAACATTTTGAAGGGTTGGAAAGTGGAAATGATTCTCTGCAAAATGTGCATTATCATTTCTGTGAGTGAGACAGATAGAATTAAATAAGCCATAAGCTTCATATGTAAAAATTGTTTACAAGTGATGAGGTAAATATGTCTTCTAAACGAAACCATTCATAGGAGGTACATCTTGTTAAACCTGATATGTATACTTTTAAATTCTCTAAGTGTCAACATTTCATGAAAAGTTCAAACTACCGTATTTTTTGCACTATAACACACACTAGACCATAAGATGCACCAGCTTTTGGGGAGGAAAACAAGAAAAAAATCTGCCTCTGCCTCCCAGCAATTTGCCTCCTTGCAGCAAATAGCAAACAGCCTGGTCAGCTTCAGCACAACCTGATTTAGCATGAGCAGCTGACTGGTGGTTGGATCAGCCTCCTGGAATACTGCCAATCAGCTGTTCCAGGCTGCGGGGATCGCCGCTGCCCATTGCCCCCACCTATCGCCACCTCCATGCATCACATTTTCTGCCTCAATGCACCCCATTTTCAGCCTATGTGCACCCCATTTTTGGCCCATTACAGGTGTGGTGGCAGCAATAGACAGCAACAGATGGTGGTGGCAGAGATCCCTACTGCCTGGAACGGACTGAAAACGGGATGCGCCAAGGCCAGAAATGGGGCGCGCAGAGGCGGTGAGTGGCAATGGTGGCAATGGGTGGCAGCGATCCCTGCAGCCTGGAACAGCTGATCCAGGAGGCCGATCCAACCGCCAATCTGCTGTTCGTGCTAAATCAGGCTGGGCTGAAGCTGAGCAGGCTGTTTGCTGTTTGCTGCAAGGGGGCAAATTGCTGGGAGACAGAGGCCAAAGGGTGGGGGCTGGTGGGTGGGTGGGGCTTTGGCAACATTCGCTCTATAAGATGCACAGACATTTCCACCCACTTTTTTTGGGGGGGGAAAGTGCATCTTATAGTGCGAAAAATACAGTATTTTGAAAGGTTTAACCTTGCAAGTAAAATGTTAACATAATCAGTTAGAATAGCCACTAAGTAAAACCCAGGGAGCTTCTTAAAAAGATGTCTAAACCTGTAGCATTGCTTTAAATAAGTCTAAATTGTTTCCTAGCAATGACATTTTCACCACAGTTGTAATATCTTAGTTGTCACTATGACAGATGTTTTCTTTGAGCAAATGACCCTTTTAAGTTAGATAATGTGAACCATAGCATGGTTGCTCTGCTATAGGTTTTGTTTTCTGAAGAAAAACTTTCTTAAGAAAGCTTGGGATACTGTTGTTTTCAGCAATTTTTTTTAAAGTTTTAATGACTGGGCTTAGTAAGAGAATAGAACAAATGATTTGAACAATTGTTTCCATAGATTTAAATATGTTAATATTTAAAGCAGTTAACAAATGAATGTGATATGACAAAACATTAATTTAATTGGATATTGTGTCTGTGTGTGTGTGTATAGCAACTTCATAAACCACGTTCTTTTATTGAAGGTATGGTGTATTTCATCGCATATTAAAGAAGATTGAAGAAAATGAAGAGGGTCTCAACAAATTTACAAAGAGTTACCAAACATTTGGAATCAACAGACTCATAGATGGAGGATTATACTGTAAAGAATGGGCTCCTGGTGCAGAAGCAGTATTTCTTACTGGTGATTTTAGTAAGTATTTTCCAGCACATAGGAGCTTTTTTTTATTGCTATGGTGTCTCTAAAATCAGTCCTAATGTCATAGTTTGTTTTCCATTTTGTTAATAAAAAGGGCGTTGGTACTTACCTGATACGCCCATTCTTGAGTTGTGAAGAGCATCCAGAAGTGGGAGGTGCTCAGTCTCTTCTTAGGCAGGCTGGGCTTAATTATTAGGATGCTCCTCCTCCTCCACGGGACTGCACCCCAGCGCCCCAGTTTTGGCGAAGTCGATGTGGTAAACCCTCCTATACTTCACCTATCTACAACAACATTTGGCCAGAGCAATGCCCCCCCCAGATGGAAAAGGGTGGGGCTGGATGCTCTTCACAGCTCAAGGAGAATGGGCGTATCAGGTAAGTACCAACGCCCTTTCTCCCCCAAGCTGTTCAGAGCATCCAGAAGTGGGACATACCAAAGCTGGAGTTGTCCTCAGGGAGGGATGCTGTCTGATAGTAAACCTACTCTCGGTCCCTATGTACTTGTTGTAAGACCCTTCTACCAAATGAAGCCTCCACAGAGGCAAACACGTCAACCTTATAGTTTCTTATGAAAGGCAAAGGGGAGGACCAGGTGGCCGCCCTGCAGATTTTGTCTATCGAGGCCTGAGTGGCCCAAGCAGCCGATGTTGCTGCACTTCGTGTTGAGTGGGCTGTGATGCCCGGTGGCATAGGGAAATTTTGAACGTCATAGGATTTTGCTATTGAGGCTCTGAGCCATCGTCCAGTTGTTGAAGAAGACACTTTACGACCCTCAGTCTTAGGGAGAAAAGAAACAAAAAGGGCCTCCGTCTTCCGGAAGGGTGCCGTGCATTGTATGTATATGCGCAATGCTCATCGTACATCGAGATGATGCCATTGACGTTCCAGTCGATGAAGCAGAGTTGAACAGAAATTGGGAAGGACTAATTCCTGTGCCCTATGGAAGGCAGAATTGACTTTAGGGACAAAGGTAGGGTCAGGTCTGAGGACTACTCTGTCCGCGTGGAATACACAGATGTCCTTGCGAATTGATAAGGCTGCCAATTCTGATATTCTCCTCGCTGAGGTAATCGCTATCAAAAAGACTACCTTATACATCAGGAATTGTAGACTGATGGTTCTCAAGGGTTCGAAGGGATCCTTTGTAAGCACCGATAGAACCTTGTTCAGGTCCCAAGTTGGCTACCGGTGGACAACTGGTGGACGTAAATTGGTGGTGCCTCGCAGAAAGCTGCGAACCCAGGGATGTTGAGAAATGGAATGAAAATCATGAAAGGATATCACCAAAGCCAGGGCCGCCACTTGTCGGCGTAAGGTGATGGGGACAGTTCCTTATCTAGGCCCTCCTGTAGAAAATCCAACAACTGTGCCACCGATGGAGAGGTGGGAACAACCCCTGATTTTGTGCACCAATTGCAGAAGATGTCCCAGGTGGCATTATATATGCGGACTGTGGATGGTCGCCTAGCCGCTTGTATAGTATTGATGACTTTGGCTGAAATGTCTTCTGACCTCAGACGTTCCCGCTCAACCTCCAAACGGCTAGGCTGAACCACTGCAGGTCTGGATGAAGGACTGGGCCCTGAAAGAGAGAGATCATTGACGATGGAATTCTCCCCTGAGCTGCTCTGAGCATCCAGGATTGGGAGGTGCTTCAGTCTCTTCCAGTTAGGCTGGGCTTAAACTTTGAGGACGCTCCTCCTCCTCCACGTGACTCCTCTGTAGTGTCCCCAATTTTTTTTTTTAATTACATTTATATGCCGCCCTTCTCCGAAGACTCAGGGCGGCTTACAATTTTTGGGATACAACCCAGTGTGCTCAGCAATAGCCTTCATTCCATTGTATATGCCTGCTTATTACTAAGCGGCATTTTTTTTACAAGGTCAGCTAATTGCCCCCAACAATCTTGGGTCCTCAATTTACCTACCCCGAGAGGATGGAAGGCTGAGTCAACTTTGAGCCTGGTGGGATTCGAGCCTACAGCAGTTGTAGGCAGCTGGAACTTAAGTGCAGGCAATTAACAGCCTGAGCCACCAAGGCTCAGGTTTTAGCTCAGCCCCGCTGGAACAGGCTGTGTTTCTCTCTTACTGGCCAGAGTAGACATAAAATCTCTAGAATCATTATCAGGTTTGAATTCTCTTTCCAAATTTTTTCCTTCCCACTGTCCTGTAGTTACATAAGGGGACGTTCAGGCTCTTAACCTAACCTGCCTGAGCGCCCAGAGTTTGGGGATGGGCTGATAGCCTAGTCCGAGGCATGAGGGGTGGCTGCCTCGTGCGTCTATTGCCCCCCCCGAACCTGTTGGCGTTCTTTGATCCAGCCTTCAGGGGCTAGGATCACCCGACTTCACGTGTAACTACTCTCCTGGGGCTTGGGAGGCAACTGCCTTACGCATGCTTTGCTTCCCCCCCCTTTCCTACCCGAACTTCAGTCGAGGTTCGCGGAGCTGCTTCCAAGCGATCGGATCTCCCGACTTTGGGATTTTATTGCCCCCTGGGGCCTGTGGAGGGGGCTGCCTTGCACACTTTAGTGCTTCCACCCCCCCGATCCTCAGACGGCATTCCGGAGCCATTCTTCAAGGTGTGGCTCAGTTGCCTGCGGTCTTGGCGACAGCTTTGGGAATCGGGAGGCGACTGCCTCCCATTCCTCTGACCACTAGATCTTTCCCTTAGTTTACACAATAGTGGGGGCCCATAGCGACGTCACAGGCAACATTCCCCCTCGTTTCTCCTCCTTAACCGTAATCATAACGGAGGCTGCTCCTCCCTGAATTCCTTGGCTCGCCAGAGTGCCATCCTCATGGTGGGGTTGCCATTTTGTTGTTTCCTATGCAGCATTATTACGAGGATTGTGTGTGGGCTCACCCACAGGTTTCCCATCCAGGGGACCGGGGGATCACTAATTGGCCTCTGTGGACCAGGCACGAGAGGGAAAAGGAACTTTGAATTAGCCAACTACCTTCCAAAGCAGACTATTACCAGAGGCCTATACCATTTCACCCACCTGGTTTCCCATCCTGGGGACTGGGGTGCTACCAACTTGGTTGGTGTCTTTCTCAAAAGGATTCAGCTTATTTCTGCATCTAATTCTGATAAGATTAGCTATCACAACATCAACAACAACAATGATAATAATAACAACAACAATAATAATAATAAACAACTGTACACCACCAAAAGCAAAGTGAATCTCAATACATCACACGGGCAGCTCACCATGGCAGGAGGCCACGGCTCTAGGGCCCACTCCTCTGGAAAATCTCAGGACAAAACCAAAGAGCCCACTAAACCCTCCCGAGCTGCAAAGAAGGATGCCCATAGAAGGCATCAGGCTCTGGAGAAAGAGGTGAGAAAGCGGGCCAGAGAAGCCGAGCCTGAATCACCTCAGCTACCACCTTCTCTTAGAACAGGCCCCGTGGCCACACCACTGGATTTGTCAACCATGCCCAGACCAACCCCCCCACCTCCCCGCCGGGTCCCAGAGGCGACATTCACCCCTACTGCAGCGGGTCTCCGTCCATCGGAGGACCCACCGGAAGAAATCCTCGAGAGATTCCGATCCTGGATGGAACTGGCCATCCAGAAGGGCATGGCAGCCGGCCTGCAGCAATCTCATCAGTCCAGACAGCAGAAGGCTTCGGTTTGGGGCTCCTGTTCAAACCGCTCTGCAAGCATCGCTGACCTTCATCTCCCTCAGGTACCTCCCCAGGGAGAATTCTCTATCCTACAGGATGTTCATCCTCAAGGGTCCCTCGACCCGGAGGACCACAAAGATCAATTACAAAGATCAGAGGCGGGATCTTTACAGCTTATTGAACCTGAACAGTCAGAGGCGGACCCCCTGGAACGGGGTATGTCCGATGATGAAGGTCTCATTCCTGACCAACCAATTTTCACTGGTCTGTTCCGTCCACAGCTGTTTAGGTCCCTACTATTCAAGGCCAAAAACACTGCCCAACTTGATACGACTGCAACCCAGGCCCACCCAACTACCACTCCCATGGACTCGGAAGATTTAATCTTCTCCCAGCCCATCAATGAAGTAGACGTAATTCAGGTCCCACAAATGTTTCAAGACCTTCTCAACAGACAATGGGCCTCAGCGGCTTCATATCCAGCCCCAACAACCCAAGACAAAAAATTCTACAATTTGGCTTCCGACTTTTCAAATTCCCTTAATACTCCAGAGGTCGATGAACCCATTGTAGCACTAGCCTCCTCCTCATCTATCCTAACAGAGGCGGAGGAGGCCCTCCGACCTGAGGAGAAGAAGGTTGAACTGGCTCTTCGTAGAGCTCACGTTTCCGACGCTTGGGCCATAAAGGCTGCTACAGCAGCGTCTTTCTTTACAAGGGTTTCCCTACGCTGGTTTAGACATCTCAGGGATACCATTCCGGTCTCTAATACGAGGGCCCACCTTGATATTGCCAAGCTTATTGCGGCAGCTGAGTTCTCAGCTGACGCAACCTTAAATGCGGTCAAATTTTCCTCCAGAGCCATTGCTGCTCAGGTGTCCGCTAGAAGACTGTTGTGGCTGCGCCACTGGCGGGCTGATACGAAACACAAATGCAAACTAGCTGCCGCCCCCATATCGGGGGAAAAGTTGTTCCGCAATGTGCTTGATCCCCTACTCATAGAGACCCAGACTAAAAAGAAGATCCTTCCCTCCCTCTCCCACAAACCGGACAGCAAATCCCCTCAGTCCTTTCGGAGGACCCCATTTCGACCCTCCTACCAGAGCCCCCCCACTATAGATTTCAGCGAACCACTGGGTCCCGACAGCGTCTGCAACAGGACAGGTTTGAGCAGTCAGACAGGCTCAGGAGGGGGGCGAGAATAAGAGATATTCCAGGGGCACAGGAAATAGACCTTTTTGTCACGGCAGATAACACGCTGGACCTCATCCCTATAGGGGGAAGATTAAGGTTGTTCACTGACCGGTGGGATGCCTCAACATCTGATGCCTGGGTCAGAAACACAATTCGACATGGTTTAAGTCTGGATTTCCACTCCCAGCCCCCCGAGTTTTTAATGGGATCTCCCCAATCTAAAGACCCACAAAGACGTTCCCTTATGGAAACTGCGATAGCCCATCTTCTTCAAATCAACAGGGCCTTGGTGGCTCAGGCTGTTAAATGCCTGCATTTAAGTTCCAGCTGCCTACAATTACTGTAGGCTCGAATCCCACCAGGCTCAAGGTTGACTCAGCCTTCCATCCTTTCGGGGTAGGTAAATTGAGGACCCAAGATTGTTGGGGGCAATAAGCTGATTTTGTAAAAATGCCGCTTAGTAATAAGCAGGCATATACAATGGAATGAAGGCTATTGCTGAGCACTCTGGGTTGCATCCCAAAAATTGTAAGCCGCCCTGAGTCTTTGGAGAAGGGCGGCATATAAATGTAATTAAAAAAAAATCAAAGCAATCCAACCGGTCTCTCAGGGACAGCAAGGCCGGGGTTTTTACTCCCACTTGTTTGTGGTCCCCAAGAGTTCGGGGGGCTGGAGAGCTATCCTGGACCTGAAACGCTGGAATAGGTACTTGATCTATCGTAAATTCAAGATGACGACTCCCCAGTCCATCATCCTAGGCATCAGACAGGGAGACGTCCTAACTTCCATTGACCTCACTGAGGCATATCTCCATATTCCAATTAGACCTAATCACTCTAATTTTCTCAGATTTTGTTACGGTGGTCATCATTACGAGTACGTGGCACTCCCCTTTGGATTTGCCACTGCCCCCAGGACTTTTACCAAGGTCCTGGCAGCCCTTCCTGCCTCACTCCGGATTTCGTCCGTCCGGCTCCAGTGTTACCTGGACGATATTCTAATTTTGTCATCATCTTTCCAACAGGCCCAGGCAGACACTCTCCTGATAATCAGGACCCTACAACAGCATGGGTTCTCAATTGGCAAAAGAGCCATTTATCCCCTTCTACCAGGTTGAACCATTTAGGAACGGTTCTAGACACGGCCCAAGCCAAGGTCTTCCTCTCACCAGAGAGGCTAGAAAGCATTAGGAGTCTGTCACAGGTAATTAGATCCAGTAGAAAGGTGTCCCTAGCTACTCTGTCTCAATTGTTAGGAAATTAATCTCTTGTATTTCCATCATTCCCTGGGCCCGATTCCACTCCAGACACCTGCAGTGGTTCCTATTGCCGTACCAACGATCGGGCAGAGCTCATTCAAACATTAGGGTGTCCGTGACACAAAAGGTCTTGATTTCTCTAAAATGGTGGACATCTGCTTCTATCAATTCGGGTTGTCTTTTCAGAGACCCAGAACGAGCGAGGGTCACCACAGATGCCAGCCTCTCTGGCTGGGGCGGCCACTACCAACACCATACCGCCCAAGGGCGGTGGACAGCCCAAGAACAGACCTACAGCATCAACTGGCTGGAACTGGGGGCAGTTCACCTCGTTCTCCGCACATTCAGGCACCTGTTTCACACCAGACATATCCTAGTGCTCACAGACAACATCTCCACCAAGGCACACCTCAACAAGCAGGGAGGTACCCACTCCAAGCACCTCATGCGGGAATCCGAGAGGTTGTTCATGTGGGCCGAACGACACCTCCTCTCCATCAGGGCAGAACACATTTCGGGGGTGTCCAACGTTCAGGCAAATTGGTTGAGCAGGGCGGCTGTCGACCAAGCAGAGTGGCAACTAGACCCGTCGCTCTTTCAGGAAGCGGTTCAGAGGTTCAGTTACCCAACCATCGAAATGTTCACCTCCCCGCTAAATGCCCAGCTGCCGAGGTTCATCTCATGGTACCTGACCCAGGGTGCAAAGGACACAGACGCCCTACGCTGTCCATGGCCAACTGGTCTGTTGTATGCCTTCCCCCCGCTCCCAGTCATACCCCACCTGATCCGCAGGGTGTTGGTGGAGCGGGCAGAGATTCTGCTGGTGGCTCCCTACTGGTTTGTGGACCTGATGGACCTGTCCACGGTACCGCCTTGGACAGATATCAGGAAATGAATTGTGGTAATTGTGTGTTGAGGGGAGAGGCAAATAGATCGATTACTGGGAGGCCGAATCTCTGGGCTGCTTTTTGAAATAATGAGGGGTGCAGACGCCACTCTGCCTGGTCGAGCGTGGCCCTGCTGAGCCAGTCTGCTCGCACATTGGTGAAGCCCGATATGTGCTCCGCTTTGATGGAGAGGAAGTTGTTTTCGGCCCACGGAAGCAGTTTCTCCGCCTCTCGCATCAGGTGTCTGGAGTGTGTGCCCCCTTGTTTGTTCAAGTGGGCCTTCACAGTGATGTTGTCCGTGAGCACCAGCACATGTTTGGAGCACAGTGTTGAAAGAAAACTGCGAAGGGCGAGGTGAACGGCTCTCAATTCCAACCAATTGATGTCTTGCACGCTCTGGGATGGTCCATTGTCCCTGCGCCGTGTGGGAGAGATAATGAGCTCCCCAGCCGTACAGGCTGGCATCCGTCGTGATGGTTTCTCTTGGAGGGTCCCTGAAAGGACAACCTCTTTTGATTATTGCAGTGGTCCACCAGTGAAAGGATCTTAGCACGGTGGATGGTACCATAACTCGGGCCATGGAATTGTCTTTCCCGGACCGTTGGTACGGCAGCAGGAACCATTGCAGAGCCCTGATGTAAGCGGGCCCAAGGAACTATGGATATACAGGAAATCATCTTCCCCAATAATTGCTAGTAAGGCCAGGGGAACCCGTTTAAGGGTTCGGATTTCCTGTACCAGATTCCTAATACTTTTATGCCTATCAGGTGAAACAAAAAATCAAGGACAGCCCCCAGATGAATTAGTCTAGTAGTAGGGGTCAAGTGGCTCTTGTCCCAGTTTATAGAGAACCCATGACTCTGAAGAGTGGAAATGGTAATAAGGGAATCTGAATTAGACTGCTGAATGGATGATGACAGAATCAAAATGTCATCCAAGTAACAATGTAGCCTAATGGGTCTGCCCCTGAGGGAGGCGGCCAGTGCTGCCAGGACCTTAGTAAAGGTCCTTGGAGCGGAAGCCAGTCCGAAAGGAAGGGTGACGTACTTGTAGTGTAAATTATTTATAACAAAACCTAAGAAATTTATAATGGGAAGGCCGAATCGGTATATGCAAATATGCTTCTGTAGAGTCAATGGATGTAAGTACGTCCCCCTGCCTGATGCCAAGCAAGATCGATTGTAATGTGGTCATCTTGAACTTGCGATATACCAGAAATTGGTTGAGACGCTTGAGATCCAGAATCGCCCTCCAGCCCCCCGAACTCTTTGGAACCACGAAGAGGTGGGAATAAAATCCCTGACCCTGTTGATCTAAGGGGACCAGTTGAATGGCCCGAATTTCCAATAGATGGGAAATGGCAGATTGCATGAGAGCTCTCTTCTTGTGATTCCTAGAGAAAGGACATTTCATAAAGAAGTGCGGTGGGCTGGAGAGGAACTCCAGAGCCAAGCCGTTGGATCGTTAAGAGAAATTCCTGCGGTCGCTCCCAGCTGAAGAGCGATCGGGGAGATAAGGCTCTGAGGCAGCCGCCTCAGAGCGCTTCTGCACTGGCCCTGCTGAGCTAGCCCTGACAGTCAGGTGTTATTTAAGACCGTCAGGAACGAACAGGAGGCTAACAGCTAGGAGGAAAGCTGCTCTAACTGGTAAATCTATAGAAAAAAGGGCTGTTTTGCTCTGCTCCGGCCGAACCAACTACCTGTACGAAGGCTGAGCTAAAACTGGGGTGCTGGGGTGGGGTCCCATGGAGAAGGAGGAACCTCCTAATAATTAAGCTCAGCCTGCCTAAGAAGAGACTGAGCACCTCCCACTTCTGGATGCTCTGAACAGCTCGGGGGAGAATCAGAGGATAAAACCTCAATAAAACTTTTATTTAAAATATATGTGATTTGTATATGTGATTTGTATTCAGCATAAGACAAGATTATTGAACTGTAGTTACTTAAATAAGTTTGGAAGGTATCAATTCTTGATCTTTGCATCTGGAGACCTGTTATCCAAAAAACATGAAATCTACGGGTGCCCTTATGATAGTTACCATGTTACAGTTTGTGTGGGTAGTGACATGGACTGTATACAGTTGTGTGTAAAAGTTGCAGGCACTTCTGAAAAAAACTGAATGTTTAAATGAATTCCAGAGTTATCAAAAACTGACTCAGCCGCTAAAAACCAAACAATAATACCAGTTTGCAGAGTTGAATGCATAGATGTTATTTACAGATCAAGAAAAAAGAAAATAGTGTGTCAGATGGAAAAAATTAAACTCCTTTTCAGTTAATACTTTTAATATTCCCTTTGGGACAAATAACACTTTTCAAACATTTTCTGTAGCATTCATCTTTTTTTCATGTAAGTACTTCATGGATGGCTTGAATGGCCTTTTCAATTCCCTGTCTTGAATCACTGAAAATCTGTGGGGACTGAAAATATCTCAAGTATTTTGTGCATGTAAGGAAGCCAGTGAATATCTCTGAACTGAAAGAGTTCTGCAAGGAAGAACAGGAAAAAAATGGAAGCCAGAATATAAATACTCTCAACTGGGTGTTATTTCTGTTTAATTCTGTATTACTGTAGAGGTTATGTCATCTGTTCATTAGGAATTCATTGAGACATACTGTTTGGCCAAGATATCTAGACTTCTGTATGCAATTATATGTAGTTATAAAAGTGCTTAAACTATGCATATGCATAGCCATTTTTGCTTTTTTTTAAAGAATCATATATATTTCACGGCATATAAGCTATCTATATATGACTGGGAGTTTAAGTTTGGAAAGTATGCAGCAGTGTCAAAACTAATAGTATATATTCATAATACAGATTTAAATGTACAAGCAAGGATAGTTCTCATACATGCAATGTGTCATACAGCATTGTAAATATAACTACAGTGTGGCTTCTAAGAGGACTTAAATGTCTACAATATGTACAATATGAAAAATTAGCAGATTTGCCAAAAGTTTAGGGCCCCAATAGTTTTTCCCCTTTTTATTTATTGGTGGTTTTGCTAAATTGGTTTTTCATTGTTTTCTTTTTATTAACATTTATGTATCATATATACACAGTTACATAGTCACAAGAAAAAGAGACTTCAGTACCAAATAACTATCTGAAGATTGAAACCTTTTATTGTGCAACAAATAATTTGACATAATCTGCTATAATTTCTTTATTTTTAATGTTATACTTTATGCTATGTGATATATGTGACATATCAGCTGCTGTATGTGGAAGAGTATGGAGAGGTCAAAGCATAAAGTTACTTTTCCTATTGTACCACGTATAGTATAGAAACATAGTTTAATATAGAGCTAGTTTGGTATAATTGTTAAGGCATCAGGCTAGAAACTGGGAAATGGTTCTAGTCCCACATTAGGCACCTTGAACTAGTCAGTCTGTCTCAACCCTAGGAAACTGTGAATGGTCTGAAAACTTGCCAAGAAAGCTGTAGAGACCACAGTACTGTAGGCAGTTGCCAGGCGTCCCAACTGACTTGAAAGCATCAAAAGAACAACACATTGCAATTAATCTGATACAATATTTCTTTCTCTTTCTGTACTTCTGATACTTTTAAGTTATCTAAACAATAGAATACCAATAATCTGAACTTATACTTATTCAATATGATTATATTAAAGCAATATAATGTATTTGGATTTCCAACAAAAAAAATGATATAGATATATCCATTCATCTCATGATTTAATGAGACTGTAGGCTTCTTAAAGAAATTGTGAAAGTATGCCAAAAAGGGCTCTAGCTTTGGAACTACAGTGGGGTTTTTAAAATAGATTTAAAGGATCATTATTAAGGTTGTCCAACATGAGGGCTGATCAGCAATTCTGTAAACTGTACTCTGCTATAACTCTCTTCATCTTTTGTCCAAATATAAGAGCCATTTGCTTAACTTGCTGGAGAGATTGAAGAAATGAAGCAAGCCACCTGGTGTATCTGCCGAGTGGAAGTTATTTATGTATATTTTGGAATAACTTCATTTTTATAATATAACTTCATTTTTATATAATTATGCTACATTGATCTTTGATATACTGCTTTTTAAGTTCATATTCTTTGTTGTATCGTATAATCTACCTTATACTGGTGTTTGCTGCAATTTACATTTGTTCCTATTTAACATCAAACGAAAGTCAATGTACATTTATGCCCTCAATGCTTCTAACATTATTTTTTTGCTCTCCACCCCAGAGATACTCATAGCATTAAGAGAGCCTTCATAATATTGCAACTGGACAATTACACTGTTAAAAGTTTAGTAAATCATGAATATGAGGCAGTTAGTAATCTAAAGCCCTAATAAAGAGATGGTATTGATATTGTGACTATTTGAAAAGCTATGGGTAAATTATTTTTGCACAGATTCTTTCTTATTAACTAAATACAGAATTTAACATCCATCACTTTAATTTTTTGAAAATTATGATTGTAGGAATAGTGACAATCATGACATTCCTAAGATGTCACAGTTCCTGGAGTGGTTCCTGTGATTACTGGAGTCATAGGATTTAAACATAGGAACCTCATTTTGACACTAATTGAGCTGTCTTTTGTCAAACAGCTAGAAGATTAATCAAACAGCTTATTTATTTATGCATTTATATTCTTGACATATTAAAAGTGATTAAATCACTTGAGCTCTTTGTCTCAAATCAAAAGCTCTCTGAGTTGGAACAGCAATTGTAACTATTTTATGTAGACTTCTTGCACCTACTTTTTCTTCCCTAATTGCCAGGCTACATGATAGATGATTATACATTCAGCCCAACTAGGGTCCAAAAGTTATCTAAAAACTGAAAGATTTTTAATTGAAGCACAAGGTCTTTAGAGGCAGAGTAGAAAATGTGGAGAGGTATGAAAATTTAATGTAAAACATTCTTTATTTCCCAAATAACTATTTAGAGAATTGTGAGTTGTATATTTCATTTTTCATAATTTAACTTTTACCTTAAAATTAAATTTAACTCTTGTTCTGGTTTGGAACTGCACTGCAAATATTAAAATAATTCCTCAAATATGCAGAAAAGTCCCAAAGTAATAAGAGTTGTACAGAAAAAAACATTGTCAACTTGTCTGTTCCTGTTTTTGCATATGACCCATGCAATTTAATGAATATTTACCATTTAATTCATTTTTAATTATTATAATAGATAACTGGAATCCATTTTCCCATCCATATAAGAAAATGGATTTTGGGAAATGGGAATTGTTCATCCCACCTGGACCAGATGGGTTCTGCCCTGTATCTCATGGATCCAAACTGAAGGTACGTGTTTCAAAATGATACTTAACTGTAGTATTAATGTTTAATTTATTGTCAAATTTCATAATTGAAGTTTTGTAGTGTTCAGTTATGTACCACTTAATATTTCAAAGTGAAAATAAGATCGCAACCCATTTTCTTCACCTCTATGGATTGTTGTTAAAATAATATAAAACAAAATTACCATAAATTACCAATGTTACCATATATTGAACAAAATAGATTATTATAAATATAAAAGATCAATTTATAGCAATCCTGAATGTAAAGGATTCCTCACCCAGTGATTCAAGTGTTGATGTCATTGTCCTTTTGTGATGCTTGGAGGCTGTGTGGGCCTTGATAGGAGACATCAGGCTTTATCTAAACCCTGCAAGACCAAATGGCTTTGCGTTAAGTAGAATTTAACATATTTAGTTCTGGTTGGGATTGCATTACCTTAGATGGACCTGGTTCACAACTCAGGGGTTCTCCCAGATTCTCAACTCCTGCTTGAAAAGCTGTTGGCAGTCACAGCTAGGAGAGAATTGCACAGTTCAGATTGTATGCCAGTTATAGCCTTTCCTGGATCAGGAATTCCTGTGCTCAGTCATTCAAGCCTCATGGAACATTCAGATGCTTCAACTGGTGTAGAGCATGGACAGTCTCTGGGGCCCCTAGAGTAGCCCATGTTACAGAACTGTTACATAAGCTGCACTACCATATTCTGACTCCCAAATTATTCTCCTTGAATTTTATTTTGGGCTTGGATCCTCTAGGACATGAGTGTCAAACTCGTTGCATCACGTTGCCATCATGTGATGTTTCACGACGTTTTTCTCCTTTGTGGAGCTGAGGTGGGCGTGGCCTGCACACGATGCATCTGGCCCATGAGCCGCCAATTTAACACCCTTGCTCTAGGACTATGTAAGATATGGTAAATGCTGACTACCTTTCTAGTCAGAACTGATGAGCAAAGCAAAGAAAAACAAACAAAATTATTGCTAGCAGTGGGTGAAATTTGAGATTGTGGTGATCTTACATACACTAAAATCTCATATATTTTCACAATTGTGTGAGAACTTGGCCTATTAGTATTTTTGTTTTATAAATGCATAGAGATTTGTAGATATTGTTCAGGAAATTTAGAGATAGTGCAATGGTCTGAAGTGCTGCAATGCTGCCCTCTTGCATGGGGAAATAATTTTTGCAAGAAGGAGGCACTGGTGAAAATTAAGCCCAACTCAATCTGAAGTGAGCTTACAATGACTTTATAGCCCACTTGCCACAGTAATATATAATTTTCCAGTGTTTTTATGTCTCTTTTAGAATCTTTTTAAAAAGATAAAACTTTTTCTATAAATGCATATTAATTAAGTTAAACTTTGCTGTTACCATCAGTGCAATTACAATCCTAATAAGAAACAAGACAGAAAATATTAACTTACAAAAAAATACGGTGTGTTTTGAAATGTATTCAGTTCTAAGCTCTCTGTGTGTATGTGTTTGTATGTGTGTATGTATGTATGTATATGTATGTGTGTATGTATATATATATATATGTATATGTATATATGTATATATATACATACACACACACACACACCATTTTTCAAATTAATATATTGAATATAACTCAAAGATTAATTAAAGAGAATAAGATATATTTTATAAAAATTCAAAAAAGGAAGCTAAATTGGCAACTTGCAAATGGCTTTGAAGAGTCGTTTAGTCTTTAGGAGGAAAAGCAATACTTGGACAAAGAATACTAATGATTGAGATTTGGTGAAGGGCTAAAAAAATGGAGTAAGAATGGTTTGAAATGGGTTATGTGGAAAATGAAATAGGAGGCTGGAATCCTGAACAGATGTGGTTTGTACTGCTATTTTGTTTGTTTTAAATGACTGGAGATTGTGTAATTCCTTTATGGTAATTTTAAAACTCCAAAAGATCATAAAACAAAAAATGGATAAAAAAATTGTGTTTGTATTTATGTACATATATGTACATACATACAGTCATGTGAAAAAGAAAGTACATCATCTTTGAGTTCTATGGTTTTATGTATCAGAGCATAGTAAAAACCACCTAGTCCTTAGCAGTTTTTAAAAATAGGCAAATACAACTTCAGATGAACAACACATGAAATATTACACCATGTCAACATTTATTTTACAAAAAGAAAGCCAAAATGGACACGCCATGTGTGAAAAACTAAATATATCTTATGATTCAATAGCTTGTAGAACCATCTTTGGCAGCAATAACTTGAAGTTATTGTTTTTTGTATGACTTTATCAGTCTGTCACATCATAGTGGAGGAATTTTGGCCCATTCTTCTTTACAACATTGCTTCATTTTATTGAGATTCCTGGGCATTTGTTTATGCACAGCTCTCTTGAGGTGTGATACATAAAACCATGGAACTCAGAGAAGATGTACTTTTTTCACATGACTATATGTATGTACTGTATATATGCATGTATGTGTGTGTGTTGTGATAACTTTCTCAAAAAGTTTTGGAAAGTCCAAGTATTTGATATTTACTAGCATTGTCTAGGAACTCTTAAAAGGATGGTGAGACAGGATTTGTCTTTATAGAAGCTAAGTGGACTGTTATTGAGCCCAGCCTTTATTTTTTCATATTTTGATATTTTTCTTTTTATTAATAATTTCCTTCAACTAACCTGAAGAAAAAGTAAACTGTACAGCTTACAATGATTTAAGTATCATTATGAATACATTTAAAACTGTGTTTTGTATTTCTCACTTTAAAATCTGTGGTTTTGATACTCTTGTTTTATACATTTTACATACAAATCGAGATGTTTATTTAATTTGTTATAATGCCTCTCTTGGATGTAAGATTAGTATTCACACTGATTAGTTTTTGATGCCAATGAAAACTTTTTAATAGGTGTAAATATCACAATAGCATTTCTGCTTGTTGTTTGTTTATACTTGATTTTGTTGATTTATTAGATTTTGTAGTGCTGATTGCTGTTATTTGGTGTATGAGCTAGGGTGGTGCAGTGTTTAGAATGCAGTATTGCAGGCTACTTCTCTTGACTGCTGGATGCCTGCAATTCGGCAGTTCAATTTTCACTGGCTGAAGCTTTTCATCCTTCTGAGATCAGTAAAATGAGGGCCCAGATAGTTGGGGGCAATATACTGACTTTGTAAATCACTTAGAACTGTAAAGCAGTGTGAAATGGTATATAAGTCTTAAGTGCTATTTCTATTTCTATTGCTATTCTCCATTCTTCTTGGATGAAGAACAGGTTAAGACTACCTTATTTCAGAACTATTACATTCATTTATTTCAGTTTTACAGATATACATTTAATCTTTCAATCATCATAAATTATATAAATCTAATAAATCTAATAAATAATGTAAATAATGTTGCTAATCATGCCTTCAATTGCATGCTTTTTTCCACAGGTATCTAATTAAATTTCCAGCTTTAGTCATATACACACAAAATGCCTCTTAATAATAAGAACAAATTATTGTTAAGGTCAAATTATTTTATCCATCCATCCATCTATCAACATTCAGCTTGAGTATCCAAATAAAAGCACAGGACCATTTCTTTTCTGAAATTCTTACTGTTTATTGAATACATGCATAGTACTATCAAGGTAAAACTAACTCTTGGAGCTTCAGGCCTCAATCCATATATTAAACATAGATTTTCCAACCAAACCTTCAGGTTTTCATGTTGACCAAGTAAACAAGTTACGTTTGTTATGGGAACCATCTGCCTCAACTGCACACCTGCTAAGACATCCTTGAAAAACTAGACTTATATTGTTTTGATTTCAAACAAAGCAAGTGGGACAAAAAGAAATGCACATATATGCGTATATTTACAGAGATCTAAAAATCTGAGAATGAAGATCTAGCCAAAACCATACAAGAGAGAAAACACAACTTAAATTTCTTGCTTGCTTGCTTGCTTGCTTGCTTGCTTTCATTCATATTTAAATAAATTAAATGACCTCTGTGATCATATTGAGAGCAACTGCATTCTCTTCACTGATGATGTAAAGCTATTCAACACCACTGACAATAATGCTACCCTTCAAAAAGGCCTCGACTATGTATCAGAATGGTCAAACAAATGGCAACTTCAAATCTCAACAAATAAATGCTCTGTCTTACATATTGGCAAAAAAAAAATCAGAAAATAAAATACAAGCTGAATAGTCAAGACCTTGTTGATGATCCAAACTCCATCAAGGACCTTGGAATACTCATCTCTAATGATCTAAGTGCTAGAGCCCACTGTAACTACATAGCCAAAAAGGCATTAAGAGTTGTTAACCTAATCTTACATAGCTTTTTCTCTGGTAACATCACACTTCTAACTAGGGCATACAAAACATTTGCTAGACCAATACTTGAATACAGCTCATCAGTCTGGAACCCACATTACATATCTGATATTAACACAGTTGAGAAAGTCCAGAAATATTTCACAAGAAGAGTTCTACACTCCTCTACTCGTTGCAGAATACTTTATGCCACCAGACTTGAAATTCTAGACCTAGAAAACCTAGAACTACACCGCCTTCGGTCTGATCTAAGTATAGTATATAAAATCATACATTGCAATGTCCTTCTGGTCAATGAATACTTCAGCTTCAACCATAACAATACAAGGACACACAATAGATACAAACTCAAGGTTAACCGCACCAAACTTGATTGCAGGAAATATGACTTCAGCAACAGAGTGGTCAATGTCTGGAATACTCTACCTGACTCTGTGGTTTCTTCCCCAAACCCCCAAAACTTTAACCTTAGACTGTCTACTATTGACCTCACCCCTTTCCTAAGAGGTCTGTAGGGGGCATGTATAAGTGCACTAACGTGCCTACCATCCCTGTCCTATTGTTTTATTTTTCTTATATGTATTCATTTCATGTATTCACAACTATGTTTATCCTTATACTTATTATCTTGTAAGTGATTGACAAAATAAATAAATGAAATAAATAAATATTTATATAGATGCCTGACTCATAATCAAGTGACTTTGAACAGCATATAACAAATTTTAAAATATGCAAGTTAATATTATGAATATTACAAACTTTACATTATAAAAAAGAGGTAAAACACAATAAATTAGGTGAAGAGAAGGAATTAATTAACCAACAGGAATCTCAATATTTTGCCAGTCCCCTGAGATCCCCACACCTTCAAAAACAAACAGAGGGACTTCCAGTAAGCTAAAGAGTGAGGTCAGCCTCAATTCAGGGGGAAGAATGTTCTATAAAGCAGGATACAGCAGAAAAGGCATGCTGCCTAGGGATCCAGTAAATGGAACTCCTTAATTTCACTCCTGTAGTATGCTCTGCTATATCTGGAGGACAGACAATCCGGAAGAGGTGGTCCCTCAAATATTAGATGTATATATTATAACATAGTAATGATAATAATAATAATGAGTATATAGACTCCCAATTCTAGCAGAATAATTCATTTCTGAATCAGGTTGTAGAACTTTTGAGAAGAAGAAGATACGAATACAAGATGCTTGGACATCATTTTGCATGGGTACACAAGGGGATCAGTTTTCATTATACCAGTCAATAGGAAAACACTGACTGGAGAATTAAATGGAGATGAAACATAGGAGGGAAGTCACTACTACTTCTTGGATTAAAAATACTATGCAAAAAAATGAAGTAAATTTAAATTATATATTAGTTGGATCAGACACAAAGTATTACACCCAGTATAGCATTATCTTTTAAGAAGGACACTGACAAACAGGTTTATGTCTATAGGGGTTCAACAAAGTTCATAAGAGGCTTAGATTGAAGCACTTGTGTGGAACAGTTGGAATTCTTATGCATATTTAACATGGAGAACAGAACATTGCTGAGAAATATGGTAGCTTATATTCAAGTATTTGAAAGACTCTCATGTAGAAGATGGGCAAAATTGTACAGAGTTTTTCCAGGATATTCAGCAATGGCTTCAAATGACAAGAAAATAAATTTCATTATATTTCATTTAAAAAGTCTTAGTCGTTAAGATTGCTCAATAGGGGAACAGACTTGGATGGGAAGATGGACTTTACTATAAGAATTTAAGCAGAGACTGGATGGTTATCTGTTGGGGATCCACTGTGCACAGAGTTGGACAAATTACCTTCAAGATCTCTTCTAGCTCCTACATTATATGATTCTAAAAGTGTAATGGCCACACTGGAAGCAAACACCGTATGTTTTTACCTCATTACATACAAAAAAGATTTTACCAAAAATTTACCTTTATAAAGATTTTACCAAATAAGCTCTAACTCATTATCCTCTAAACAGCAGACTGTGACAGGAAATGTTCTTATTTATGTGCATAGAATTTGTCCATTTCTGTTTTCAGTCTTGTTGAGAAAAAAAGAACTATCCTTTTTTATGGTTTGTCAGTCTCTGAATGCAGGCACAGAAAAAAAGAGGAAAGATAGTTTTGGAATCTTTATAGTGGTGGACAGCTTGTTACCTACCCCTTGTCTTTAAAAGGTATTAGAAGCTGAAATTTGTGTCACTGCTAATTAATACCATGATGATTGATATATCTCATATTAGTAATATGAATTCATACGTATTTTGCTTTTTATAGTTTTGAATAGACTTTTCATTTTGGTTAACATAGCCTAGATGAGACTATAGGATTGGATTTGTGTTTTTAATCAATAGACCAGTAATGACACATAAAGTGACATTTAATGGAGAAGTTTTTAATGATTCACTAGAATATATTTTATATGCTATTTTGAAATAGAAAGCTTCCATTTATTTTTTTATGAATAGAGTTACATCTCCCTCTTTTGGAAAATCAAGGCATGACTTCTTCAGAGACAAATCTTTGTTACTTAATACAAGCTCTCTTTTTGTGTCTGTCTGTCTGTCTGTCTAAAGCACCAAAAGTAAATATATGTTGAATATTAGCAGTAAAGGAATTATGTAAACATTGATTATGACTTTAAAAAGATTGGTACCATTAATGCAATTATCCAGCTTTTTAAATTACTAATATTCAGAATAGGATTTTGTTAACTGTGTGGAGATTGGACAAGATTATACAAGAAGTTCTCACATGCAGCTTTAAAGACACATCTATATATCTTGTTTTCAGTAGGCACCTAGTGAAATCCATGTATTACTGGAATAAGATTATTTAACCATATATATGACTTCAATCAAGGAGGAATTTTTCATGAAGTGTATAGTTATTCAAAGAAATTACCTTTTATATAAATAGTGATATTTAAATCATAGTTTTTTTAAAAAGTAGTTAATGAAAAAATCATGTCTGATAAAAAAAACAAAGTGTGGCATTCAGATGGTATGTTGTTATCACATTAGAAGAAGGGAACGTCTACTGCTGTCTTTTTTTCTTTGTTTTTGTACCATATGGTACCAGAGTTCTTTTTCTCTCTTTCATCTAGATGAGATGGGGGTAGCACATAAATCTAATAAATAAAACAGAATGAAAACAGAAGATATCAAGATGCCCAATAACATCAGAAGTCTAGATGAAGATGATCACTACAACTATCTGGGCATCCTGCGTGCTGACAATGTAATTAACATTGACAAGGGAATTAACACCTGGCCAATTCCAGTCATTAGATATATCACTGATATAGTGAACTAGACTAAGCAGAACTAAAAGCCCTGGATAGGAAAACCAGAAAAACAATGACAATGACTCATTATCTTCATCCTTGCAATAATGTTGATAGACTACTTACCAAGGTAAAAAGATGGGGATGGAATGTAGCAACTGCACCAGAGAAGTAGAGGAGGAGGAGGAGGAGGAGGAGGAGGAGGAGGAGGAGGAGGAGGAGGAGGAGGAGGAGGAGGAGAAGAAGAAGAAGAAGAAGAAGAAGAAGAAGAAGAAGAAGAAGAAGAAGAAGAAGAAGAAGAAGAAGAAGAAGAAGAAGCAGTAGTAGCAGTAGCAGTAGCAGTAGCAGTAGTAGTAGTAGTATTGGAAGAATATCTGAAGAATACTGAAGAAGATGCACTGAAGCTAGTATACCATGAAGGCTTAATGAGTACCAGAAAGTCAATACTATTGTATAAGAAAGACCAAATGAAGAATAAAGAAAATACAGCAAGGCAAAGTATTACATGATCAGTACATTAATCAAAAAGGAAAGGAAAAAAGAAGTAGCAGGCAAAGCAGATAATAATATGACCTGGCAATGGCTAAGAGTTGAAGAAAGCAGAGGGACTAATTCTGGGTATATACGACTTAAGAACAAATGTATACAAAACCTAAATTGAGAAGACAACTGATAGCAAGTGCTACCTCTGCAAAGAAACTTAAGAAACAGTGAATGATCTATCTAGCGGATAACAGAATAGAAGAAAAAGTACTGGAGAAAATCATAAAATACAACTCCTGCAAACATAAGTAGAATGATTGTGGCTAAAGTAGGGATCTTCAAACTTGACAGCTTTAAGACATGTGGACTTCAACTCCCAGAATTCCTCTTCCAGTCATGTTAGCTCAGTAATTCTGGGAGTTGAAGTCCACAAGTCTTAAACTTGCCAAGTTTGAAGACCCTTGGGCTAAAGAAAGCAAAGATAGCACCAAAAGTAATAGGTGCCTGGGGTGCAATCCCAAAACTCTGGAGCATCACATCAGCAATTGTAGAAGGCAGCTTTACTTGAAATATCTTGCAACAATACTTTTAATGCTATCAAATAATAACATTCCTATTCCAGGTCCTTTGGAAGGATTCGATAGGTGGATAAAAGTACCAAATCCTTTCTAAACATCTGGCTGACATTGCAATGAATCTTAATAATAATAAAAGTTGTGGCACATTTGTCTTATTTTGCTGACCATGCACTTAACTGCTTCTTTTCTCCCAGTATTTTCACAACTGCCTCTCTAATTTAAAAGCAACAGAAATATGACTGGTTATGTAGGGTCCAAGAAGAAATAAAAGTTTTTCAAAAAGAAGCAACACAATCTTGAGTCACCTATCAACAGTCTGATTATACACTCAGCTGTCAGAATGAACAATGCTGCTCATTGTTTCTGATTGGTTTCATTGTCAGAACAGTAGAACACAGTCTTTTTGGATTTCTGAGTGTTTTATGATCAAAGGATTTGCACAGTATTATAACAGCTATAGGCTAAATTATACAAAAAAGGGGAATGGTTATACAAATCCAATCCACCCAATATGTAAATATATGCCTCATAGATTTTTCCTTGGGGAAACTTGAAAAATTCATTAATTTTTAAATTGTACTATTCAAAATTAATATTTTCCTTAGTTTTTTACATAAATTGAAAATTGACTGGCATGTTTCAATAAAAGTATTGGTTAAGCACAGTAATATTGAACATCTCTGTATTTTTTCTGTATGATATATATATCCAGGCATATCCAGGCATATCTGTATGTGCACAAGTATTCAAAAAAGAGGGGGAAAGTGAGATGCACATATTCCTAAGAGGTTGGTCTGATTGTTTGTGTTTGGCTCTTTTCATTTATTTAATTTATTTTCCTTATTTTTCCTTCTGTACATCAATATGATGTTCTTGGTTCTATGTTTACTTCTGTTTGCCTCTTGTTTTGGCTACAAGTTAGGAAAAGTGATCATTGGAACTAAAGCTCATCAGAAGAGTGCTTCAGTTCTTTTTGCTAGATAGGAATCTTCTTTGTTGTGTAGCTTTCTTCATCCACATATCCAAATGCACATTTTAATATATAATAACTTGAAAAGATAAATGGAATAATTTTTACTGCTATCTTTCCTCCTAGAGAGATAGGCCAGCTGCCACTGCCCAAGCAATTTCAAAATGTCTTTGGCAAAAACCCTTGCCAAAGCCTCCTGACTAAATTCAGCAGCCAAAATATAACATGGGGTACAAAGAGGATGACCTAGATTATTGGATAGGACTACCAGTATCCCTCCATTTTCCAGTTCTAGAATTCCAACTTCACAGTCAGCATTGCTATAAATATTACTTAGTTTTAGAAGTTTTAATGGTGCTCATTTCACTGGCTCTGAACATGTGAGGCAGAGCCTGGAATGGCTCTTCTGCTAATGGAAATTGTGTAATAATGATATAAGAAAAAATCTGCTTTCATATGTTGACAATTCATTAAAGGATGATAAACTTTAATAAATAGACCTTTTTTAAAAATATTTTAAAGAAATATGCACAGTGTACTGTTCTAAAAACTTGTTGGAATCTGTGCTTTATAATTTACTTGTTATTATGGGTAAAGATTGGCCAGGTAAGGTGATGATATCAAGCTATTCAGGCTAAGATTAATCAGTAAGGTTTTGTGAAGAATTCTAATACAATCTTGAAAGTGAATGAATAAGCCTTGCTATTGCTAATATTTCAACTGCTATGTTGAAATGGCTCTAAAACTCCAAACTTTACATATCTATCTGTGAGATCTGAGCTGGAAGAGATTGATAAAAAAAATGATTTTGGAGTCATGATGGATAGCTCAATGAAAATGTCAACCAACTGCAACTGCCATAAACAAGCAAATTTGATGCTTGGAATCATTGAGAATTGAAAATAAAGCTGTGACTATAGTAATGTCTTTATATAAATGCATTGTAAGACTGCCCTTGGAATAGTATGAAATTCAGTCATTATGTCAAAGGAGACCTGTTAAAAATGCATCATGTTTTCAAATATTATTAGGATATTGTTTAAAAATAAAGCTTGTGCAACTAACAACTTTAGCTTGGTGTGAAGGAGAGCATTGAGAACCATAGTTGTTTATTAGTTGTGTTAATGACCTTCATTTATGATTCAAAAGGAAATTTACATAGATCATCAGTCAGAGGCTAGTACTTTTAGTGGCTTTTGAATGCAAGAAGACATATATTAAATAGCAACTACAATGGATCAAACATTATTCATTAATGAAATTTATCTGGTAAAACAACCATACCCTTTTAAATTAGCAGTGGCTCAATGATATAACCAAAGCATGTCAAAAGAGACCTTTCTTGATGGAATATGTGGAATAAAACTATGCTTGATGGAATGGAATTACTCTATTATGTTAAGTATCAATGGTTAACAAAACTCCATCGTGATCTTAGGACCATGATGTTCCATAGAGTTCGGGCAGCCACTGAAAAAAACTGCTTCCATCACCGAGTCTCCTAATATACCACATTCTATTGTGTTGAATCATCATATTCTAAGTGATAATAATATGAAAAAATGATGGAAAGGAATTTTTTAGGAACTTTATCACTAATTGTTTCATATATTTCTATGCTGTGCCTGACACATTCTAATATGAAACTGTTTTGCAAGCAAGTGTTGGCAAATGTGACTGTAAAGTAAATGAGTAAAATACAACTAGACATCAGAGGCTATCATCATGATAAATACTCTGACTGGAATAGCTTTAATATAAATGTGCAAATCTTGGAGGCTGGCTATTTACAAAGAACCTAAATAAGATGATTATCTCTATCTCTGCAGTTTATAATGTTCCATTAAACTGTTATTTCAGTGATACACTAGATTTTATGCAAAGTATGGTAAGTATTCAGAAAAAACAGGAAACAGGTAAAAAACTAAAACCACAAAGCTATGGACAGACACATCTTTATATCACTCCTGGTGAGGGTTTTTTTCTGTTGTAAAAAAAACCCCAATATTTTATTTTATTTTATTTATTTATTTTATTGGATTTATATGCCGCCCCATCTCCGAAGACTCGGGGCGGCTCACAGATTAAAACATATAAATACAATAAATAATTAAAAAGAAATTAAATCACTAAAGCCCAATAAGACCCAAATTAAAATTTAAAACTATCCCACACCCCCCGGCAAGGTGATCACAGCTCGACTTGGTCAAATAGCCAGGTCTTCAAATCGCGGCGGAAGGTGCGGAGGTCAGGGGCCAGGCGGAGGTCCAGAGGCAGTTGATTCTATTTTATATTCTTTTTATTCAGTACGTGTCAAGTTACAGTATGAGTCAAGCTTGTATTGGATTTTACTATTATAAATAACATTCTTAATAAAATATATTAAGAAAAAATTAATAGAAATACAAAAAGCAGACAACTATATTAGGGATAAATTCTTGAACTGAAAAAAATGACAACTCGTCATTCAAATGCAAACCAGACTCAGTCTTTCTGACTTAATTCATACAAAAGAATTCTGAACAAAAGTGCTCTCCTACCTTCTGATATGAAAGCAATTTGGCTATAAATTATAAATAAATAATTAGGATAAGGGGAAAAAGAATAAAAAGTACAGGAAAAAAGAGAAAGAATGTGGAAAAGAAATATATAGGAAATGACTTCTTACTTTTTTCACAACCATTTTAAACATGTTTAATAGTTCTTAAAATTCTATGTGGTTATAAACAGATACCTTTTCATCCCATGTCCCATCACTTATCTATAAGCAAATGCATAGAATATCAACTTTTCAATCTCTTCTCAGCAAAAAATCCAAAGGCAATTGTCAGAACTTTGCAAAAATAATAACTTTGTTAAAATAAACTAATTATAGTCTTTCCTTTTACAGTTTTAATCTTTACTTCAATCAAATATTGTCATAGGTTCTGATTTCTCTTCAATTGTTCTTTATCTCATTGCATAGATATTTTCAAGGCTGTAACAAGCCTCTTTTATAGATTCAATTAAAAAAAACATTTCTAGGTTATCTGTTTGGTTTATCATTTGTATTTCTCTTTTCATTTGTAAAACTTAAGCCACTTTCTTTTGTATATCCAATAAAACATGCTTTATTATAATTCTCTTTTATCTGTATGTCAGTAAAAGTAGACATCCCATGGCTTGCTTTTTGAAGGAATATAAACGGTTAATAAGTAACCCCTTGTTTTATTTCCATATTTACAGGCAAGGAAAAATACTGAATCTGTAATATTATCTCCAATGTGTACTTTCAGTGGCATCTGAGATAGCTAATATTGGACTATTGTGAAAGTGCAGTTCAAAAGTTATATATAGAAATAGGATTTGAACTGGAATATCATGTCTGAAAATATCAAGCAGAGTTTGTTCCTAATTGTGTGTGTGTGGCTTGGTTTTGGTGTAGAATAACCTGCATCATAAATATTTTCAAACACTATGGTACTAAGAAAATGAGTATTTTAAATATAGGATTAATGTTTATAATCACAGCTACATCTCATTTATGCTTCCAATCCTAATTTAATTTCCATACTTTCTCATTACATTGAATGTTTTAGTTGGTGATAAGAACCAAAACTGGAGAGATCCTTTATCGCATTTCTCCTTGGGCTAGATATGTAGTTCGTGAGGGTACCAACGTGAATTATGATTGGATACACTGGGAGCCATCAACTCCATATAAAGTAAGTTATTAAATTAACTGTGATCTATTTCTTGTCTGTTATAGATGTCAGTGGGATTTTTCTTAAAGTTTGTAAACTCTCTTAGAGAGTTACATCAGGAAAGAATTATACTCTTTACATGCAGAATATTTTTTTTATTAGAAGGGCAAACTGTACTTTCCTATTAATAAACTGCAACACACACACACACACACACACACACACACCCCAACATCCAGATTTATACTTGTAAATTGCTAAAGGTATTTTATATGTATATCAATCAAAGGTAATCCCAAGTTTATCTTATTTGTGCTAAAAAATTAAGGTTGGTTAGATCTAGATGGAAGACATTCAGACTGTAGGTTGTTTTCTTAAAAAATTATAGAATAAAGTAATGGCAAACTATTTCCATACTGTTGCCAAGATAGCATTTCCAGGAATTAAATTCAGGAAGCTTTAATGAGTGCTGACTTGCTTCAGTATATTGCCTGGTAGAAGGTACATATTTAGAAGTGTTAGTACTCCCTGTATCAAACTAGAAGAAGTGCTTTCATGCCATATTGCAAATCTAATCCTGTTTGAAAAGTTAACCTGATGAGTCCACAGAGATGGTGTCATTTCTTTTTCCTCGTAAATGAAGGCACATAGTAGCAGTGCCACATTTTGAGATGCAGCTTCAGGCTTTTTCAGGATGATAGATGTTGTTAAAGGACTTGGGTCAATTGAAGAATCTATAAGGAAAATTAAAGTGAGTTTTATTACTGTAATTATTCTGAAGAATCTAAATTTCCAGGAGTTCATTCAAGCAACTTTAAATACAATTTTATTCATTATTTATATGCAGAGTAACATAGACTACAAAAGGAAAACACTTTCTTTACAAAATTAAATTTATAACAGTACAAAGAGCACCTGCATCTGTTTCTTGTCCTTTTCAAAACCAAATAAAAATTGTCAAATATACTTAAGCCTTTCTGTGATTTGCTGCCAGCCTTTAATCTTACAAATTCTGTGAACTTTCACATTTCAAAAAGCATTTCATATTTCAGTAATTCAGCTCTGTATGATAAGCAATACTGATTTATGCAACTTGCATGCAATTACAACTTGTTTAGCAGTCAAGAGATTTGTTATTAATTTTGGATGTTCTTTCTACAATATTCCTGCTAATAGGCTCAGTAAATTAATCTTTCATTTATTGATAGGAAAGAAAGATGAGAACTGAGGACTGGGATGCAATGGAGTGGAAAGGACAATATAAGACGTTCAGTGGATAATGTTTCCAATATAAATAGTACAGGACCGATAAACTTTAAAATATGCCCTAGTTTTCAAACTGTCTTCCCAGGAACCTAGGACTTTCCTTAAAAGCATTATTTACTGACAAAAATAGTAATGTTAGATGATACCATACTTCAACACTGTTAAAGAGAATTGTATCTATTCTTGTGATGCTCTTTACATTAATGATGAAATCTAATATCTTGTGAGTTTTGAAAACAGAAGTTTGCTTACAAATTGTTTGGTCAAATACTTTGGTCAAATTGAGATAATATGACTTTTCTGACCAGAGGAATTTTAGTAAGTTATTCACAAAGAATTTTCTGACCTTAAAAAAAATAGGAATCTAAGTAGTCAATATGCCTTTACAGTATCTGCCTGGCTGGAGCATCTTCAGCAATAGTTTCATCCAGATGATCGAAGACCTGCCCCTTTTTAATGTATAAATCTGAATGTGCTGGTTTAGATTTTAACATCATGCCCATTCTTACCTAAGAAAACTAATAGCTTTCAGATTTTTATTCTTAAACTTTCTTTTTCTTGTTTAGTGGAAACATCCCATTCCTAAGAAACCCAAAAGTATAAGAATCTATGAATCACATGTGGGAATTGCTTCCCCTGAAGGGAAAATAGCTTCCTATAAAAACTTTACATACAACGTGCTTCCAAAAATCAAAGATCTTGGTAAGTGACACCTGTAGCTTCTTTTGAGATAACTTTTAATGACTCATGTGCTTCTATTAGAAAGTTCATTTCAAAAGTCTCCATATTGATTTTTAATGCATCATCTCAGTGCAAGAGCCTCAGTGGTGCAGTGGTTAGAGTGCAGTACTCCAAACTACTTCTGCTGACAGCCAGCTGCCTGCAATTTGAATCTTACCAGGTTGACTCAGCCTTCCATCCTTCTGAGGTGGGTAAAATGAGGACCCAGATTGTTGGGGGCAATATGCTGACTCTGTAAACTGCTTGGAGAGGGCTGTAAAGCACTATAAAATAAATAAGTGGTATTGCTATTGCTATTTTAATATATGGTACACACATTTTTTTAGAAAGTTGCTAAAGTCAAGTGCTATTGGTAATATATTTATATAAAGAACCACATCCAGAAGTAAATTGCTTGCTAGTTCAATTTACTAATCAAGTTGCATGTAATTTCCGGCATATGTGATTAGCCATGCTTTGAGAAATCTTGAAGCACAGTGGAAGTGCCAAAAGACTGGAGAAGAGCCAACATAGTCACGATAAAAAAAAACGGGGAAAAGAGGAACTTGAAAACTATTAATCAACTTGATATAAACACTTGGGAACATTCTAGAAAAAAATAAGCAAGCACTTAAAAGAGTATTTATCAAAAGCTAGCATAGATCATGCCAGACAATTACTGGTTCTGGGGAATGCTATGAATATACTTAGACTTCATAACACATTTGATAAAATACATCACAGCCTTCTTTTTGATAAACAGGATCAATGTGGGATGGATTCATAGTTGCCTGAACAACCGTAGTCCTTTGTGCCCACATAAAGGAAAGTCTGTAGTTTCTTACCTTAGTGTTTATTTCTGGGTTCAGGACTCTTTAATATCTTTATAAATGACCTAACAAAGGAAATAAAAAGGTATTCATAAAATTTTTGATGACACAAAGCTGGGGAAAGGATCACAGAGGTAGTTCCAGTGAATTAATGAAAACAGGCTCAAAATTCTCTTGATAGGTTTACACATTTGAATTGTTGAACATCAAAGATAAGAAATGTAATGTTCTCCAGTACTTTATATTTTTTAATTTAAAGAAGAGATGGCAAAGAGTCATGACAATGGTTTATCAAAACAAAAAAGGATGTCATCAGAAACATGGTGTGGATTTGTTCTCCAAGGGAACTGAGGATAAGAAAGAACCAATGAGTGCAAGTTTAACAAAGACAGATCCAAATAAGGATGAATTTCCTGATTGTGAGTGTTCTTAGGCAACAGAACAGTCTGCTTTCTGAAGTCATGTGTTCCATCATTGGAAATTTTCAAGAAAAGGGGAAAAAACATTTGATTAGATGATAACAGGATCTCTGCACTAAGCAGAGGTTTGTTCCAGAAGATCTCCAGAATCCCTTCTGACTCTGTGACTCTATGATACAAATACAATAATTAGAACTATTTTTCTTTTAATTCACATTTATATGCCGCCCTTCTCCGGAGACTCAGGGCGGCTTACAATCTTTGGAGCACAACCCAATGTGCTTAGCAATAGCCTTCATTCTATTGTATATGCCTGCTTATTACTAGGGCTTTTGCCCCCCCCCAAAGCGGCATTTTTACAAAGTCAGCTTATTGCCCCCAACAATCTTGGGTCCTCAATTTACCTACCCCGGGAGGATGGAAGGCTGAGTCAACCTTGAGCCTGGTGGGATTCGAGCCTGCACTAATTGCAGGCAGCTGGAGCTAAGTGCTAGGCATTTAACAGCCTGCACCACCAAGGCCCTTAATATTGACAATAGATTTGACAATAGATTTTTTAAATTCTTGCTGAGTGTTTATTATTTATTATTACATTTTTATACAATTTATCTCCCCTATAATAAAGTAACACTTTATAGGTTATAAAAAGACAAATAGAAAAATAATTAAAGTATAAAAGTACACATATACAAATTTTAAAACTTTACCAAAAAAGGTCTAAGAGATGGATAGCTGTGGGAAATGGGATGAAAATTGTCCAGACAAGTTGGGTCCAATGTTGGTTTCTTGAGGAGGGGGAAGACCAAGGAAGCAGACCAATTTAACATTTAGCATGATTGTATTAGAAACATCAATAATTGATTGATTGAAAAAATGTCTGTAATTTAATACTACAGTTAGTTGTGACAGTTGATTTTTAGAAGTAAGCAATACAGACTCAACATGTTTTTTTCTACAGAACAATCTTTTAAAATTGCAATTTAAAATTACTCCATCCTTCTGATAACAAGAAATAAATAAATGTGACACCACACCATAAATATGAGTATAGGTGAAGTATTTTTAAACAAAGTTTTTATTTAATGCTAAGTGCTAATATGTGAAGTAATACGTTACGTCCATAAATATGTGTGGTTTCATCATTAAATTATACTTTTCCCTTCAGATTTACTTCATTAACATCATATAAAAATATTTTGAGTGGGATAAGGGACAAATAGAAACTTTTTTTCTTTTTCTTTGGTGCTCTGAACTTTCAATAAATTTCAGATCAAACTTCTGTTTCTTTAACGTTGGTTTTTTAAAAGAGATTCCTTAAGGGAAATAAATTTGGAGGAAAAAAGTGTCAATTAGAAATGAAAATGTTTAAAACATTAAGAAGAAAAGCACGAAGTTTAATATATGTGTAGTCAGTTACTTTTATGATTAACATTGTAAATATCAAAAGTGCAGTTTAAGTTCAGAACACGCACATTGGGATACTTAATGTTCTAAAGTCAAATTACAATTATATTTGCATATTATATATTTCTTAGCAAAAGGCCAATATTTCAATGCACTTAAAAGACTGCTTCAAATGTCAGCTTTCCCAGTTTTGTTTTTTTTAAATGCTTATTTTAGGCTTAATTTATTAGGTTTCCTGTTAATGTATTTCTAATTTATGTCTTGATAAATACAGATTATCTTGACCAAAATCAGTTGTAATATTGACCACTGTTTTCTTTAAAAAGCACTGTTGTAATCACTAATTTTCTTCTAAAAACAGGATACAACTGTATTCAGTTGATGGCTGTGATGGAACATGCTTACTATGCAAGTTTTGGTTATCAGATCACAAGCTTTTTTGCAGCATCAAGGTATACTTTATTATTTTTGCTATTTTATTTTTTCCTTTTCATAGAAAGAAAGACCTAAACCAATGAAAAAGACAAAATTGACTAACTTGATCAGGGAGGTATGTTATATGATGGACTGTGTTCATAACTTCAGCAGTAGTAGCCACCAGTGAACTTATTGTCCAAAATGGAACAATATTTCAATGACTGTCATCCTTACATATTACAAATAATAGGATATTGATTCATTGATATCAAAGAGCTTAATAAAAGGCAGCTTCTGCAGTTTTCAACTTTTCTTATAAAGCCATTTGATTAATAAATAAATAGTACTGAACATAAGGAAGAAACTGAAGAAAGTAGTAGTAAAGCTGAAACTATTTTAGGGGCTTGAGTTTTTCAATCCTACACCTCAATACTTGTTCATTTCAGTTGAAAGAATATATATTTGCGAGCTCATAGGCAAGGACTCCTCAGGATTCCATCGGCGACTCAGTGCCGATTGGTGATTCCCCGACGACGAGCCTTTTCTGTTGCGGTCCCTGACCTCTGGAACCAACTGCCTTTGGAGCTCCGCCTGGCCCCTGACCTCCACACCTTTCGCCTTGAGCTAAAAACTTGGTTGTTTGATCAACCCGGGCTGTGACCCCCCCCCCCCTCGGGTTGGGATTGTTTTAATGGTTTTAGTTTATTATATTTGGACTTGTATTTAAATTTAATAGTTTTTTAAGTTTTTTAAGTATTTATTGTATTATATTTTAATTGTGAGCCGCTCCGAGTCGGAGATGGGGCGGCATACAAGTGCAAATAATAAATAAATAATAAATAAATATTTTCCAGATTTCAAAATTTCTGTGGATGACATCAGATGTTTTTTGCATTTGTTTTACATGTGCACGCAGCGCGTGCACGCGCAAAATGCACTCTGACCAAACCAGTAGTAACACTGGTTGAATCCCACCCCTGCATGGAATAGTTTGTTTCTCTACTTTGTCAGAAGTCTTGTTGTTTTCAGAAATGAAAGATAATTAGGAGGAACTTGCACAAAATACATTTGTTTTGGATTGCTTGAACAAAGACACTGTAATTTGAAAAAAATCCTGTATAATATAGATTTGTTTATAACTGTAATTAATCCTAACAATGTTGTAAACTAAATCTATTTTAGATTTAAAAATATTAAAGAGTTCTAAAATAAATATTTAAGCATAAAGCATATGAACTTTCACATGAGGTAAAAGCAGTTGATTGCTACATTGCTTTGTTACATTGTTAATTGCTTGAGCATCATTGTAGATTCAAAGCTATCTGAAATCTAATGACTGCCAGCTCTGCATTTATAATCAAGAGTTCTATCACCAGATAGTGCATTTGAGATTACAACAAGTTATCTTTGTAGCTACAGCTTGTCCTTCCAACATTTTTTTCACTGCAGTTCCATTTCTAGATACATTCAACATACACTGCATATGCTGCTGAAATTAAAGCTGCTAAAAATGTACTCTTCTAACAGTCAGTTTGAATGTGAAGTAAGTTATAATTTCCTTTTGAAATGACTGAAAAGTGATGCAAATTAAAATTTCAGTCTTTCATTTCCACGGTACTTTTTACTTGTGAAGTGCTTACAGTCTATATCTTGTATGTTCTTCACAGCATTCATATAAGAGAGATTGAACTTACTTTTTTTCCTATGACTTCAGAAAGTATCTAATGATTTGCTTTAGGCCTCCTAGTGAGTTATGTTTTCACCTTTCTTTCACTCTGAGAGTCAGATCAGTATACCAGCATATAAACAAAGAAAATATAAATTTTATTGAGTTAATACTCTGTATAGGTTAAACTGTTGTTTGTTTAGCCTAGTATTATATCACATGATTGATGTGCCTTTTATAATCGTCTGTCTTACCACTTGCTTTTCTTAAGCTTAAATATATAAAATATCTTCTATGCCTCCCTAATATGCTGCCATTAAATAACAGTTACAGTTCTAGTGAATCAAAATAGTAGCAATCATGGTGACTTAAAAAAATATTGCATACAATTAATTGTTTAAATGTTTATCCATTTTAGTCGATACGGCCCTCCAGATGACCTGAAGGAACTGATTGATGTTGCCCACTCATTGGGAATCACAGTTCTATTAGATGTTGTGCACAGTCATGCATCAAAGAATTCTGAAGATGGCCTGAACAATTTTGATGGTACTGATTCTGCATTTTTCCATTCTGGTGCTAGAGGAACACACATTCTTTGGGATAGCCGACTATTTGACTATGCAAAGTAGGTATAAATAATATAAGTGTCATTGCATCTAATTAATTTATATACCCATAATCTAAAGGTCATTTGTTTTCATCTAATTATTAATGTGTTATGGGGCTGTTTAAGAGCAGCAACATTAAGAGCTTGTGAAAGATGCTGCATGACTTATCCAAGAGAATTTAGTAGTTGGGCATTGACAAGTAATTTAGCCAATTTTTTTTTTATTTTTTATTTTTATTTTTTTTTTATAATTACATTTATATGCAGCCTTCTCCGAAGACTCAGGGCTGCTTACAATTTTTGGAGCACAACCCAATGTGCTCAGCAATAGCCTTCATTCCATTGTATATGCCTGCTTATTACTAAGCGGCATTTTTACAAGGTCAGCTAATTGCCCCCAACAATCTTGGGTCCTCAATTTACCTACCCCGAGAGGATGGAAGGCTGAGTCAACCTTGAGCCTGGTGGGATTCGAGCCTACAATAATTGTAGACAGCTGGATCTTAAGAGCAGGCATTTACAGCCTGAGCCACCAAAGCTCAGCCACCAAATTTGATTAAGTGATGAATATTTGTCTGATTGTGAAAATTAAAGTAGCAGATAAAACTGTTTATTTTGCAAAATTCCTCTGGTAATTTGACAAACCAATGGAGCATATGAACTTCCAAAAAACTTATCTGCATCATCTGGATAATATTTATGGAAAATTATTGGAATCCGCTATCAAATAAAATGTTACAGAATGTTTTTGTGATTGTTTTAGTTGCCTTTCATAATATTCCACTCCATTTTTTTCCATGCTAGTTTTCTTTCCTTTTTCCTCTGCCCTCATCCCATTAGTTACTGCTTCACTTGCCAACTAAGATCTGTCAGTTCTAAATTTTTTATTTTATTTTTTGAAAGGCAGGTAAGTATTTTTCATCTTTGGATGTGGAAAATTATTGCTATTTTTCTTCTTTCATATGTAAGTTACTTCTTTTATATACGTGTGTATATATCTCTATATGTGTAAACAAAGCCTCTTTGGTGTAGTGGTTTAAGGCATCAGGTTAGAAACTGGGAGACCATGATTTCTAGTTCTACCTTAGGGATGAAGCCAACTGGGTGCCTTTAAGCCAGTCACTTAGCCTTAGGATGACAGGTTTGCTGGATAAGTAATATTTTGAACAAATTTAGATACATATTTCTCCTGCTTGGTAAATTATTATATGTTTATATAAAAGAATTAAAATAAAAATAAATGTGATATTATTACTTTTATCCCATCATTATCATTATCAGTAATAATAATATATAATATTTGTGGGTTTATATAAAGAAAGAAAGTGTTTCTGGAAATGTAGCATATTAAATTTTCAATATTCCCTCATATCCAAATCCTGAACATAAGGCTTATAATATATGCAAATAAGATATGCTACAGAAGAATAACTTTAAATTTTAATAAACATTCTTGATGGATAAAATTCTTTTTTTTCTCCTTGCTTTTAAGTTTAAATTGGTATGGTATAATGGGAGACTTTAAATCACAGATGCCACTTTAGTTAGAAAAATTTCAAATAACATGTAATTTCCCTTGAAGAATTCTGTTTCCTTTATTATCTACATTCAAACACAGCTGTGTGCAAAATCTTTAAAATGTAACTATGCTGGGGGGGGACACAAGATTGTATGGTAATTAAGCTATGTACTAGGATATTTATGAAGGACACTAGAAGTAATTGTTAGTTTTCATACATTTTTATTGGTATACTTTAAAACTCATTAAGTGGTCACTCAAAATATATGAAAGAAGGGACTCTTTTAACATCTAACAAACCCATCTAGACCATTTTTTAGATGAGGGTAAATACACATGTCCCAGG
Source organism: Naja naja (assembly GCA_009733165.1). Classification (NCBI taxonomy): domain Eukaryota; kingdom Metazoa; phylum Chordata; class Lepidosauria; order Squamata; family Elapidae; genus Naja; species Naja naja. The sequence goes on along the minus strand of CM019152.1, from coordinate 17,569,341 downwards.
ATAATGTTGCAGGATGCAATCTGAATCGGTCATTGTAACCAAAGTTTTATTTTGTCAAGCTTCATGCTGGAGCCATCCTCAGAGAACTTATCTCTCTCTCCAGTATATGTGCACTGGGCTAGTCCATGTGTTGTATTTATATGGTGCCTGATTGTGTATAACTTTTAGTTGTTAGTTAGGGTGTTGATGCCTGGCTATGAAGTCATATATTGTTGTTTCCTTGTGTCACCACATACTCAACTCGTACCTAGTAGGCTGATGGTAAATCAGCACTCCTATTGACTGACAACTCACCTGTTTCCCAGGCTTCAATCATTTCTCTGGCTAATTTTGTCTGTGCTTGGCCAACGATCATATTAGCTGCAAAATTGAATACATGTCCTTATTCATTGCCGTGTGAGGCTATCAATGAGTTTGGGTCTCCCCGTCTAACTTCTCACTCATGTTCTTGCAATCTTGTGGTTAGCTTCCTCCTGATTCGTCCCACGTGGTCAAAAAGGGCAATCCATGGAGGGAATCTGATAACTTACATTTGAAGTTTCTCCCACCTCCAAAAGATATTTGTAGTGTATGATTTGTCCTTCTATGATAGCCTCTGGGCAGTGGGTGATGCCCACTTGCAGAATTCAAAGTTGTTTTATACTGCTTCTGAAATGTTCTTAATATATGGCAGGTTGTGCCATATAGTTGATCTTGTACCTTCTTCTTTTTTTCTCCCTACATATTGTGCAAGCATCTTTTGGGAACCCATTCTGCCTGAATTGTTCATCTCCTCTCCAATTCTTTTGCTTGCTGGGAAACTACAGTGTGTTCTCAACCTACTATATAGTATTCTGATGCAACTGTTTCATGAGACAGTGAATGGTTACTGTTGAAGCTCAGAGTACATGGAGTTTTGGTAGCCTGGCAATACACTTTGGTTTCTAGGCTTCCATCTTCTCATCTTGATAAACACGTCGAAAAATGGCAATTGTTTAGTCATTTCTTCCTCCAATGGGAATTATATATCCAAGAAGATGGAGGGTTTTTTTATTTGCTGAAATTTGGTGAGAGAAACAGAAGTCAACATCTTTGGCTATTTCAATTTGTTCATAATTTTTTAAACTAAAAAACAGGAAAGCAGGAAAGAAAATCCCAGCATGTATTAATTTTATTGTCACAGAGGAATTCCAAATACAATCCAAATACAAAATTGCAGGGTGGGGAGTAGAAATGGTAAATATGAGGTTAGTACTATTTTAGTGATCACTAAACAATTTTATTACATTGCATCATTGTTTCAATGTTATTTCCTTACTTAAACCTACAAAATATCCACGGGTGGACAGAAAGCAATGGGAGTGAGAGAAACTTCATATTTCCTGCAGTCTTCCCTATTGATTTTCCTTATGAGAAACTGGCAGGGAGAATAAGAAATCCCTCCCTCCCTCCCATTCCTACCAAGCTGCTATCTTATTTAAGTTGCTTGTGAGAAGTTTGCAGGTGGAAACTGGGCTAATGAGAAAATCAGATTGTAGTTGCAAAGTAAATGGCTACTTCTAAGTGAGTGTGGAAGACGAAGTTAGAGGGACTGCAAGTCAAGAATTGTATAAGAATGGTGTCATATAGGTATTGAAGAATGTGTGGATATATGGCAGAAATGCCTCCATGTATTAGGGAGAGTGCATGTGTGAATGGCATAAGTCAGAAAGGGTATTTAGCAGTGTACCAGAGGTCCTGTCTGGGTCAAGGAAGGCACGGGGGCAACACAGATCAAATGTGTATGTGGGTCACATGGATGTTCAAGAAGTGCTGCATGGGTAAAGTAGGATATGGAGGAGGTGGCATAGTACAAAAAGAATGCATGGGGTTTCATGGTATGTAAGAGGTGCTGGGCCATTTGGGAATGGTGCGCAGGAATGGGACATGGGAATGGTGCCTGGGAATGCTTGAGAGTATATAAGATGTGCTATAGAGGAACACGGTCCCTTCCCAGCCAGCAAAGAAGATGGGGTGGGGGAGGGAAAGGCATGCAAGAAGTGACACAAGTCAGGAAGCAAATGTGGGGAGCACAAGAAGTCCTGCACGGGTTATGGAAGATATGCAGTAGACGTGGTATGCAACATGTGCTGAAAGAATTGTGGAAGATATGCTGCCAGTAGTGCAGGTTGAGGAGGACACATGGGAGCTGCCATAGATAAGGAAGCATAAGGAGTATGGCATGGGCCTGGAAGGGATGCATAGGAAGGGTTCCTTCCTCCATGTTCCTTTCTTCCTTTTCTTGATCAGCAGTGAGGTAAGTAGCTGTTACTGAATGGGGGAATAGTGAGGGATAGTGAGTCTGGCTGAGAAATTGTCACAGAATGATCACATGACTGCAATAGCAGCCCAGTAACAGTCAATAGTGCTGAAGGATTCACAACTTCAGAAAAAAAAATATTGGGTGCTGTGGATCTCAGATTTTGGACACATTCTATAAATTAGTCTATTAAGGTTTAAAATTGTTATACTAATGCACTATTTCTCCCAGTGAAAGGTCTTGACAACCAAAGTTGTATATAGATCATATTGCCCAATGATTGATCTTGTAAACATATTCAATAGGTGTACGAATGCAAGCTGGAGATTTAGCTCATGAAATGCTTTTTCCAGGATCAAGGATAAGCAATGTGACAACTCCCACTGATAATTCTTATTGATGCATGTAAGATCAAATGATTTGTGAAAAAGAGCCAGATACTCACAGACTTCTAGATGCAGTCTAGAGGTTCAGATGATCTGATCAATTTCAATTTTATAAAAGAGGACAAATAAGGGAATAATAATGACATAAAATAAGGGAAATTAATAACTAGAAATAGAAATGGTGTTGGTGGGAGAACTCATAATCATAATCATGGTCTGAGTTAGCTGGAAGATGAGTAATTGACATGAGATGTATAACACCTCATGAAGATTGGTAAAAATGGATTTGGCCAAAATTAGGAGTATTTTAAATTGAATGCTATAAAAGTTGGACCTCACCTAAAGAGTTGTACATAGTATAGCATTGGCTAATGGCCTTCATGGCTTCATTGTCTATAGTATATATTAATGCTGATGGTATGAACACCAACAAGTTAGTTCTATTGCTTAGTATAGGAGGCTAAACTATATTACATTTCTTATTCTGTTCCATGCCTTTTTTCCTCCATCCCTTTGTACAACATTCACTTTTTGAGGCAAAAGAACTCCATTTCCTATCTTGTCTTAACATTATATGCTGTAAAATTAGAAATATGTACAATCTTTCTTAATTAGATCATGATTGAAATGGAAATATAATGCAGTATAACTTGCCCCATAATCTGTTTTGGTTAGTTTCTTTAAGGGGTTGTTTCGTTTTATTTTTTCTTCTTTTTCTTGTAGATCAGCCTTGATTACTGGCAACTATGTGGACAAGTCCATATAGTTTTCAATATATTCAGCAGAGATTCGCCATTGCTTACTTCCTAGGACTAAGACAGAATGACTAGCCCAAAGTTATTAACTTGACTGCTAAGGCAGATCTCTCTTTCCCTGTCTCCTTCTCCCTCCCCCCCTCTGTCTCTCTCTATGTTGTGTGTATGTATATGTTCGTGTGTGTGTATAATTTTATTGCTTTTGAAATAATAACAGAAAAAACAAAAAGGAAAATGAACAATACACAAGAATTATAAAAAATCATAAGCGAAATTTTAGAATTACTTGCTAGCTTATGCTTTGCACAAGTATAAATAATATGGTAAAGATTCAGTTATTTCACTAATAAACACATACATTCACAATTATTAAGGGAAGCCCGGATTATATACCATTTTAAGAATCAATAGTCCTGAGTTGGAAAGGCAGGTTCTATCAAATTCTTGTTGGAGATTTTTCAGATAAGATCATTTATCAGGATAGATATTGATGCATTATTTCACCCGTAAAAATGTAATTTGTCACTTCCAAATTCATAATCATAACATTAGGGTGGTTCTGTGCTCTATACCTGTCCCGGGTGAAATACTACATTTATTCTTCTTTTGGAAATTAATGTTCATCCTCCTGATATCAAATATTCTTTGTAATACAAAATAGGTAGAAGTGTCCCAGCATTTAAAATAATTTTTCTCAATATTTTAATATTAATTTGTAAATGTCATATTTCCTCTTGATAAAAATGCTGCTGGAGCCCTTGGGAGAATATTCAGACTTCTGATACAATTGTTGTGTGGCATCTTAAAAAAAATATATTGCCTAAGTTCCTGAATCTCTGGAATCCATTATACCGGTATTATACATACAAATTTCTCCATGTAGATTTTGAATATAGGGTCCAACAACTGTCTCCCTATGGAAATACAATTCTACATATTCATGGTATAATATTAGAGAGCTGAAATTTTAACTGTCGGCTAGCAGGAAATCTGTCTGAGTGGTTTATTCAAGCGTACAACCATGCATTTAAAATAATGTGTTTGTTATTCTTCTGCTACTCATGTACCAATTATGGTTTCCAGATCTGTTTTCTAAAAAGAGCTATTATGTTTAAGGAAACAACAACTATATTATGGAAGAAATTTAAAAAGAGAACAATACTACTAATAGTTCTTGCTTTTCTTGTGTGTTCTAGAAAGATTCAATTTTTATTTTTCAACATATGATTTATTTTCCTAGAGATCTTTCTTGGACTCTGTATTTTCTGTATCAAGCCAGGTACTGAAATTGAATAGTACTTTCTGGGCTTGATTTGGTGTCATAAAGTTTGACCTTAAGACAGAGAGTATGGTTCAGATTTTGCAGAATATATTTTTGTTTCAGTTCAAACTTTTTTTTGTACAAATGCGAAAGTTCTAAAACAATCTTTGGGGAAAAAATATATTCTCCGTAGCTTAGACCTGTTCAATTCACAAGAATATCACTTTTTGGTTTTAACTTCATCATGTTTTCATTGTATATCAAATGTTTTAGTTTTAGTTTACTTTATTGTCATTGCACCTTGTACAACGAAATCAAACATCATCTTCAGTACACATCATGACCATGAAAATAAACACAAACACACATCCTTCACCCTCCACACATTGAACCGAAAACCCCCAACATCACACCAATACTGTACTATACAACAGAATTCAAAAGAGCTACTGTCCTGGAATAGAAGCTGTTTTTCAGCCTATATGTCCTTGTTTTTATTATTCTGTACCATCTGCCAGATGGTAATAGTTCAAAAAAAGGGTTCCCAGGATGAGATGGATCTTTGAGAATGTTTTGAACTTTCTTAAGGCAGCAGGAGCTATAAAGCTCTTCCAAAGAGGGGAGAGGGCAACCAATGATCTTCTGGGCAATGACATCAACCCTGTGGAGTGCTTTCCTGTCTGCCACTGTGCAATTGACAACCATACAGAGATGCAGTATGTTAAAATGCTCTCTATGGTGCAGTGGTAGAAGGACACCAGCAGTTTTTCATTCAGTTGTTGTTTTCTGAGAAGTCTCAGGTAATATAATCTCTGCTGGGCCCTTTTGACCAGGGCTGCAATGTGGGCACCTCAGGTCAGGCCCTCTTTTAGGGTAACACCCAGAAACTTAAAACTGGCTACTTGCTCCACTCGGTCTCCATTGAAAAGCAAGGGCTGGATGTCTGATCTGTTTTTTCTATAATCCACTATAAGCTCCTTGGTCTTATTGGTGTTGAGGACCAAGTTATTGTCTCCACACCACGAAAGCAACCGGTCCACCTCATCTCGGTAGGCAGACTCATCCCCCCCACTGTTTTATCATCTGCAAATTTAGCAATAGTATTACTAGCGTGAGAGGGAATGCAGTCATGCACATAAAGAGTATAGAGTAAGGGACTCAACACACAACCCTGTGGTGTACCAGTGTTAAGAATAAGGGCTGAAGAGGTATGATTACTTAATCTGACCCTCTGTGAGTGGCCAGACAGGAAATCCATAATCCAAAGGCAGATTGAATTAGAAAGCCCAAGGTCCAGAAGTTTAGACACTAGTCTATGTGGAAGAATTGTGTTAAACGCAGAACTAAAATCCACAAAAAGCATCCTCACATAGCCCCCCCACTGTTCTAGATGAGTCAGAGCAGTGTGAAGAGTGATGGCTATAGCGTCCTCTGTAGATCTATTTTTCTGTATGCAAACTGGTGTTTATCAAATGTATGCAGAAGACCAGAAATGATGTGCCGGCAGACTAATTTCTCAAAGCACTTCATGATGATAGGAGTGAGTGCCACTGGTCTGTAATGTTGAGGTTATTGATAGGGAACTTCTTTGGCAGCGGAACAATGGTGGAAGCCTTCAAACAAGATGGAATAGTGAACTGGGATAAAGACCGATTGAAGATCCTGGTAAAGACTCCAGCCAACTGATCAGCACAGTCGTCAAGCACCCGGCCAGAGCTACCATCAGGACCGACAGCCTTTCTAGGGTTCACAGCCCTCAGAATGCTCCTCACCTCCTGTTCCTCCACAATGAGGTGGGGGCTACAATTGGCTGGTGGTTGTATTTTATCTGTCTCTGATGTCTCCACTTCAAAGCAAGCAAAGAAATGATTCAGTTCCTCTGCCAATGAAGCATCCCCCTCAGCAGGGATGACATTGGTCGGTTGATGGTTGGTAATTTGTTGAATCCCTCGCCACATCTGCCTCATGTTATTGCTATAAAAATTATCCTCAATCTTCCTCTTATAATCAGTCTTGGCCTTCCGAATACCTTTCTTCAGGTTAGTTCTGGCAACACTGTATCTTGCCCCATCACCGGACCTAAAGACGCAAGTGGCACTGGACTTCCTTGGTCATCCAGGGTTTCTGATTGGGATAGATCCTAATACGTTTATCCACAGTGATAGTATCTGTGCAATGTTTGATATAGCACAGAACAGTTGCAGTGTGCACCTCTAGGTCAGGGTGGTAAAAGATGTCCCAATTTGTGTTCTCAAACACATCCTGAAGTTGTTGGGAAGCATCTGCTGGCCAAAATTTCACTGTCTTTATTATAGGCAGAGCCCATCTCCTAAGAGGGATGTACACTGGTGCTAAAAGCAGTGACATATGGTCTGATTGTCCCAAATGTGGTAATTGTATAACCTTATAGCCATGTTTGATGTTGGTATATACTTTGTCCAATATGTTTGGTCCTCTAGTAGCACACTTAACATGCTGATGAGGGATTTATTTGCTGGGATTACTGCTTTTACAATCAGCTTGTTAATTGGAGTCCCCCAAGCTATATGATATGCACAGCATCAGGATACTTATTCTGCTGATTACTAACAATGTTATACAAGAATCCCAAAGCTATGGTAGTATTGGCATCAGGTGGGACATAGACTGCAGTAATCAAAACCACGCTGAATTCCTATGTATTTTGATATACGATATATGAATGTCTATGTATTTATGAATGTATGTATATTTCCAGAAAACATTAGAAAATATATTTGCTAACTTTTTATTCATGTAATTTACTGAAGTATTTTGAGAAATAAATATTTAAAAGAAATTATCCAGAATTATTTTAAAAATAGTCTTTCCAGTATATTATTGTAGTGATAGCAACTTCAGAAATTTGAAAACATTTTGTACTATCCATAGCTTTCAAATCATCAGATTACTATTTAAAATCTGCATACTTTCTTTTAATTTAATCCCAAAAGATCTATATCTGAAGGAAGATCTATGCAGGATGTTGTTTGGAAGAATACATATACTGTGATTGACTTGACTGTTCTTTGTTCAGTTGTTCAGTAATTTATAGTAAGGTATGAAGTGTGTGTAGTGTGTGTGAATATTTTTAACACCACAAAAAATAATTATATGTACATGTATATGTGTGTGTATAAATGTTTCCCTTTCCCTTAATGATAATTACTTCATCTGTCAAGGATGTTCTTTATAACCAATTCAGTGTTTTTCCATTGCAGGTCCTAAATCATGTATTGTCTGAACCTTATTGGACAAAAAATATATATTTATAAATGTAGTAAATAATGAAATTAGTTTTATGGCCTTTTTTAATCAAAAACTTGATAAAATTGTATATATAAAAACACTAGGAATAGATTAATGTTGTATATTAATACTTGGGATATGTTATTTATATTTCAGCTGGGAAGTTCTGAGATTTCTTCTCTCCAATTTAAGATGGTGGATAGAAGAGTATGCCTTTGATGGGTTTCGATTTGATGGTGTATCATCTATGCTATATCACCATCATGGAATTAGTAAGTTTAATTTGTATATCAGTGACTGTACCACAATTCAAATAATTAAGAGTTTTATCTGAAAAACCTACAGTAAATCCTATAACTTGCACTTATGGCACTTGACACTGTTATTGTTTATCATATTAGGTGAAGGCTTTAGTGGAGATTACAATGAATATTTTGGTATGCATGTTGATGAAGATGCAGTGGCCTACCTAATGATGGCAAACTACATGATACATATTTTGCATCCAGAATGTGTAACTATAGCAGAGGTAAATCTAAGATTACATTAACACAATTACTTTGACTTATTTATTTGAAAGCTGTTTTGAACAAATCATTATTCAGTTACAGTTATATTAATTTCAGTTTATTAATGCTTAAGCATGATGCAGGATTTGTTAAACATTTTACTAGTTTCAGTTGTAGAATTAAATATATGCTGTAAAGTATATTCCTGTTCAAGTGTATTCCAAGGCAAATCCCATTGAGTTTAGGCATACATCAGCAAGTATTTCTAAGGTGCAGCCAAATATAATATGATCATTAGAATTGTTCCAAAAGTGCTTTTTCAGTTTCTGACAGAACTGAAGAAGCTTCTTGGATAAGAAGTAAAATGTCTTCAAAGAAAAACAAAATCCAGTTGCCTTTTGAAAAAGGACCTTTGGGATCACTATAAGTTGGATGAATGAGAATCTCCATAGAGATCACTAAAATTATAATTCTTTTAAACAGTGAACTTTGTCATGACTTAACTCTTCTATAATGTATTTATGACTTTGGAAACTCACTATACTGCCAAGGCAGCTAATTTTTTATGCATCTGTCTTTGTAACAGCAATCTTTATGAATACCTAATGTTCTTCCCATTTCTAAATCATGATGACTATTGTTAGGTATGTTTAATTCTTTGTCCATGAATTATAAATAACAATATATTTGTCAGAATTACATTTAGAAGATACTACTAGAATTTCTTAAAAGTATTCTTAAAAGTAAACAAGTACTAGAAATCTTTATATATTTTTATCTCTTAGTGTTTAACATTTTTAACTGTTTAACATTTAAATTGTACTGGTCATGGTCCTGGAGAAGTAATTACAGTGCATTTTAACAAAAACAGGTGAAATGAAGCAACTCTGGAATATATTAAACTTAAAATTGTTTTATTGATTTTGAGGTTCTTTTCAAATAAAATGAGTCCATCATCCAGTAAGCCTTAATAGGGTGATCAAGATTCCTATCTTATAATCTTTTTGCATTTTCTCATATACTTTTTTGTAAACAAGATGTTCCTTCAATTTATTCTAGTTAAATTGAAAATTGCTTCAACTTTATTTTCTAGTGGGAGCCTCTGTACAAAATGTGGAATTGATCCACTTGCTTGTGGCAGAAATAAATTGAGAGGGAAGAACTATTGATATTATTCTAAATTGCAAGTGCCTAACATGAATTTGATCTTAAATGCAAGTGAAGTGAATTCTAAAGAAACTGCACACATATAGTCTAGGGCAAATTGGTTATACTATTCCATAAAGATTTGAAGCATAACTTATATAACTTTTTAAAATTATTGTGGGTACTTTCCAACAAAAGTATTGATAATATTCCAAATCTGGAATGGGACAACTCATCCTGGCCAATTTGCTGTGGCCAACTTGCCATGGGACAATTCAATAGGGGTAACTCAAGAGAGAAGTAGAATTGCAGCTCACCTCAGTCCTGAGAAGCTTCAAACCTAAAGCAAGACAAGGCCCGCTGCAATTCATTTGTCCCTTTCTTGAGTTATCCTGCATTGAATTGTTCCACAGTGAGTGGTCCCTGGGTGAATCAACTGGGGCAAAATACTGGGGTGAGTCAACTAGGGCGAGTTGTCTACTTCTGTTATAATAGCATGCAATTAATTACTAGCAAATGAAAAGACAGTTCGAAGAGTCATCAAACTGTTGTCCTTTATTAGTATTTTCATTAGTATGTATTTCAAGTACATTTCATGTACTGACTGGTATTCACAGTATTTTGCAGCATGAGAAAAAATATGAGTAGGAAACAACTTGCTTTCATAATATTTATGCCATAGAAATTGCAGATTAATGAATTGTGATTCTTTAATATTGAATGAGATTGAAAATATTTTCATTATTGATGACTGAATAGTAATTCTTCTGGTGGAACTGTCTCCTTATTTTCAATTCCAGATATTCTTATTTTATAGTATTTCATTACTTGTCAACTAACTTTATATAATTCTTCCAGGATGTGTCTGGAATGCCAGCACTTTGTTGTCCAGTAATTGAAGGAGGATGTGGATTTGATTACCGGATGGCCATGGCAATTCCTGACAAATGGATTCAGGTGAGAATAGATTCATTCCATGCTTTGCCACTTTTTTCACTCATGCTTCCATATGTAAATGGAAAGGTTTCCCCTGCCCACTCGTATCCGACTTTAGGAGGTAGTGCTCATCTCTGTTTCTTAGCCGAGGGAACCAGCATTGTCCAACGATGCTTTCATGGTCATGTGGCTAACAGGACTATACATTGATGTGCATGGAATGCTGTTACTTTTCCACTGAAGTGATCCTATTTATCTACTATATTTTAAGCTTTCAAACTTGTAGGTTGATAGGAGCTGGGGCAAGTAATGGAAGCTCACCCCATCATGTGGTGCTTGGGTCTCGATAGCCCAGCATCTTAATTGCTAGGTCACCACATCCCCATTTTCCCATATATGTAATTAAATAATATCAAGTAATTATAATACGTCACTTGCATCTATGAACTGGGTTTCCATAATTTAGACAAGCAAAATGTAGTAATAATTCACTCATTCACTCCTATTCTCTGTTCTGATTTTTTTACCAAAGAAGAAGGAAAATGTCTTCTATATTTATTTAGCCAAATTTCCCAGTTTGTGTTTTTAGCATCTAATTAAAACTCCCATGTGTATTGGAATTACAGCTCCCATCATTCTCAGCCAGCGGTCTCAAAACTAATCTGAAAGCTTCAGAAAGTTATGCTTGTATAGTATACTAAGCTTTGTGTCTCCAAAGTTCAGTGTAACATATGACTAATTATTCTATAATTATATTTTATTGTTTGGCTTTTACTTTTGTGGTTTTGTGGACAGAATTTTGATAATCCTTACAGCAAGCTTAACTCCTAACAAAATGGAGATTAAAATGTATCTGTTATGCACATGAAATTGTATAATGATTTCATAATACATTAATTGCATATTTATGAATCTAGCACCTTAACTATTGCTAAACATATTTGTACGAAAAGCTTGCCAATGTTGCACTCTAGTGATAAAAACTAAGACCAAATATTTTTAATTTGTTTAAGAACAAAAACAAAAAGATGAATGCTAAACAGATTTAAGCTTTTCAGGGAAGTTATTAATGTTTCCATCTATAGAAATGATTGAATTTAGAAAAATTATTTCAGAAACATTACTATAAATTAAGACATTGCACCTTTGTACAGATCTATGTTATGGGTTAACATAATAATATATCATCTTGAGTCAGGTCTATATGTAGGAGTGTAGCATAATAATTATTTTATCTTTGAAATATATGCAGTTTTATATAGTTTGAAATATATATATTATTCTAAAGCACAATTCATTTCTTAGGTATTTAAACACATACTTTTGAAACAATTTGATCTATTTTCCAGTAGACAGAATATATATTTCAGGATATATTTTCCCTATCATTAGCAAATTTCTTTTTTCGTATTCTAAGAATGTTATCAGATGGCATCAAAGGCATATTGCATATTAATAGATAATCTATTAATTGTAAAAAGACTCATTCTTGTGCAATTGTAAATCTATAAACCATGAACCACAGGACAAAAATTTTCATAATGTAGTCTGACTTCATTATATAAGCTGATATTTCAGTTTGTTATCAACTAATTCTTGCAGAACAGTGGAAAAAGAAATCTTTGTATTTCTTCTCTTTATGTTAGATGCAGCTTAAAGATTTGGCATTTCTTGTCTAGATATTCATAAATTCTTATTTGTTTGTCTGTGCTTTTAATTTCTTCAAAATTACATGAGACATAGATGCTATTGTTTATAAAATAATTTCAAAGGGTAAAAAGGGGGAAAAATTAAAAATAATGAAAGTCAGATGTGACATAGGCAGATTGCCCTATTACTTCTCAATAAGGTTCCTAAATGATTTATACAGGATGCTGTAAATAAAAGATATATAGTACATGTCAGTGCTATGGAAATTTAAAGCAGAAAAATATAAAGCTTTGTTTCCTTTAGTGATTAAAATTGAAGATTGGAAAAGTTTGTGTTTGCCGTGTGTCCTTCATAGTCTTGATTGGTATTTTTAATTAACATATTTCATATTTTAGCGGAATTTATATTTTATGTTTGTCTTCATTTGGATAGGATTTCCTTTTTTATGTTTTGGTTTTAATAGCAAATCTGAATCTGCTTTAGGTTAATATGAGCTTTCACAATGATGTTCATTGTGTTTACAGTGATGTTCTTGTGATTTCTGCTCTATAGGATTTTGTGCTTTCCTTAACATACAGAATAACTCCATTGGTAATACATATTTCCACATCTTATTTCACAGCTTATATTTGTGATAATAATAACTCACTGATTATTCAATTTCAATTATTCAATTTCCACCAAAATTCTATAAATATATAATAATTATAATTATAATATATAATTCTATATAATGCTTGCTAGATTGAACAATTTAGCCCATTTTAGCAGAGAATTTGCTGGTACTTTGGTTCCACCCAAGTATATTAAGACCATTCAACTGTATTCCACCCAAGTATCTTAAGACCATTCTACCTAACTAGCCAAGAAATTATCTGTCCCACACGCAAATCCTTTCATCATCTTTGTATTCTTGACTAATTGAGGCTTCCAGTTATTCAAGAAAAACAGAACAAGGGACCTTGGAGGTCTTCTAGTCCACCCTCTGCTCAAGCAGGATACCCTATATCATTTCAGGCAAATGGTTTACAATCTCTTCTTAAAAAGCTCCAGTGATGAAGCACTCACAACTTCTAGAGGCAAGTCCTTCCACTGATTAATTGTTCTAACTGTCCACACAGGAGGTGACCAAAGCATAAGTGACTTTCCACAGTAAAGTTAAATAAATAATTAGCGATGTCTAAAGTTTTCTGTCATCATTTTGACATTGTAATATCAGATTACATCATTGTAGTATTTATTGTTATTTTTTATTTGCACAATATAGCACAGAACAATTAACAAAACATGACTAATCTTGGTTTGTGTTGAAATAATTCAAACAAAGTCAGACCTACTTAATATTTGAAAAGGAAATCTTCAGAAAATTGCATGGCTGTAAACTAAAATCAGAAGTAAAAAATAACATACACACATACTCTTCATATATTGAATGAAGGCTAACATACACGTCCCAGGATAATGTTGCTGGATCGAATCTGGGTCAGTCTTCCAAGCTTTCAGACCATGTTGGAGCCCATCCTCAGGGCGCTTCTCTCTAGGACAGTGTGTGCTTTGGGCTATTCTGTGTGTCATATTTATAAGGTACCTGGTTGTATGTGGCTTTTTAGTTGTTGATGGCGGGCTATTAAGTTGTTGGCGTAATTTTTTCCTTGTTTCCTTGTGCTGCCAAGTGCTTGTCTCCTGAGTATTTGATAAGCTGGTGGTATATCAGCACTCCGTTGATCAATTCTTCCTATATTGTATGCTATAAAATTAAATACATAGAAATAATTTACCTTATTTCAATTAAAGCTAATACATTAATCAAGGATTATACAGCATTGCATAGCAAGAAACAGATAGATAGAGTGGTGAAATTTGTGTTTAATCAGCCATAAAAATGATGGCATGTAGCCCCTACTGTTTTACAGAAATAGAAAGAAAATGAATTTAAGATATGCATAGTTAATAAGTTGTTGGCAGACATTTTGGAAGAAAAATAATGCTTTACTTCTGTTATTATGTATATTAAAAGATAAACATTTTCAAGACAAGCACAGCTTTATTAGTAACTTTATGAAAAAGTCCTTGCTATTTTCTTGGATATGATAGAAGCATAATTTTCTTCTTGTTTGGGGTGTGTGTATGTTATTTTTTACTTCTGATTTTAGTTTACAGCCATGCAATTTTCTGAAGATTTCCTTTTCAAATATTAAGTAGCTCTGACTTTGTTTGAATTATTTCAACCCAAACCAAGATTAGTCATGTTTTGTTAATTGTTCTGTGCTATATTAGTTGTGCTATGATGTGAAACTGGACCAGAATCACATCCCACACGCAGTAACTTAACATTTCAAAATGTATGTAAGAAACGCTGATCATGAACAGTTCAATGCTGTAGGATAAGTTGAAAAAAATGATAAAATAATTCAAAATTATCCTTTTCATTTTCAGATAATTAAGGAGCGTAAGGATGAGGATTGGGACATGGGAAATATTGTGTTTACGTTAACAAACAGGCGGTATGGAGAGAAGTACATTGCCTATGCAGAGAGTCATGATCAGGTATTGTAACAATTCAGCAGTTCATGTCCATAACAATTAGAATTAAATTGTAGCTATCCATCTTTAAAATATAAAAGAAAAAAGAGAGAAAAAGAAATATGAATTACATTTTTTAAGAAAAAGATTCAGTTTTTAAACAAAGCATTACAGAAAGCCAGTACATATCATCCATCCATGACTGAAAATCTGGAATGACATTCTGGTTTTTTTCTATTGTAAAAGAGTTATATGTTTTGTTATGCCCCATGCTTGATAGATATATAGTACTTCAAATAATAATATATTCCAGATGGTTTGAATGTGGTTCAGAATCAACTTTAAACCATATTATTTTTCCCAAAAATCCTATTAAGAAAGTATGAATGCTAACTCAAATGAGACAATACTGAGATGAACCCACCCTAACCAGCCTATACAAAATCTGAAATTAAAATATCACAAATGTCTGAAAAATTATTCTTTCTATCTCTTGTTTTTTCTCTCTCTTGTGGATTTTTCTATTTATTGCTACAGTTAAGGGCCTGATGGAATATAATAGAATAATCCAGAAGTCATATCTTGAAACTGCATCAGATTTTCCATATATTTCATGGGTATACAATATAATGTAGAAATAAGTATTTTTACATTACATAACTTGAAAATGTAAAATGTTTTCATTGTCCTAATACTCAACATCTCCAAATATTAACTTTCATCAATAGCGTATTTCCTTGCTTTTGACCATTATTAATCACCAGGAAGCAATCAGTATATACATGCACACACAGAGTTGTTAAATAATGGTAAGCAATTTACTAATGGCTAAACAGAGAAACAAAGGAAATTTGATTTCAAACCCAAAATATCTTGAGATAGAACTTTCTTGAGTAGTTTCATGCTATAAGACCTCCAAGATCCTTCCAGTCCTGATTCTATGAAACTGTATTTCACAGAAACATGCAGAACAATAGCTAAGATTCAAGATTCAGGCTGTTACATCACAGTGCCACAAGGTTGCCACCTTAGATCATCACATACACTTTAGAGGAGCATCATCTCAAGCAGCAGCACATACTCACAGGCATGCATATGCATCCTGAAACTCGAACCAAAGTGGCTGGAAAAAATAGTCCCTGGGTGCTCCCAAAGATGCTTGGCAGGCAAAGTACGGGATGAAACCCCCCCAATCATCAAGGCAGCATCCGCTGAATCCTTGCAAAACTGGGCAACAGCACAGAGAGGGGAACAGATGGAACTGAATCAAGCTGAATCTCTCTCTATCTTCCCCCTTCTCTATGTCTGTGTGTATGTGTATCTCTCTCACTCGCTTGCTTGCTCCCTATCTCTGTGTCTCTTCTCACTCTTGAAAAGCCCTGGCTGCTCTCCTTGGGGCTCTTCGCTACCCCTTTTTATTTCTTCCTTTTGGAAATCTGGGCTGGCTGAGGAACAAGCTCCAGCCGTGGCAGTGGCTTTCCTCCTCCTCCTCCTCCCCCTCCTCCTCTTGTGCACACCCTCCTAGCCCAGCCACAGCCAGCCAGGGGGTCGTGAGAGGGGGAGTGGGAGGAGGAGGGAAGCCTCCACTGTGGCTTGCGCTTGTTCCTCAGCCAGCCCTGATTCCCAAAAGGAAGAAATAAAAAGGGATAGTGAAGAGCCCCAAGAAGAGCATGCAGGGCTTTCTGAGAGAGTGAGAAGAGACACAGAGACAGGGAGAGAGAGAGAGAGATACACAGAGAGAGAGAGACATAGAGAGAGAGATACACAGAGAGAGAGAGACATAGAGAGAGAGATATGCAGAGAGAGACACAGAGAGAGAGGGAGACCAGCTGACGGGTGAGCGTCTTTGCTGAAGGCCCTTGATCTTTCTCCAAGCCTGACCCCAGGGTGGGCATGCAAGGTTCAGTGGAGCCAGCTCCCTCTTCCTGCTGCCCTGAGTGTCTTAAAGCTGCAGATGGGCGCTGCGGGCCATCCCCCTTTCCATCGTCCCAGATCCCATTCCCACCGCACCAGCCCTCATGTTAGTGAGGCTGGATCAGTCACGGCCGGGTTGGGCCAGTGTCTCGGGGCAGAGAGCAGGTTGCGCAAGTGACTGAGCATGCCTAGCACCAGGGGCTGGAAGAAGCTCCAGCAAGAGTGAGGCACTGGAGAATCAGCCCCAGCCTCTTCTCCCTCCCCACCATCACCCTTCTCAGGCCAGGTGAGGAGTCAGTGAGAGGGGAGGACAAGAGGTGGAACCAGCCAGTGATGCGACAGGGAGCCACAGCAGAGGGCCCAAAGAGACGCATGCGGCTCTAGAGCTGCAGGTTGCTGACATCCGACCTATGAGATGTTCTTAATTTATGTCCTATAAAACATTAATCTCATAAAAGTTTTTTTTTCTCTGCCTCATTTCCTGCCTCATTTATGTATTTACAAAGGCCCTTGTTGGTGATAAGACTTTGGCTTTTTGGCTGATGGATGCAGAGATGTATAACTATATGAGTGTTCTGTCACCTTTCACACCAGTTATTGATCGAGGAATACAGCTTCATAAAATGATACGTCTCATTACTCATTCTCTTGGAGGAGAAGGCTACCTCAATTTCATGGGTAAGTCATTTGGGATATTACCTTCTGATTTCCTTCAGCAAAGTACACCTTGTGATGACATTTTCTTTTACAAATTGGACATATTTATTGAATTTAGTTAAAAGCTAAAGCGTAGTATGATCCTCTACATGTATAATGAGGATTTCCATTAATTTCTGTGGATCTTGCTCCCAGGTGAGGTGATAGTCAATAGCAACCTAAGTATGATTATAATTCATAGACAGTTGATTATGCTGTATAATTGACCTTGGAAGACACTTGTGTTTGTGCTATTTGCACTTCTTATCAGCTTCAAGAATAAATTTCTGCATGGCTAGTTGAAGATTAGGCAGAATATATACATATACATACATACATACATACATACATACATACATACATACATATATACATACATACATACATACATACATCCTCATCAAAGTATGTTGCATCTCATAGTAGATAAGGAGTAATTGATGAGTTCTCTCTCTCGTTTTCCTAGTAAAAACAGCCTGACTGCCCAAACCTTTTTGGAGATGGTAGTCATCATTTTGTAGTCATTCAGATAATACATGTGATATATATTGGGGTTCTAGTGCTGTTCAGTTAAAGATGCAGTAAAATGACTTGTTATTGCTTTTTAAATGAAACTTTTACTAGATGATTACAAGAAAGCATTTTCACAATTTGTTCCAACTGCTTACTTGCTTAAAATTGGACCCCTGCTAAGGACAACATATGATTTTATTGTGCCAGGGATTTAATTTTATATACCTGTGTAATATATGGGAACCAAATTCCTGAAAACTATATTTGATACAATTGGTGAAATACAATTTTAGAAAATATCTTGCCTTTCAATCTCATCACAGCTAGATGAACCACAAAGAGACTGTTATGAATGGTACTTAAATCAGCTGACTAGTTTAGGAAAGCCAACTTAGTCAATATATCAAAAATATTTTATTGGAATAAGTTTAGAGTAAGCAATACTCTTTCTAAATTAAGAAACAAAAATGAAAAGTTCTTTTTAAAAAAGGGCATACAGGATCATATAACAAAATGAAAATATTAATGAAAATGCTGAAACTGCAAGGATAGGGTTGGTGAAACTAAAGACCGGTATGTTTTGCTATGATAGTGAAAAATAACAAAAACAGGCTTTTCAGTCATAACTCAAACAAAAGGAAAATCAAGAAAGCATAAGTTGTAACTGATAAGCTAAGTATGCTAGAAAAGGGGCAAGCAAAGAACATGCTGGCTTGATAACCTTAAATCTGATGCAAAGCCAAACATCCAACAATTGAAAGAAGCTGTGCTTAACAGGGTAGCATGGGGACAACTTGCCTATAAAGTCACCAAGAGTTGGAGACAACTAAATGGTTAAAAACAACAAACAAAAACAACAGTTTGTGATGCAGTATCCATGCTGGTTGTGGACAGAGTTTGAAGAAAAGTAAAGAGGACCAATATTTGTAAATACTTTGACATTTTATTGCATTTTCCTTATTATACTAGTGACAGTTTAGTTCTGCAATGTGATAAAATTTAAAGGACAAAGTAAATAGAAGGAAAGTGAATTGGGAGATCAAATTGAACATTATTTCCTAGCATAAACTAATTCATTACTTTTATCACAAATATCAAATTTTAAAGGAGTATTTTTCCTATTATCGTGTATTGCACATATCATACTTTCATATTTGAGCACTTTCCCTGCTTTTTATTTCTTGAAATTGCAGTTTGTATTTTTGAAAAGGAAATAATGATCATTTTGTTGTTCAATGAGCCATTAAATATGTAACAATCTAGAATATATAATGTCTTATGTAGTTAAGTTGATTGCTAGAAATGTTATTCAAACATCAGTTTATATAATTATGGTGTACTTTAATAGCTATATTTTATAAATCAACTTTTCTGAACCTCCTCA
This sequence comes from Naja naja, assembly GCA_009733165.1. Taxonomy (NCBI): domain Eukaryota; kingdom Metazoa; phylum Chordata; class Lepidosauria; order Squamata; family Elapidae; genus Naja; species Naja naja. The sequence continues at coordinate 17,550,123 of CM019152.1, read as the reverse complement.
TATTGGGAAAAGCAAATTGCAACAAAACACATTTTATCACATATAAGCATTTTTGAAGCTCTGAAGTGAGTTGTTATAATAAATTTATATTTTGATTTTGTATGTATTACTGACTTTGTTCATAATACATGCTGAAATACAAAGCTGTTTATTTCTTGTGTTTCAAGCACAAGGAACTTTTCAAGATAGGCATCCAGCCTAAAATTTGATCTCATCAATTTATGATCAGAGATTTATGTTCAGAAGAGGAATTTTTTTTATAGAGGTCCAACTTTCATTTCAACTGTGAGTGTTCTAAATAGTGTCTTTATATTCTAGAATAGATAATGTAAGTCAGTCTAATGAAACAAAATATGACTTTTTCATAGTCAGAACCATATGTAATCACACATTACCTACTCCAGTACCAATGCACATTTTCCAGTGCTTACTACAATCTTCTCATCTTTTTTCTCTATCCAGCCGTTGGTCTTAATCCACATATTTAGATTTACACAGTATTGACTATATTGGTAATAGTAGTTGAAATAGGATTAATATGCTCATGACTGTATTTGAAATTTCTTTTCATTTAAAAAAATGCTTACAGTGAAATTGGATCATTTTTCTTCCTATAATTTTATCAAATTACATACAATTTTGTTTTATTTTTAGAATTCCAAAATCAGTAGTTCTGTATTAGTTAACTACAGATAGTCCTCAAATTATGACCACAATTCAACCCAAAATGTAATGTTGTTAAGTGAGAAATTTGTTACGTGAGTTTTGCCTCTTTTTATGACTTTGTTTACCATGTTTGTTAAGCGAATCACTGAAGTTTTTAAATTAGTAACATGGTTGTTAAGTGAACTTGCCTTCCCCATTGTCTTTGCTTGTTAAAGGTCACATGACCCCGGGAAACTGCAACCATCATAAATATGAACCAGCTGTCAAGCATCCAAATGTAAATAATGTGATCCTAGGGATGCTGCAATGGTCGTAAGTGTGAAAAATAGTCATAAATGACTTCTTTCAGTGTTGCCTACCAGATTGATTTCACCCCACACAAGGCAGAGTCCCTCCACCAAGCAGTCTGGTATCTCCCAATGATATTGGCTGAAAATGTCCACAGTGAAAGCCAACTGGCACTTGCAGCATGGGGCATTTGGAGCCATCTGGGTTGCAAATGACTTGCTGCAAGTGCTATATGCCAAAATCCCATTTTGACTTTTTCAGCCGGCATCTTTGAGAGTGGAAGGGTTGCCTGTCAGATGGATTTCACTCCAAAATCAGTCTGGCCATGTGCAGACAGAAGGGAAGGGGAACTACAGTGCTGTTCTGAAGAAAAGCCTGGGAGCATGAAGATCTAAGCTTCTTTTCTGCAGCCCAGTGCCACAGTTTCCTTCTGTACATGGAAGGCAGCTCTTTTGGCCCATCCACTTAACCTATGTGTTTGCTTAACAACCACAATGGGGAGAGCCAGGATTGCATCATTGAGTTAAGGGGTGACATGGACCACTCACTTAACAACCACAATGACTTGCTGTATAATTAAAATTCTGGGTTCAATTGTGATCATAAATTGAGGAGTAGCTTTCCTATTATTCCATTTTTTAAATGGTTAATAGACATAATTATAATATATTTTCCTAAAAGCAATGTGGAATTATTTGACCAAACATCTTTTTATAGCATTATTATTAAGCATTAATATTTTTACTGTTGTATATACTATAAATATATGTATTTCTTCTATGGTCCAACTTGATGTAATTTTAGAAAATGTATTTTCTATCGAAAACTTAAGTGAGCTTTGTTTGGATAAATTTGCTCAGCGGGAAATATGCACTCATATGAATTTCATTGTTCATGCAGTGAAAAATGTGTTGTGTCGAATGAATGTATCTATTTTACTTGAAGATAGATCATTGTTCAGGACTAGGGCCAGGGACACATGCTTTCTGTATATAAAATACCAAACACTCTCTTAAGGAAAAGCATTCATCCATCAAGTCATGTGGAAGGTCTAAGTCACTGTAAATAGAGTAACTGTAAATCAGAATAGAAAATATTGCAATAGATAAATAACATCAGTTCTGAATTTCTTTTTCATACAGCAGTGCTAATAATACAATGATGAATATACACAAAAACCTTTTTCATGTTTCTGTTTGTATTTACACAAACACAGTGGCATAATTTGACCATCCTAAACAAAAAATTGCTTTAACTCTTGGGTAAACTGCAGAAGACAGTTTTTGAAGTTAGCTCATAGGTTGATCAGCCAGGAGTCATGGGGTTCCTTTTATATTCCTGGCCTTTAGAAAATGTCTGAAGACCTGGCTTTGTTGACTTGCTTGGATTGTGAGTGAGAGGGACAGTTTTTAAATTTGATATATAAATAAATATAATTATATGCCTTCACAATTTCAATGTTACCTATATGAACAATAAGCCTGCCAGACTCATTTCTTAATCATGATGGGAAATAATTAAAAAACATTTTCAGCAAAAACAAAATTCCTTTCAGTGACTTAAACCTTTTTTCAATATTGTAAAAATTGCAAATAAATAAGCAAATAAGTAAACCAAAAATTTTGAATATAAATGCATATACTAATTGAAAAGATTTTAAAGACTAATGTACAACTGAAATAAGAGATTTATGTTTGAGGTCAAATGGACAGACAGCTGAAAAATATCATGGACCTTTTTATAACTTTTTATACTATACTATAAAAAACTCAGCTGAAGATGTTACCTAGCCTGGTAACGACACATTCGGAAACCAGCCCAGCTCGGAGAACGAACCTTTGCCCTTACTTTTTATATTGTCTATATGGCAGTGGTATTATTATATAGTCAAAAGTGGAAAGGTAGAACATTACAATGGAGGAATGATTGCTGAAGATGAGAGATTTTGCTGAGATGGTTGACGTATTTTTTGTACTTTCATCTTTTCTCCTCCTTTCTCCTCTTTATTTTATATTTTGTTAGTTTTCCTCTTAAAAAAACATTGATACAAAAATATAAGTTTATTTGTCCATGTATCAATTTGTAAATTTGAAGCTTTGTGTTTTAACTTATGGGACATGGTTGATAACATAGATATAATTATATTTGATTATGAACTAGGGGAGACTAATGCAAATCTGGGCCAGGTTAGCATTTTTGATGTTGGGATACCAGCCTTAGAATATGCTTGATGCTTGCAGGACAACATTTATAAAGATTCATCATTTTGCACAAGCTACAGTGGAAATCAGGCATGTTTATGATAAGTAGATTGCAAATTGTTAACCTGAAAATATACAAAGAAAGAAAATACTCTTTTAGAGTTAGTATATTTGTCATGCAAGAAACCTATTTTCTAAAGGAGTATAATGTCTGCTTGGAAATTATTATACTTCAGGTGAAATTTATATTTGGGGGATTTACTTCCTGTGTGTTTTCTGTTATAATAGTATTTTAGACAAGTCTGTCTGTTTTGTAATAAATATGCAGCATATAGGTAGATAAAATTTTGAATTTAGCCATTTATATATTTACCCATGGTGTTTGTATGTGGGTGTGTGTGTGTAATAGTAGTAGTAGTAGTAGTAGTAGTAGTAGTAGCAGCTTACTAGGATATAAATAATCATGGACTATAATTTTGCATGTCTATTGCTTCATACATATTAATTTATTCATGAAGCTTGACAGCTGTCATTTGGGAAGTTCATTTTTTCATATTTTTAAATGACAATTTTAATGGCTCTTTTTAGAGCTAGTCTGTCTGGGGGAGTCTGCAAAAATATCTTGACAGGGTTATTTTGCACATTTTTGCACTAAGGTATGAAGGTACCAGATAGCTTTGTTGCTTGTCAATTTTGACACCTCTTTCATTTTTCTTTGCAGTATAATTAAGTATCTAGTGGATCACCCAGCCTTTGTAGGCATGCTGATAGCATTTCTAGATAAACTGCTCTCAAACAGTGGTAAATGCAAGTGAATTTTGAAATATCTGAAGAACTCTAGTAGCAGTCTTCATTTAAATATACTTTGTACTGACAAAGAATTATATACAACTGCATCTAATGTCAGTTCTGGTTTATAATTATTTCTGTGCGTTTTGTGTTGTAGTTTTTAAAATAAATATATTACTTTGAAAACTTGATCACAAAATAAATCCTTTATTGGATCTTTATTGGTACCTGAGGGGAAATATTTATATTTTATAATAAAACAAAAATGTTCTAGCTTTGAAAATCTTAGGATATTACAGATGTGGTTTATTTATACACAGAATAAAAATAGCTGACCATTATCTACATTTCTACCTTTCTACCTTACTGTAGGTTCAGAGCATTGACTTCAATTCAATTGAATTTTTATATTTTGCAGAAAATTTAGCTACACTAGAGCAATGTGAGTAGGTCATATCTGTCAAATTGTCACCATTAGAACAGGAAAAAAACATGGAAATTGCTGTCTTCCCAAATCTTCAGGTGACATGGGCATTTTTTAAAATATTCATTTCTGAATTCCTTGTCCTTTTGTTTCTGCATCTAAATGGAAGCTTCAGAAAGCTAGGAAAAAGCATGTGTGGCTTGGTGGGTGTGGTTAAGTGGGCATGGCCATGTGACTGGGTGGGCGTGGTTTTTTTTTGCTTTTTTGCAACCACCCCCACACCCGTTTTTTGGGCTTTTTGAACCTCAGAGGAGCCTTGGGGGGCATTTTTGCTCCCAGAAGGCACTTCTCAGGAAGGAAAACAAAACAGCATGGGAGGGACCCATAGCACCCCTTCACTCTCCATTTTGGGACCCTCCTGGCCTCAGAGGAGCCTCTAGAGGAGGCATTTTTGCTCCCAGAAGGCTCCTCTGGGGCTCAGAAAGAAAAAACAGCATGGGAGGGGCACGCAGCACCCCTCCATGCTCCATTTTGGGACCTTCCTGGCCTCAAAGGAGCCTCTAGGGGGATGTCTTTGCTCCCAGAAGGCTCCTCTGGGGTTCAGGAAGGCAAAAAATAGAAGGGCGAGCCCCTCCCTCCATTTTTTGCCTTTCTGGGCCTCAGCAAGGGGAATCCGGCACAGCTGATCGTATGAACAGCTGATTGTCGGAAGGGGAAAAAAGGACAGGCGGGCAGGGTGAGCGAGCATCAGGCAGGTGGGGCAAGCGAGCCAGCAGCGACTGGGCGACCGGGTTGGGTGTGGCCAGCCAGAACTTATTACCAGTTCGGCGACCCACGCCAAATCCTCGCTACCAGTTTACCAGTTTACTGGCTGAATACCACCACTGCTCCTTTTACATTACCTATAGGTATGTAGACTTATTCTTGTTAATGTATACAGTATATTAATGTATTATATCAAATCTCCACCATTTACTAAATGGAAACACACAAATTAATGTTTTGGTTTGGTTTTGCTACAATCAAGTGGCAAAAAGATACTGTTGTGATATCATACATTTTACTTAAAGGTATGATCATGTTATAGCTAAAGCCAGAGATGCTACCATTTTGAAAAAAAATTGGAAAATATATTATAGAAAAAACATAAATCTCATGTTTTGTAGGCTGTCAACACAATGATTAGGTTAATAATATATGACTCCTCTTGAGACTCAATTTGGTGTAATGATTAAGGCATCAGCCTACAAACTGGGAGATCGTGAGTTCTACTTCCACTTTAGGCATAAAGCCAGCTTGCTGACCTTGGCTAGTCACTTTTCCTCAGCTCTAGTAAGGTGGCAAAACCACTCGTGAAAACCATTTTTATATTAACTACTTGGAACTTCATTTCCTACCTCTTGTAGCCTACAGGTCTAAGATTTTCAACTGGAGAGAATTGCAAAAGATGATGTCTTAGCAAATGCTTCTTTCTTTCTTTTTTTTCATTAAATAGATTGGAGTGACTTTGTGAATAATAATTAGTTCAAACTTGTCATGGTCTGCTCAATTTCTTCTATAATCCATTATATTTTGTAGGAAGTCATCTTGATTGATTTACTTCAACTCTGCTTTCCTCAAAAAATTTAATATATAATGACAAATAGGTTGGAGTAATAATTTTTAAATTGCTTTCCTAGTCATTGAGAGTTGTTATAATTTTTAAACAGTGCATGGTAATTGAGGAGTACAAACTTCCTCAATTTGTTTAGTATCTAGCAACACAACTTTTTACAGTAAGTAAAACATCATAGATAGTTTAAAGATTTTAACATTTACATTGAAATAACAGCTTTAAACATGGTTTCAGGGTTTTGTTTTGCAACTATATTTAAATACATTTTCCAAGGATATTTACCAAAGATCCATTTATTGTTCATGTCTTTCCATGTTTTTTTAAAAAAATAGGTAATGAATTTGGACATCCAGAATGGTTAGACTTTCCTAGACAAGGCAATAATGAAAGCTACCATTATGCAAGGAGACAGTTTAATTTATCTGATGATCACCTTCTTCGCTATAGATTCCTAAATGTGTTTGACAGAGATATGAATAAATTGGAAGAAAAATTTGGCTGGCTTGCATCACTTCCGGTAAAGTATATATAATTTTAAAATGTTATATAGTAGTTTTCAGCAGTATGTACCTTCAGCATTTTAATCAGAAAGAAATTGCATTTTAAAATAATTAAGAAAGTAACTTTATTAATATTGCATATTTGTTTAAGACTCTTTCAAACGAATTATTTGTCTTGATTCTAAAATGTTATATCCAAGATAACATTTTCCTCAATTTGATTTATTGGAAAACATGCCTTTAAAAAGTTATATAGAGCTAAATCCATTCATATTTTTCAACAGGTTTATTGGTTAAATACTTGAGAATTTCCTTTGCAATAAATACAAGTATGAAATACAAAAACGTTTCACTTTCTGATACATTATTGTATTTTTGTTTCTTGTGATCATCAAGAATCTTGTTAACTTTAAACTAAACCGTATGCTTACTTATTTCAGTTAGTAAATGTAATGAATGTTTAATTCAATACAAAAATATATTAAACTTAAGTAATTTAAATTAATGGCACAATGAAGTGTGTTAATGCCTTCTGTTTGCATGAGATGCAGAGAGAAACAAAAAGTTCTTCAAGGACACTCATGGAGATGTTTCCTGGCAAATATTTTTTGTTTCTATGAAGTTTGTGTTCAAATTAAACAGTATATAATGTTACTTTTATATTATTCCTTGCAGGCCTATGTGAGTGAAAAGCATGAATTAAACAAAGTTATTGCTTACGAAAGGGCAAATCTCCTATTTATATTTAATTTTCATCCATCTCAAAGTTACACCGATTACCGAGTAGGTGTAGAAAAACCAGGAAAATATCCTTTTCTCTATATCTCATTATATTTTGTTTCGTATATTGCAGTGAATAATAATTTATGGAAGAGGATGACATCGTCCTCTGCTGTTTTTCATTTACTTTGGCATACAGATAGGTCTTTTATGAATCCCATAAAATGTTCACATTATTCTAGTATACACTATTCAAAGTGATATTTCTATGGAAGACAAGGTAATTGGTCTCAGTGAAAACAGTCAATGACTATTTTTAAAATACATGTGTGTGTGTGTGTGTGTGTATATGTGTTGTGTGTGTCTGTGTGTGTAATATATCTGTAAAAGATTAAAAGTAAAGTATATTACAATTTATTTTTTTATAAAAAAAAATATTGGATAGTTATAGAACCAAATCTAAATGTAATTCTTAAAGGTAACAAAAACACCTTCATTCTATTTCAAAATATTGTTTAAATCAAATATAGTTATAAAATAAAAAGATATATAGATGATATAAATATAGATATAGATTTCAGCTGAATAGTGCAGTGGTTAGAGGACTACCTTCAATACAGGTTCAAATCTCAGCTGGTACCTACCTTATCAGGTCTAAAGGACAGAGACCCTTTAGGTTTCATCTACCTATCTCAAATGTAAGAATAACATGAACTAGGGGAATCATGCTGGTTTAGACAGCGTCCAAATTAATAAGATCCACATCAAATATTAGGCTACCAGAATAATCTGACAAGAAAAAAGGACTACTGGAACAAACCATGAATGAAACAAGAGAACCTAGAATTCATCAACCATTGTCCACAGTTTTACCTTATGTTTACAATAAGGTGTAAGATTAGATGGAATTCAAAAAGCAAAAAAGCTGTTTAAAAGGACACAAAGGCACAAAAGTAGCATCTGTTGTTAGTTCCTTGATTAGGCTGTTGCTTACTGCTTGATTGTCTGGTTGAATATGCAGTTTCTTAATTAGGATATTATTTAGCAATAGCACTTAGTCTTACAATATATACCTGTCCATAGTGCTTTATATAGCACTCTCTGGGCAATGTCAGCATATTGCCCCCAACAATCTGGGTCCTCATTTTACCATCCTGAAAGATGGAAGACTGAATCAACCTTGAGCACTGTCAGGATTGAACTCCAGGCTGTGGGCAGAATTTCCCTGCAATACTGCATTCTAACTACCATGCCACTAGGGCACCTGCTTATTTATTGCTGCATTGTTTGTCAGTCCTGATGTTAATCCCTGTTTATCTGGATGTTGATTGCTGGTGAGGTTGTGCTCTCTTTTTGTTGTTGTTGCTTTTGTTTTTAGTTTTTTATTATCTTTTTGAAAATATGTAAATGTTGTTTGTGTGCCTGTTGATTGCTAACTAGTCTGCATGTTAAGTTTCCAGTAATTATTTCACAAAATTTAGCTTAGATGCTGGCAGTTTTCCAGTTGAAAATATGGCTGAGTCTGTCTATATATTGTGAAATTAAAGAGTTTTCCTTATATTTTCTGATTGCTAGCTGGTGTTCATGGATGCACTCTACTGGCCTCCTGGTCTTCTTATATGTACTTATTACAGTAACTGTACAGTAGTTCCTATTTGTTCTGTTTTTTTCCTTCTGGGCCATGGGATTGTTCTTAGGCTATTGGGTTGGAATCAAAAGGACTAGAACATTTCAGTAGAAATCAACATCCAGTAACAGGGATTAATATCAGATGAACAATCAAGCAGTAAACAACAACCTAATAAACAATAACCTAATTAAAAAACTGTCAACCAATTGTCAATCTTCTATGGCCTCTGAATTTCTTTGTGGTCTACTATCCAAGTACTAACCAGAGCCAATCCTATCTATTTTCTGAACCAAAAGAATGTCAGTCAAGTGCTCCCATTGATTTTGATTTTGGTGTTACTGCTTATTTCTTTCATTAATTATAACAAAGAAAATTCCATCATTATTGGATTTGTAACTTCCAGGCCAGCTCTATGAACCTAGAAAACCTATGTTGAAATGAACTGTAAAATAGCAGTAGTACGTAGACTTATATACCACTTCATAGTGCTTTTACAGCCCTCTCTAAGCAGTTTACAGAGTCAGCCTATTGCCCCCAACAATCTGGGCCCTCATTTTACTCACCTCAGAAGGATGGAAGGCTGAATCAACCTTGAGCCGGTGAGAACTGAACAGCCATCAGTGGTCAGCAGAAGTTGCCTGCAATACTGCATTATAACCACTGCATCACCACAGCTCTATATGAATACATAGGAACATGCATAGAGGGTGCCTGTACTTGTAGTCCTCAGCTTACAACCATTCATTTAGTGATCTTTGAAGTTACAATCAGCACTGAAAAAAGTGACTTATGATTGTTTTTCATACTTACAACCATTGCTGCAAACCCCACAGTTATGTATTCAAAATTCAGGCGCTTGGCAACTGACATGTATTTATGATGGTTGCAGTGTCCTGGGGTCATGTGATCACCTTTTGCAACCATTTGACAAGCAAAGTTACTGTGAAAACCAGATTCACTTAGCCACTGTGCTACTAACTTAACTGCAGTGTTTCACTTATAAATGGTGGCAAAAAAGATTGTAATATGGGGCAAAATTCACTTAGCTGTCTCGCTTAGCAACATAAATTTTGGGCTCAATTGTGGTCATAAGTCTAGGACTACTTGTATGCATACATCCCAATACTCAGAAAATTGACTTAGTGCTAGTAGTATTTACATTTGCATCATACCTAGTCTCAACACTATTAGCAGCATGTATGAATATTATTTGTGTGGATATATATTTGTCTGTATATATATTTATGTACGCATGAGCTTAAATGGACTCCAGAAGATGGTAGAGGACAGGAAGGCCTGGAGGAATGCTGTCCATGGGGTTGCAATGGGTTGGGCACGACTTCACAACTAACAACAACAATATATATTTTTAGTCTGAGTCAATTTCAGTAGAGCTTGTCCTCTATGTTAGGATAGAATGTACAATAGCTTTCAGTCTTGAAACAGGCAGTTGTAATTTTGCATTTTCCCAGTGCTGCTTCTACATCACCAAAGTTAATTGAACTAATGGCAATTTTACACTATTATTTATGCTGCTGCATTGACTAAACTGGAAAATTAGGAAAAACAAACTATTATAAATGTTTATAAAACTAGTATTATAAAACTAATAAAAGTCTAATCTTGTGCTCAGGAAAGCCCATAATTACTAAAGTAATTTCAATAAAAAGAGCAATGTTGTTCCATATCACTCTAGAATGAATGTCTTGTTTCAAACAGCCTCTGAATATATAAATTTTGTTTTAGAAAATTGGAACAACTGTTTCAAGCTTAGAACATTTCAAAGTCAGAATAATTTTAGATCTGTTCTATGCCTTACTGCCTTCAGCATGAAGAGGATCTTTATTTCCATCCATGACTACTTTAAACAATTTCATCGTGTTGTAGAAGTAGTCATTCTATGATTTCTAGAGGGAATGTAAATATTCCAGGAAGTATTACATGTGCTTCCAGGTTCTGCTTATGGTCACCCACACATAGCCCTTGTCAACAGAAACAGTCAAAACACTTTCAATCAAACATTGAGGCACAGCTAGTTGCCTGGGATATATGGAGTCCTAATAAATTTAAAGTAACAGCAAAACTTTACTGTTATAAAATGCATTTGTCCTGTACTATGTCACCCACACATACTGTCACCCACACACATGACCTTCTCAACTATGCTGCGGGTACCAGCCAGAGAGATGGAAATTGCCAAGTCTAAATCCAAAGGGACTCAAAGAATAGGTGGGGTTAAGGAATCCCTTTGACCTCCAAAGTCCTTGTGTTGTTGATTCACAACACTGGCAGTTATACTTGCCTTGTTGATTTTCAAGTCTTGGGACTTGGGAAGGAGTTTCCCATGTGGCCAGGCCCAACTTCTTTTGTCTGGTTCATGTAAAAAAAAATCATTTGTTTCCTTAACTACTTGATTCCTTCTTAACTACCTCCTCTAAGGGACGTTTTAGAAAAGATTCCTGGCTTTTGTTTATTCTCCTTATGTGCCAGCTTTATTTTTAGGTATGGCAGTTCAGTCTAGTCTCACAGAAACAACTAGATAGCAGTAGTAGCCAAGGGCAAATAAACTCAAGGTAAACATGTTGGAGATCCATGATAATTGTTGGTGGACGTATAGTCCAAAGTTAATGATACCACCTATCGCAAATATAAAACTTAAATTCTTGTTCTTACGTTTTCCACTCATTAATGCATATCCTATAAAATCAAATTTTAAAAGAGTATTTATTGGGAAATGTGGGTACTGGAAGTATGATGACATTGTGAAATGAATATTTTAAAAAATTCAGAGGAAGGATTCCTTCCTATCAGTTACAAATAAACAACATAAATGTCATGTTCATATAGATTGTTCTGACCAAGGTTTCCAAAACCGTAATTACGCACATGCTTATTTTAAAAACAAGTCTTGTTTTATTGCAACGCTGGGAATTGTTTTCATTCCCAGCCAGTAATGAATCTCAAACAGTCCCTCGAGATAAGCACCCACCTTTCCTGTGAAGTGCTGCCAATAACAGAAGTGTCAAATAAACTAGAACAAAAACCAACCGAAGTACAAAGAGCTTCAAGACTGAATCTGAACTGAATGAATGACTTTGTTTCTTGCAAAGGTTTCATCATCTTTGCCTATACTTTATACCTTATGGGAGGGACAATCACCTCCCAGCCTTACTCGAGTCACCCCTTTTGTTTCAGCTGCTCTCGCCTTCTAGCAGCTCTGCGCACACGCGCACTGGGAACAGGCTCCCCTGGGTCACTGCCAGGCTCCGAAAGCAGCACCCCACTCCCAGTTGGTCCTGGCCCCACATCTGCATCAGACGCAGGACCCTCTGAGTCCACTCCAGATTCCCTGACTGGTCTCCATTTTTACCCACTGTCTGATTCCGCTGCTGTCTGCTTAGGCTGCCGGAGAACCACAACGTAGATCTTAAAGTAACTTTTATTATCCGTGGAGATTGTTAGCCTAGACCTGTATGAGAATGATTTAATTGAGATGAATTGAGTATTGGGAGTGGATAGCTAATATTTTTTCTCTCTAGTTTCAACACCCACATGTATGTCTCATAAACAACCAGTGGACCTTTAAAAAAAAGCTTATGTGGACAGCAATGGAGGATGAAACATAGAACATGGAGTAATAGGGTTGGAAGGGACCTTGGAAATCTTCTAATCTAAGTCCCTGTCCAAGCAGGATTCTCTATACTATTGTGGACTAACTCTGTTCTTGAAAACCTCCAATAATGGAGCACCTACATCTTTCAGAGGTAAGGCGTTCCACTGCTTAATTGTTCTCATGGTCAGGAATTTTCTTCTTAATTCTAGGTTGGATATTTTAAGGAATTTATAAATATTTTAAGATATTACTGGAACACAGTAAAGTGCTACTCTCCAATAGCCTGGGGCAAAGGAAAGGTAGAAAGCACTAAAGGACTCAATAATTAGAACTAGAAAAGAAAAATACATATGGTTTATGTAATTGGTAACCCATTTATAGTGTCCTGAAGTGCCTTGACAAATCAACATCAAAAAGAATATAGTTCAGTATGATTCTATCTCATTTATATACATCACACTGTGGTGTTTGCATTGGTTGATAATTCAGAAGAATACCCTGTGAAATGTGTAAATAAGTTATTCATTGACTACTAAGTAGACTTTTATTTTATCCTAATATGTGTAAAGATGCAATATGCTTAGATTTTCATATTATATATAAGGCATGAAAACAATTTTAACAGGTTGAGCAAAGATGTACTAATGCAGTTTCATACAAGGATGGAAGAATATGTCAGTTCAATACCAATGTAAATAATGGTTGATATGCCCTGAAATCTTGGGAAGATTAACATCAACATTCAGATAACATCTGTCTTTTAAAAAGCAAATTAAAGTTCCCTTACATTTGTAAGATGCACCTAGAGCTTCTAATGAGCAAACAAGGTCACTTGGAATGAGTCACTAGAGACTGATTGCCCAAGGCAAAATTGTCTCTTTGAGTTTCTTGCTTGTTTATGCTTTGAAGAGCACTTATGTAACTGTCCCTAGGTATTAGAATTCAATCTTTACATAAAATGAAGACAAATAATTTAACTTGAGATCACAAAATGCCAACTTTATCAAAATGCTTAATCTGTTACAGCTAATACTATTAAAATATGAACACTTTTGCAGTATTATTCAAATACCCTTTTCACCCTTTTTAATAGGAAGATTATTTTTGATAGTGGATTGTACACTGATTATTAGTTTGTAATTACTTATGTACAATCATAAGTATATAACTATACAAATATAAGAGAAATCTTTGGATTTTCTGAAAATGTAATATTTGCATACTTTTTTTGAACAATGTTTTCATCTCTTCCTCCTCCTCATAATTCAATATATTTGTTTCTTCAGAAAACCCATTCAATATTCTAGGCTCCTGTGGCTGGCATCAACATAAAGCTGAGGCTACTTCAAATAAATCTCTTCAATATATACAAATCAATAGAGATATAATTGCAAGCCAAATATTTTATACTTCTTTGCACATTACTGCAGTATCAGTCAATATTACTGTTATATCAGTCAAAGACCAATTTTCCATTCTCTTTGCTACAAAACTCTAAATGTTTTATACTTGCAAAGGCGATAGGATATAGATAAAAACTGGGAGCTATCTGAGAAATCCTTAAATTATTTATCCTCAGTTTCATGGAGGAAAAGGAAATGGATATAAATAAAATAAAATTGAATTCATGTAGGGGGGTTTTTTGGTTCAGTTTTTTGTTCGTTTGCCACAATCAGTTCAGCCTTTGTTTAAAAACAGAATAATAAAACTATCCAAGAAAGGTTTCTATAGAAGAAAAAAGGTAATTAATTTTTCCCAGAAATTAGGTAGCAGTCTAGGGAAAAAACACTAGGGTAATTATGATTTTTTCTACATATATCAGTAACTGAATATATACATGTATGCATGCTAGTTATGATTTTATCTTGTTCATATACTGAAGCCTAACTTTTGTCTTCTTTTCAAAACTTTAACTTGTTCAGAAGAAGCTAATTTTAATGTTTTAATTTAACTTAGTTAAGAAAAAAAATTAAATCTAAAATTTAATTTGAATTTACAGTCACAGACCAGCAATAAAACCATTAACCCAGTAGCTATGATAAAAAGTTTTTTACCCTCTCATATAATTTGTAAAATGAAAATAACAGGCTGGCACTTAGTTGTTACTGAAGCACCTTCAACTACTCTTGCTTCACTGAGTAACAAGAATTTTCTTGTATCTAAAAAAGTTAATGGCTGAGTATATCACTGTGTATCATGTTCAGTTGTATATCCTTGGTATTAGGCCATTTCATGTACAGGTAGTTTGGCTTAGAAAATAAGACTACTTTATCTGTAGTCTTTATCTGACAAGAGCAATTGCTTTTTAAATACTCTGATAAATGTTTATTTATCAGTCCATAAAGTATATGGAAACTAGTTTGTTTTTCACAAAATCCTTGATGAATGCTATTGCTTTTGCAATAATCCTCAGAATTTCTAAAATAATCATACAACATCATGATCTTCATGAATAATTATTACTCATGAATATAATTATTATATTTGTATGTGAGAAGTTGATTTCATGTTCTTATTCTATGGTCTAAATATATATAGTGATGCTTCATATGACATGAAGCCTGCATCAATTCTTTTTAAAAATAAGAATTTGTTCAGAAATATACTAAAAACATAATAATTAAGTGTGAGATAAGATAAATAATGTCAGATTCTCACTTTAGTATCACTCTGCATTAAGGGTCATTAGTTCTGCTATTTTGGTAGTAAACACAATACAGATAACACATTTGTTTCCAAACTGATCACCATTAATGTTCCTTTTGTTGCTTGAGCTAATGTAAGAGATTAAAATAGCCCAAGTTAAGGATTTTTTTCCTTAAACTGATACTGCACTTATCATTCAGGAGTTAGGAAAGCAATATACAACAGTATATTTTGCAATTTGCTTCTCAACAACGACTTTGTCAGGTAGGTTATATTGAGAAAGGGGGACATTTCCAACTAAATATCCATGGTTATATATTTTCATTTCAAAATTTTCTTGGTTAATTTTTTCCAAATTCATTAAATGTGCTGAGAAATAGTGAAGGTACAAATAGTATAGAGTGATCACTGCTCTCTCAGTTATTATTTTCATGATATATTTTTCTTTTTAAAATTTGAAAAACTAGAACACTTGCTCAGTAAATTTAAATAAAATTAAAAATTACTGTTTTTTGTAGCAATAACAAATGATAAAATCAAGCATATATTTAAAATTTAAATAGGATAGCCTCCTATCTAATGACTTTTGATTAATTTCAGTGTTCAATTTGTGACAAGATTTTCCTTATATAGCATAAGAAATGGTGGCTGCCGTGATTCCTTCTTTTCTTAGTGGTGTCAAGCAAGAACTGCAGAGCCTTAGTGCTATAACAGAGAGCAATTGATACTATAACCAGAGGGGGGGAGTGTTGTTTGATCCTTTCTTTTTATTGAAAAAATTACATAATACAAAAAATATAGCAAGCTCAAATCAAAAGCAAAGAAGAAAAAAGAGAATAAGCATTAGTCTATATTCCCCAAATTTCTAAAGTAAGTTTTATATATGGATTTGAGATAGCAGATATTAATTTCTTAATGTCACTAAGGTACACAATCTCCCTTATGAATAGGGAATATTGTGCTAAATTAATTTGTACCCTCTGAACATAATTTGAATTCTTAATTATATGAACTAATTGTCTTAGTCACAAAGGCATGAAAAGGCTGTTTCAAATTTGGTATGCCATTATGCAGTTTTCATAATAACATAACTTGCTTGATCATAGGATTCTTCTTAATAGCTTTATGTAAATGAAGACAATATTTTTGATGTATCCAGCCAACTAAAAGCCAATGGAACTGGGAGGGTTTGAAGCAAAAAAAAATAGGAAGAATGATCAGTTTCATTTACTGTAATTAAACTGACTCTAAGCAGTATATGTATATTCCATAAGTTGAATAAGGATCAAAAATACATAGTAAATAAGACAGGTAAGGTAAAATAACTTTTATTGTCATATTTTTCTGTGAGCATACTGGCACACATTATTTTAAAAATGAAATTCTGTTGCTCGCTCTCATTACACGCACGCACGTGAGTGTGTGTGTGTGTGTGTGTGTGTATACATTTGAAAGTTTATGGAACAAAGCTGTGACTGAATCTAGACCAGTGGTTCCCAATGTGGGCCCCACACCCCACAGGGGGGCAATTTGATTTTTAATGGCAATTCAAAAATGAGCTACTAACCGAATTTTTGAAAGCCTGCTAATTGTTCTTATATATTTGTGATGAAACAGTTGTGTTTCATTTACCTATCGTTGTCCTTGTTAAAGTGCATTTCCTAGGGCCTGGTTTGAAAAGGATAACACAGCTTGGGGGTGGGGGGGGGAGCAACTGCTAGCCAATCAGATGTGTTCCCACTAAGGATCATGACAGAGTCTCTCCCTCTTTCCTGTGGGCTTTGCTGCTGGGTGGTGGCAGGGAGAGCTGCTCTGTGGGGAGACAAAGTGGATGGCTGCTGAGGGAAGCCCAGTAGTGAGGATACAGAACCAGGACCCAAATTTAAGTAAGAAATTGTTAGATTTACAGTTAATCTTAGTCTGTGTTTTCCCAGGCCGTGTTTTACAAGACTTTTCCTCTCAGAGCTATCTGGGGCTGGGCCACGCATGTGTAGGTCTTGCCAGGCCTGTGTAATTCACCTCCACCTACTGAACTACAAAAGCATTTCCCCACTAAGCTGCAGGTTCAAATACTCAAATTCAACCTACTTTGCAAGAAAACTACTGTTACCATTCCCACCTTCATATTTAGATGAATGTGGCTTTAGTGCTGTAAATGATTTGCTACTGAAGAAAAGAAATCAACTGGATTTCACTGAACGAGAAGACTTGAGAATGAAGCTGACTAAATTGGAGTCTAATATAAAATCTCTCTGCAGCAGACATCATGCACAAGGATCTCACTAACTTAAGTAGACTAAAACTGCAATCCTACAACATTTTCCCAGGAGAAAGCCTAATTGAAGACAATGGTACTTACTTCTGAGTAGACATGCATAGGATTGCGTTGTAAATATGATCTTGAGGTGAACTCAAATTGTATTTTGAATTTGTTAGGACCTTTATTTTAATATGCATAGTAATTAATATGATCAAAGTATTAAAAAAAGCTTTCATTAAAATTATTTTATATTTATGCATTTCAGTTCTCTATTATATGTTTTGAAATTTTATTTGCTGTTTTTTCATATTCCTTCATACTATTATTTTTAAGTTCCTCAGTACTTCTACTGTCTTTCGTTCTTTTATTTTTCTCTTTCATGGATGCTATGTTCTTTGGAACCTTGTTTAAACCAAGTTAATGGCCTTTTAGGCTTCCTCTGTGTAAGTAGGAATTCACTTTTTGAATAGTAAGAATTATATATCACTGGGGGGGGATCAGGATTTCAGAGATGCTTAGGTGGGGCATGGTCAAAAAAAGGTTGGGAACCACTGATCTAGACGGTCTGCTTCAAATACAACAAAGCCTCCTCCCAAAGGTATGAAAACTGGTTATGGAGAGGATGTGTAGTGAACCTGACAATACTGTGGATCCTGATCATTAGTAATAATTAAGGGAATATACTCTAGGAAATACTCGTCAAGCATAAACTTGTAAAGCTGGCAAATCTCACACATAAGCAGGTCATAATTTGGAACAGCTATATTTTCTAGATTATTTTCAAGGGCACTTCAATGTAGACTGTTCTGCAATAATTCAAGCAATAAATGACCAAGGTATAAGTGATCATCCACAGAACTTCTTGATCCAGGAATAGCCATATCTGGTACACCAGATATAGAAGTGATCTAACTATGAGGAAGACCTTCAAGTTCAAAAGGACCTCTAGCTTACGATTAAATTCAAAATCAGCATCTGTGACCAACAATGAAATACTCAGATGGTCTCCAAACCCAAAGTAACTCCCGTCTTGCTGGAATTGAACCTACATCATGTGAAAAAGAAATCCTTTTTGAGTTCTATGGTTGAGTTCTATGCATATCAGGATATAGTAAAAATCATCTGATCCATAGCAGTTCTTAAAAGTAGGTAAATACAACCTTAGATGAACAACATATGACAACCTGATTTGATTGATTTATATGACTGATAAAAGGTTGAGATATTTAGTGTATAATAAGGGTGATAATGCCAAGCCCATAAAGCTGACCATAGCCAAAAGCACACATCTATTAGGTTTATTTAAAGAAAAAAGGGTTAGTTAGAGAATTGTTAGGAAGAGATATTTGAACTAAAGTGAATGGGCAGATACTTCTGTCCTACAGTATTTTTCAGTCTGATTCATATTCCCAGACTTAACATTCCATACAGGTGGTGTCAGCAATGGAACTTTGGAGGAAAAAAAGGAATATGGAGAAGAAATGAAAAGTATAAAACTGGAACAACTTCAGTAAGAATAAGTTTTTATATATGAGTAAGACTTATGTAAAAAGCATTTAAATATAAATTAGTCTCCCAGCATAATGTATGGAAACGACATAAGAAAAAACTGTGTAGAAACCTTCCTTAAAACACAAGAATTATTATGTTAGAAAATGCTGCAGAACTGTCAGGGCACTATGTATGAAAAAGATATTAGGAGAAATGATAAAATGAAGGAGGCTATGGAGAGAAAAGTCCTTAAATGACAGGAAGAAAAAGTAAGATTAAATAAGGCAGAAAAAATGCAGAGCAATTTGGCGAAAAAGGCCTTTGGGCCTAGCAGATACTTTTTAGCATAATAGCTTCTATATTTTAATATACCCTTTTCCTGAGGCTTTCCAAATTTGAATGTGGAGATACCTGGCAACAAAATAATTGGTTTATAATTGACTATAATTTTTAATTGCTTTATAGCTTCTATATAACTTGCTTTAATTTAGATGTTCATATCTAATTTTTGCTTCTGTACCTTTGACAGACTGATTTTCTTACAGTTTCACTCAGCCTTCATTGTGTTTTTTCATATCACTAGTGAACTTAACAGGACCAGCTGCCATCAATACTTCACTTACTTGTTTTACCTCTATAAATACATAATGAATCATTTCAGCAGTGTGCTGGCACCTGCTGAAATCATATTTCAATGGAGAAGCAGCAGTAAAGTAATCCAAATAGTATTTTGATCTCTTCTTTGTGGTAGGCAAGGAGGAACTAAAGATGATTGTCAATATAAACAATTACTGGAAGAAACTTTCTGCATGCTGTTTTAGGAGTTTTTCTGGGTCAATCCTCTGTGAAACATGCTGACTTAAGCATCAGCTTTGAACACACTGTAATACGTTCACAGAGATTTAGGTCAAGCAAAGGCTGCCCTAAGTAATTTTCATCATTTAATTTTTCAGGAACAGTTATTAATGTAAGAGCTGTATTAAATAATTTCTGTAAGCTATAGCTGTTGATCAGAATCTTGCAGTGTTCTGAGAGGAAATTAGTCCCATTATGGGAAAGTGGTAACCTCATGAGCATAAAAACGGTTACATCTTGTAGCAGATCAGTTTCCCATTGCTGCAGTGAGAATTTATCAACACGTGATATAGATTTAACCTCTAGATTGGAATATATGCACGTGCAGTATTTTCAAGTGGTGATATATCTGTCCGTTATCAGTCTTAATAGGACATATATTGTTCTAGGCTAGGGAGGAAATATGTTTTGTGTGGGAGACTGTCAGCCCTTTCGTTTAGGCCAAGTCACGAAATTACATCCATAAGTCTGGTTGGTATTCTGTTGATATAGGCTTACTAACAGAATCTTGACTTTTTGCCTTTCCCTTCGTACATTCAAGCAAATTAGGGAAAAGTCAGTCTAAGCTTGTTTGTCATGCTTTCTGTTTTGTAGGCTTAAAGCACATTTTTGTAACCCTTGTTTCTCCAAGATATTTTTCTCTCACCTCACCTCATACACACGCACACACACACCTGGCTTTTTACAGGCATGAAGAATTTTGCAACAATATCTGATGATAAACCAGGAGGCAGGAAATTAGAGCTCTCTACTTTCATCAGTTGGAATGACTTGGTCTCAGATTTAGCCAAGGGTCTATTAAGGATATTGCTGAAATAGAAAAGCTATGGTTGCCATATCATTATTAATTTGTATCCTTGGAAAGAAACAATCCTATCTAATAAAGTAAGGATATTCAAAAAATTTCTGGGAAGAACTTGCTAATGCAACAATGTTACAAACAAGTCCCAAAGAAAATGCAGCCTAATTCTAGCTATGTGACAGCATAAGAAATCTGAATTAGCATTTAGAAATTATGGTTGAATGATTTCAAAGGTTGTGGCATTCTGATAGATTTATAACAGCCTTTCTTACATTATTAACTGGACCTGTCAGAATTGTCATCTCACTCCTGCGCTTCACATTCGCTAGCTACCAGTCTGCCATTAACTATGGGGGAGCTTGATGGTGGGGGGGAAGGCTAATGACTCCTCATACCTTCTAGAGACACAACTTCAAGGTCAGACAGCTAGGAAAGGCATGTACCTCTGAACCGCCTACTCTACAGTTGAAAAGACTGTTCCCAAAACATTTTATTTGAATATGATTCAACAATGAGGGGTCAACAATGGGAAGGGACAAAGGAGGAAAAGTTAACCATGAAAATTTGATGTGCAAACCTCAGTTCTGGCTTTGCTATACTGTAATCCACTTAGCTCTTAGTAAAGTAAACCTTTTACACCGAATGAAGTAGAGGGTCGTTCTTGCTGAATGGACCAAATTGGGGCAGGACTGTCATATCCAGACTTTTCTTGAATATATGTGTGTTTGTGTGTGGATGAATGGTATTTGACTTTTTTTTTTTTTTGCTGTAAATAAATGTCATAGCTTTTCATTTTTCAAACTTCCCATTGTATTAAGTTTCCTAATAATCCTCTGGCTTTCTACTTGGAACATTTTGATAATTATGACTTAAAGTCACATTGAGTTAATGGTGGTAAAGCATGAGTAAATTAAGTGGGACCCAATTTCATATGTTAAGTAATTTTTCTTTATATTTAATTCATGATTACTGGCAGTCCTACACATGTTTACGCCAAAGTAAATTTAATTTTCCTACAAGCGGTTTATTACTAAATAACTGGTTATAGACTAAATTTATTCCTTCAGGTAAAATGGGTAAATATATTTTATACTGAATAAACAGGTACTTAAATAGTAGTATATATAATCCTTGTTCATGTAGATTAGAGAGCAGTTTGATTCCTTATAATAACCTATTTCCCTAAACTGTCTTCAAAATTTGTTCCCTAATTATAATTATATAGAAGAAGAAAATTGCTACATACTAAGAGCCATCTGTATTTTGTATATTGAAAGATAACTACATCTAATTATTTTATTTAGGTCTAATTACATATATCTGAAAAAGATTAAGCAAATCAAATTTACTTTTTATGACTGCTTTGATATTTTTTTGGAATGTGACCCCAGCTTGCTAATGAAAGTCCATGTGTGTCAAGCTCATGACATACAACACATAGAATATCTAAACATCATTATATAAAGAGTTCACTTCTGCAATTAACTATATTATATTCTGTGTATTATTTCTTATTTTAAATGATGTAATTCTGCTATAGAAATCCTTAACTATTGCCATACATATAAAATTGCCTTGGATTCTGATG
This sequence comes from Naja naja, assembly GCA_009733165.1. Taxonomy (NCBI): domain Eukaryota; kingdom Metazoa; phylum Chordata; class Lepidosauria; order Squamata; family Elapidae; genus Naja; species Naja naja. Next base: position 17,528,035 of record CM019152.1, on the reverse strand, counting down.
CTCCAGAGTATGGAGGACATAGTAGACTGGATCATACTACAGACTTTTTTTCTCAGCCATATTCACATAATCATCGATCTAATTCTCTTTTGGTAAGTACATTTTTTCTACTGTAATTTCTCTAAAGCATATCTTCAGAGAGATAGTTAATATTTTAAATTCTGTACTAAATGTCTGCATGTTGCCTTCATCTTTTCCCTTTATAAAATATGATCATTGATCTTGCATGAACAATTATAAAAGTAAATGACATAAAAGTACTTACATGGCATAAAGTATCGGCTAAACAATTTCTCAATATTTTAAATTTTATATAACAATTCTGACCTTCCAAATATGCATATAATACATTTAACAAATTATTTCTGTGTACATTTTTGTTTTCCTGAGTTTTTGTATTTTAATGTTTAATATACTAGTAATATGCTTGTTTAATTCTTTGCATGTAAGCATCCTGTGATTTTCATTGCTAATATTTTAATCAACTGGGATCATCTATTAAAACTTCTGTAGTTTATCTCTTATACAATATGAGAATTTAAGTATTAAAAGTATTTAACTTAGTAATGCAAGCATACTATTTTTATTTTCTTTTAAAGGTTTAATTTAAAAACAAAGACAATAAAACAATATGGGGTAAACTTGCATTTGATGCACTGTTTAATTTTTTTTATTTTTATATGGGGATTCTTATAAAATTTATTCAGTGCAAAATTTCGATCACATTAAGCATAAACTGCAGTCCCCCAAAATGTAACCAGACTATAATAATGTTGGATTCCTTTTCTTTCCTTCCTTTTCTTTTATTCACTGGGAAAATGTCTTCACAGTTTAGACTATCTTTAAATTCAGGGTAAACAACATTAAATAGAGCACAAAAAGGAATTTAAAATGTACTTAAGACATGAGATCATAAAAGAAAACAATATACAGCTAATTTATTCCAATAGAATTCATAATTCTAATTTACTTCATATATTTCAATTCTTTTTTCCATCATGTCCATATGCCAATTAATATGTTGCCATTTCTTTTTTAATATTCTCATTTCCCTCTTTCTTCAAGAACTTACCAACTTCCTCCAATCAAAATTTCTTGGTTTTCTTCTCCCTATTATTCATCTGTTCATTCTCCCTTCATACATTTGTTTTGAAATGTACTTCAGTGTATTTTATTTCTAGTAGTCACTCACTTTTGTATTCAATGAATATTCATTCAGCACGTCTGATCTGCCACTAGTGTAACTTACATTTGTTCACTCACATTTTCCTTTAGCATTAAAAAAATCTTGGATTGTATATATGGATTATTAGATTAGATTAGATTAGATTAGATTCAACTTTATTGTCATTGCTCATGAACACAGGCAACGAAATGCAGTTAGCATCTAACCAGAAGTGCAAAACAGCAATGAAGTATAAATATATATATACAGATATACAAAATATATAACTATATATGTGTATGCAGAATATCTACTGAATATACAGAATATATATCTATGGAAGGAATATATACAACTGTACAGAGTGTTTATGAACATATTGAATATAAGTATAATAATGCACAGAGAGTTTATACAAGATATATTAAGAGCCTTGGCGGTGCAGGCTGTTAAACGCCTAGCACTTAATTCCAGATGCCTGCAATTAGTGTAGGCTCGAATCCCACCAGGCTCAAGGTTGACTCAGCCTTCCATCCTCTCAGGGTAGGTAAATTGAGGACCCAAGATTGTTGGGGGCAATAAGCTGACTTTGTAAAAATGCCGCTGGGGGGGCCAAAAAAGCCCTCGTAATAAGTGGAATGAATACAGTGGAATGAAGGCTATTGCTGAGCGCATTGGGTTGTGCTCCAAAAATTGTAAGCCACCCTGAGTCTCCGGAGAAGGGTGGCATATAAATATGAATAAAAAAAATAAAATGAAAAATGTATTATCAGGGGAAGTATCAGTGTGTATGTGGGGGTAGACAAGTTGAGGAGTTCAATAAGGAAACCGCTGTATGGTAGAAGCTGTTCCTTAGCCTGCTGGTCTTGGACTGCAGGCACCTGAACCTCTTCCCAGATGGAAGAAGGGTAAACAGTTTATGGGCTGGATGGGAGGAGTCCTTAACGATGTTGTGGGCTTTTCGCAGACATCGTTTCATCTGAATGTCCACAATGGCAGGAAGTGGGATCCCTATAATGTGTTGGGCGGTTTTCACCATCCTCTGTAATGCCTTCTTTTCTTTAATGGTGCAATTCCCATACCAGACTGAGATACAGCTGGTTAGGATGCTCTCGACTGCACAGCGGTAGAATTTGATCAGAATAGTTAGGGAAAGGTGGTTCTTCCTCAGTAATCTCAAAAAGAAGAGGCACTAGTGAGCTTTCTTGATCAGGCTGGTAGGGTTGATCTGCCAGGACAGGTCCTCAGAGAGGTGGATCCCCAGGAACTTGAAGCTGACCTATACCCATTTCCTTCATACATTCTTATCATTCAGTCATACTAGCATTCACTACAAATCATTTTGTGTTTTCAGCTAATAATGTGGCTTCAGATGCATACAAAATATAAAACAACAGCTGTGTTGTAAACTTCTCATTTGAGATTTCTCAATAACTTACTAAAGGATAAAAAATCTGATCTATACACTCAATGTTTGTCACAAAGCAACACTGTACTTCCTAAATAATACTTCTCTCATGTTTTTAATCACAATTCTGCCAAAGAGCATCCTAGATACACTTAATCTACCTTGTTGTTTTTTATTCTTCCTATTTTTCCTCTCCTATAACCGGACAACAGTAGCAGTCTTTCATCATCATGCACAGATGCAGTATTCCTAAATTATCAATTGTTGTAAGCAAGTCACATCTATATGTCACTATCTTATGTTTTGCCATCAACTCTAAATCAGCTGAGGTGCTTTCAGATCCAATCATTTATAGGCTACATATTTTTTATTGTATATACTTGAGCCGCTTTTTTTTTTTTAATTACATTTATATGCCGCCCTTCTCCGAAGACTCAGGGCGGCTTACAATTTTTGGAGCACAACCCAATGTGCTCAGCAATAGCCTTCATTCCATTGTATATGCCTGCTTATTACTAAGCGGCATTTTTACAAGGTCAGCTAATTGCCCCCAACAATCTTGGGTCCTCAATTTACCTACCCTGAGAGGATGGAAGGCTGAGTCAACCTTGAGCCTGGTGGGATTCGAGCCTACAATAATTGTAGGCATCTGGATCTTAAGAGCAGGCATTTAACAGCCTGAGCTACCAAGGCTCTTTTGTCTAGTGATTAAGACATTGTGCTAGAAACTGGAAGATCCTAGTGTCACTGTAGCCATGAAAACTAGGTGGGTAAAACTCTCAGCCCAACTCACCTCACAGGGCTGTTGTGGGGAAAATAGAAAGGAGCATTAGATATGTTCACCATTTTGAATTGCTTGTAAAAAAATAAGGTGGGATATAAATAAAATAAATAAACAACTAAATACAGTATCAGAAACCAACTATGGTCATAGTTTTCTCAAAAGTGCTTTTCCAGAGGCATCTGGGCTTTCTTGTTTTTTTCTTTGAAAACATTTAGCTTCTTATCCAAGAAGCTTGTTCAGTTCAGAAGCTACTTGGATGAGAAGCAAAACATCTTCAAAGAAAAAACAAGAAGTCTAGTTGCCTCTTGAAAAAGCACCTTTGGGACAACTATGACTTGGATGACAGAGAATCTCCATAGACAGCCATGGTCATATTTATATTCATAATCATCTCAGTGACCCTAGAATTCGTACCAGTAAACAACAATCAGTCACTTTAGTATCCTGAATCATTCTGTATGTACTTTCCTGCATATATTTTCTGCATATATGTACATTCTTGTTCTGTACTTCATATATCACAGTGAATGAAATCCCAGTGTGGAAAAGTGATTTCAATGCGGTTCTGAAGAGTGGTTTCCTGCAAATTTGACTATTCTACCAATGTAATGAAAAATTAATATACAGCAGATAGCCTCACATAATTATTATGGTCTTATTAACAACAACATATTATCAACTTGACAAACATAGTGCAGATGCAATATACAAATAATGTATACAGAGGTTGGAACAACTGTAAAAATAAAATTAATAAATGCATGTGTAAGAAAGCATGATTAAAAATTTAATAACCAAGCATTTAATATAGTTTAAATTTAGCTGCAAGCTAATGGCATGATAATGGGACTACAATATAAGTTTGAACCCTGAGTGTGGGTCATCCTTTCCTTTGTGTTCCTTAGCAACCCAATGCACTGAATGAAAGTGATGGCCAAAGCCGAGGACACCAGCACACACACTACTTGAAGGTAAACTTGCAGACAGTGTGTAGGCCAAATAGTAGCATGATTTTAAAAAAAGCAAGATCCTCATCTCCATGCCTAAACCAATATGTGTGAAACAAACCACACCTTATCAAACATTAATGTATGTTACAAATTGGAAGTAGGGTTACTTAAAACATCTTAAGACATCTGTTCAGTATTGTGTTGTTTTTTTTAATTGGTGGACTTCAGAATTGAATGGACAAAGCGTGTTATGACATCTTTAAGTCTCAGCCATTTACATTATCACCTTTTAATATTAACGACCATTTTCCTCATTTTGTCAGCATGAAGAACATAATCTAAAGACTCCTCCTGCATTAGCAGAACATGTTTCTAGTAATTGATGTTTTGAACGACCCTTGATATTCCAAATAACCATGCATCTATGGTTTCTGCATATTACGTTTAAAACATGCTGGGTGGAACAAGTAAAAAAAACTCTTTTGGATAATACATTTTCCCCTTAAGATTTCTCAAAGCAGAAAAGAAACCTTCCTAATAGTAAATATTAATATTATTTCTTTTTCATAAACTAATAGATTTAAAACAAAATAGTAAGCTTGTTTTTGCAACTGGTTCAAGGCTATTTTATTAGGTATATTATTTGTGGAACAACCTTCATAATTTTGTCAGAAGAAATAAATGTGGCTTACAGAAAATAAACAGTTCCTAATTTCAATAATATAATCCTCTGCTTTGATATCATTCATAATAAAAGAAAAGAAAATTTTTATAGATCAATAAATACACAAAGGTCTGAAGTTAAATTGTACTGGAATTTTTTAAATCTCGTTGTCTACAGCGAATGTGACCTATTAATGGGAAAAGGTATAGGGTTTTTTTGTAAATAACTTAAATGGTAATATTTAATTTTCATTAAAATCCAGGTTCATACTTAACCTGAATTCTTATTGAGTAAGATGGCCATTCTAAACATTCCCAGTTAAAAATTAAATAAATTAAAAATCCACATAGCAATAGATTGTATTCATAAATATACCTATCTATTCGCTAAGCACCTTCAGCTAAAGCTCATCTATTTGAAACATATTTGTGTTGCATTTCTGGATGGAAAAATGGTAAACTGCTCCAATAATGAGGTAATATTGAGGTGGAAACTTGTGACCTGGTTGTGAAGCCAGTTCGATAGAGCTTGTCTGGGTACAGGAGAATCCAGAAGGTTGCTTTTCACAAGAAAACTCACAAGATCTGAATGGAAACTGTAAGTATACTGAGCAGAACAGGAGCCAATGAAGAACTATCAAGCTCTCAGCCTCACGCAGAATCTACTTCAAGGGCATTGGACTCAAATGAAATTTTATTTTCTAAAGCATACTTGGATATAAATACTTTGATGTCTATTGAGATCTTTGAAACAGCAAAGCAACTAGACATCTGGTGACTGCCTTTTCAACTTGGGATATAATCAAAAAGAAAAATAAAGAAATAATCATAAAGGTTTAAAATTAATCAAAAGAAAGTTCTTCTTAGTAAAAATTATTAAGAATTTGAATTATAAAAATTAAAACAGGAGGGACCAGTTAAATTTTAAATTATCTACTTTAAAGTACTTTGAATTTAATTAAATAAATAATACATACCTCTGTGGGAAAGAAGACAATTTAACTTTTTAAAGGGGACTCAATAGCTAAGCTTTTTAAACAATAAGATAAGTGGCATTTGAAAAAGACCTATGAAGTGCTAAATTGAACTAAAGAGTTAAGGACTAAAATAATTTTTAAAGGAACATTTTGATGTTACTTCTATATGGATTACAAATTTAAAGACAGAAATGGCTACAACCTGAAAGCAGTGAAAATAGGGAAGAGGACATTGTTAACAGAGCAGATAGGGATTACCACAGATATATTCCAAAGGATATTTCAACAGCTGGGAAAGAATCTTTCAGCTTCAGTGACAGCTTTGTGAATCTGTCAAAGAGACTTGCCTATACCTGAATGGAGAATGAAAGAGAGATTTGCAATTTTGGAAGAAAAAATGAACCAAAGAAATTCAAGAAAATAATATAAGTGTCTGGAGAAGACATTGTTTGAAGCTTTCACAAAAATTGGGAATGGAAAGAAGATCTGGAGGCAGAAGTGGACAAGGTATACAGAATGAATACACAATAAGCAAAATTAAGAAACATACGAAGAATCATGCTTGCACACTTTTTCAGGAACAAGACAAGAGGTTTTGCAACATTTTACTACGAAGTAAATTAATAACTCAGATGTAATTTTCCTCAAAGAAATAGCAATTGGATTATTAGGTAACCAAACATACAATTTTGACTGACAGGAAGGTTAAACAGAAGAAGATTCTATCTCATTGGGATAAACTGGAAGGAGAACTTAAGAGAACAATTAAGCAATAGAAATTTCAACTTCATTCTGTTCAAAAGGAGATTTCTTTGAAAGATTTAAGAGCTCAAAGAGATGCAGAAAATTTAAAAAGAAAAAAAAATCAACTGGAACCTGAAGAAGAGACTACTATGTTGGGTATTATAGATAGAGAAATTTCCAAGTTGTAAAATAATTATGGAGCTTAACACAAGATTAAAGGAAATGTTTGATATAGTTTAAAATTTAACAGGAATAGAACAACATGTAACAGCATTTGAATTGGAATTATGTAGAAATGATGAACATGTAATTGCTAAAATATATAAGCTGTTGAAATTAAAGAAGAATAAGTTGCAGGGTGCATGATAAAATGGACTAAGAATTATAAGGTTATTATATACAGATGCATCACTGGGAAAGTATGTGGTTAAAAGGACTGAAATTCATGTCTTATGATTTTATAGAAAATTTCTATTCATTTTAGATTATTTTTCTGATGTGATATACCAGCTTTATACTATTTTATAGAAAATTGTATAAAGCTGGTATATCACACCAGAAAAATAATCTAAAATGAATAAATGTGCTCTGATCATTATTGAAAATATGAAAAGCCTAAAATTTTACTATGGACTTCTGAAAGAATTAAAAAAATATTGACTACAAATACATATGATAATACTGAGAATTTTAAAAATTAACATTATGGTGAAAGCAGAGATTTTTTTCTACTGGGACTTACAGGCACATGGAAAATTGGTTTTATATATAGTAACTTCAATAAAGCTATTTATTGCAAAGGTGGAAAAAATAACTAACTACCATAATGGAGGATTGGACTGTGAAGATGATAGAATTAGCAGAAATGGCAATATTGACCTGTTTGATCAAGGAAAAAATAATTACTTTCTTAAAAGACTGGAAAACTTTTATAGTCTTTTTGGTGAAAATAGATAAAAATAATATGGATTTGTTGATTGAAAAGAGTTGAAAGGAGAAGAAGTGAACTATGTGATGCATTCCTGCAGGGGGAAGAGTAACATGTTTTTTGTTTTTTTTTATAAAAAAGTTTTTTATTTTTGATACAAACATACAAACAGGACATAAAAAACATAAAAACCATCTTCCATGTATACATACAGTGTGTCAGTTGGTTACAAATCCTTTGTGTCATCCTTTCATATTCATCACTCACAATTTATCAAAAAGAAAATTTCTCATATTATCAATAAAACATTATGTATTTATCAATTATTACTTGTGTACAATTAAACTATTTCATATATACGAGATATATTTTTAATCTAAAATTTATGTTATACTTTCATCCAATGGTTATATATATCAACATTATATTTTATATCAGCCTATTATATTTCTATTACAAAATTATATAGTCTATTGCATTACCAAGTCTTTTTATCCAACCATTGATAAAACAAATCCCATATCTTGTAAAACTGTTTATCTTCTTGTTCTCTAATTTCAAATGTCAATTTACTCATTTCAGCACAGTCCATAATTTTCCTAATCACTTCCTCCTGCATAGGTATTTTATCATTCTTGCAATTTTTGGCAAATACAATTCTAGCTGCTGTTAAAACATTTACAATCAAATATTTCAACTCTTTATTGTAGATATCTGGTATAATTCCCAATAAAAATATTTCTGGTTTCAAGTCTATGTGTTGTATCATTTTTTTCCAACCATATGTGGATTTTAGTCCAATATCTTTTTTCATCCGAACAAGTCCACCACATATGGTAATATGATCCAAATAAAGTCTTCTAAAATACCCTTGTGTTTTAGTTCCGTTATACCAAAGGAATGCATGCCACCCCAATAGCAAGTCATGTCCTTCTAGAGTCAATAATCTAGTATTCCTTAGTGTTATCCAATCTTTTACCCACATCAAATTTGCCGCCTGATAGTATAGTTCCCAATTGAGCAAAGCAAGCCCTCCTCTTAATCTTGCATCCTGCAATAACTTAAGTTTTATTCTTGCTTTTTTGCCTTGCCATTTATATTTCAACATCATTCGATTTAGGTCTTCGAAAAACTCTTTCCCTAATCTGATTGGAATTGTCTGGAATAAGTATAGAATTCTAGGCAATACATTCATCTTGATTGTTGATATTCTCCCAATCAACGATAGTTGTAAGTTTTTCCATTGTTCCAAGTCTGTCGCTATCTGCTGTTTAAGTTTAATATAATTATCCTCCTTCAGTGTACTACATCTTACTGTAATATATATCCCTAGATACTTAACCTTACTCGTGACCTGTATTTCTAAAGCTTCTTCCAATTCTTTCTTCCGTCTCGCTAACATATTCTTTGTTAATTTTCAATCCTGCTACTTCTCCATACTCTTCTATTCTTTCAATTAGCTTAAGCGCTGATTCCAGTGGGTCCTCTAATATAAATACCAGGTCATCTGCAAAGGCTTGTAACTTATATTCTTCTCTTTTAATTTTCATTCCTTTTATTTGTTTATCTTCTCTGATACACCTGTTTAACCCTTCTAAGGTTAACACAAACAGCAGGGGCGACAGTGGGCAGCCTTGTCTAGTCCCTTTTCTTATATTTATAGGCTCTGTCAATTCTCCATTTATCAAAACCCTTGCGGTTTGTTCAGAATATATAGTCTCAATAGCACGTATAAAATTTTTTGCCAAAGCCCATTTGTGTCAATTGTAGTAACATGAAGCACCAACTCACGTTATCAAAGGCTTTTTGAGCATCCAGAAACATCAAGGCCATTTGCTTTTCAGGATGTGCCTCATAGTACTACAGAGTGTCCAGTATTATTCTCACATTATGTTTGATTTGTCTTTTTGGCAGAAACCCATTTTGGTCAACATGTATAAAGTTGTTTAAGTATCTTTTCAGTCTTTCTGCCAAAATTGAAGCAAAAATTTTATAGTCTGAATTTAATAGGGAAATAGGCCTATAATTTTTAACTTGTTGTAAGTCTGTGTCTTCCTTCGGTATAAGTGTGATATAAGCTTCTGACCAAGTCTTTGGTATCTTCTCTTGCATGACTTCATTCATAACTTCTAATAATTGGAGGTTTAACACCTCCTGAAAAGTCTTATAAAATTCCACTGGTAAACCATCCGGCCTGGTGCTTTCCCTGTATTTTGTTTCTTTAAGGCTTCTGTTAACTCCATCATTGTTATATTCTCTTCTAACATTATTTCAATATCTTTAGGTATCTGTGGTAACTTTGCCTTTTGTATATATTGTTTAATTTTTCTTCTTGAATACTCTCTTGATAGTACAATTTTCCATAATAGTCTTGTATAATTCTTTTTTTCCTTCATTTCCGTAACAAGGATGTCCTTCTTCATCTATTAAATGGCTAATTTTCCTTGATTCTCTTTCCTTTCTTAATTTATAGGCTAACCATCTTCCTGGTTTGTTTGCGTCCTCAAAATAATTCTGTTTAGCATTTTTAATCTTTTGGGCTAGCTCTTCTTTTCCATTAATTCCATTTTATGTTTGGTTATATCCATTTTGATTTTAACATCTTTTTTGTGGAAATTTCTGTAGTTCTTTTTCCAGTTTTTATATTCTTCTTCTAATGTTTTAAAAGTCTTTTTTGTTTGATATTTCTTTTCCTTGTATAATCAATTATCAAGCCTCTTGTATAGGCCTTCATCGTGTCCCAGAGATTCTGTAACGATGTATCCTCTTTCTTATTTTCTTTAAAAAGAATACCAGTTCTCTCTCCATTTTCTGTTTAAAATCTTCTTCCTTTAATATCTTATTGTTTAATGTCCATCTAGATCTCATCTTTTGTCCTTTCCAAATAATAATCATTGGATTATGATCGCCCAAATATTTGCTTCTATTTCAATTTTTTGTATATTAAAAATAGATCAGCTGATGTCCATATCATATCTATTCTTGACCATGATTCATGCCTGTTTGAGTAAAATGTATATTGTTTATTTCCTATATTTCTCTCTCCATGCATCTTTTAAATTTATTTCTTCTATCATTTGAAAAAGGGTTTTGGTAGTTTCTTTCTAGCTTTCTTTGTGGCTTTTTGTGATTTATAATCCAGCTGCTCATTAATTATTCCATTAAAATCTCCCATCATGCATAAATTAACGTAGTCCAGTTCAATTATTTTTTTATGGAGTTTATTATAAAATTCCTCTTGGTGGTCATTTGGAGCATATATTGCTATTAAAAGTATTTTAGTATTATTGTCCATTATTTCTACCATTAAGATTCTTCCATCATCATCTGTATAAATTAATTCAGCCAAAATTGTTTCTTTAATATATAGAACCACGCCTCTTTTTTACATTGTGCCAATGAAGTAAACAATTTTCCTAATTTTTTTGTTTCAGTACGTGTTCATGTTGTTTTTTAATATGTACCTCTTGTAGGCAAATTATATCAAATTTTAATTTCTCCAATTTGTGAAATACTTTCCTTCTTTTAATGATTGAATTGAGTCCATTTATATTCATCGAACCAGTTTTCTTTCCTCCATTTTAGATTTTGTAAGAGGGATTTATTGCTCTGGTGGATCTTATTTCTCTTTGTTCTCTGGGCCCGCCTACTGCGCTTCTTCTTTTTCCTTTTCTTTTTCAATTACTGCTATCAACTCCTTTTGAGGTTCAATCAGGGGCTCTTCTTTTCTTGTATCTTCCTCCTTTCCTCTAATATATTCATAATAAAATGATTCCACCTTTTCAACCATGTCAATTCTATGTCTTTGTTCCGCCATGTAAACAGAAGGCCTTCTGGTATCAGCCATCTATAATTTATTCTTTTCTAAGCAGTTCTTTGGTTAGAAAGAGGTATTCTCTCCTCGCCTCCCTTACTCTTCTTGGTACCTGTTTCAGCACCACAATTTCTTTGTCTTTAATGTCTTTTCTCTTGTCATTTGCAAAATTTGTGTTTTAATAATTTTCTTAGTAAATCTAATATGGACTTCTCTTGGTAGCTTATTCCTCATTGCATATCTTGTATGTACACGAAACACTTCATCCATTCCATCCATCATTTTCTTTCGTTATTTCTAGTGCTTCCGCCAATATTTCTATCATTTTTCCAATGAGGTTTTCACCCTTTTCTTCCTCCACATTTTGAAATCTCAAGTAAAATTCTGATCTATCCATCTCTCCTCTCAATGATTCAATCCTGTCTTTTTCAACTTCACTCAATCTGATATTGATATTTCCAATTTCCTTATCTCTTTGTTCATCCTGCTCTTCAATTTTCTTAATCTTTTCATCATATTTGGTCATCATCTCTTGGATATTTTCCACTTTCTCATCTGTCTTTCCAATTTTCTGTTGAATATTTTCAACTTTTTCATCCGTCTTATCTATTTTCTGCTGAATCTTCTCCACCTTTTGATTTGTCTGTTCAATTTTTGGGAGATATTCTCATTACTCTTTTCAACATTTTCTACTTTTGTCTGTAGAATTTGAATTCCTTGCAAAATCTTCTGTAATGTATCCTCCTTCTCTTTTTCCTTTTCCTGTTGCAACATTGCCTGTATTGATCGCTGACCTCCAGATGGTGAAGAAGCAGGAGTTGTTGATTGAGAGCTTGAGTATTGCTTTTCTACTCATTTTATAGTTATTTCTAGTAGGGCCCCAAAAACAGAGGGCCCTCCAAAATAATAAAAATAAGTAGACAAAAAAGGGAAAAAGTAAAAAATTAAAAATATTAAGGAATATAAAAAAATTAAAGAAACAAAAAAAATTCTTCAGGTTCTTGTACACCTTAATCCAGTTGGTTCCACTTGTATACAAAAAAAAAAAAGTAAAGAAGAAAAGGAAGGTCTCAAAAGCAACAACAGGTGGTTCCCAGTTCAAAAATTAAAAAGGAAAAAAGGGGGAAGAGACTTCAGGTATTTATATACCCTAATCCAATGGCGAATCAACAAGATGAAAAAAAGAAAAAAAAAGCGAAAAGGGGAGCAAATCATAGGCAGATAAAAGGGAAAAAGAAAATTCCTGGCTAAAAATTGAAAAAGGGATAATCCAAACAATCAAAATTCAATCAATGGGGGTGGAAAAGATAGAGCAGCCACAAATCCAGCCAAAGAGAAAAAAGGAAACTACTGTCACCAGATGTCCAAGGCTTTTTTAGAATATCAAGTCAAATTTCCAGTAGAATATATTTTCAAGGTCACTTTAGTCTTCTTTCTTTCAGTTCCAACTCTGGGTTCTGCTATCAATAGTTCACAGATGGGCACCTGTGTATACAATCCGTCGTGCTCACCCCACTATCTCTTTCAAGAAGGAACTCTATGTCCTTGAATGCAGCTCACATAGATAAACAAACGAAGAAGAAAGGAATACAGTATATCCAAGCCTCTAAATGGCAGTGCTTTCACTTTCACTCCTCTCCCTCAAGAGCAAGAAAAAAGGGAAAAAAAGAGAAAAGGCACATTGGTATTGCTCTCTAGTAACATTATGTTTTATAATTGATAGGGATCCTTATTTATGTTATTAGCATGACAGCCATATAAGGTTCAAAGAAAATGAATGATCCATTACTTTGTGAGGTAAATTAGGAATAATTAACTCCTGCTGCACTGGTTCTTGCTATAGAAGTTTAAGCACAGATTCACACATGCAGTATTTATAGAATAAATTAGATCAGTTAATTGGAGAGAAAAGACAGGGAAAAATCCCAAAATGGCATGTGATAAAAAGACAGGTAAATTGAAAGCATAATTTATCCTACATTCCTTTACAAGGGAAACAGCTTTTTCAAATATTCAAGCTTGAATTCTGTACCCACTTTGCTGGGAACAAGCCATTGACTCAATAGTGCACTTGGACACATACACAGACACATTTGCTTTATACACAGTGTATATAAATTTCAGCTACTTTAAACCCCCATAGTAACCATCGTCCATAATATTGTAAATGATCCAAGTCTTTTGTTATCATGAATGTAAATAGTATTTCCTTTGGTAATTTTGCTTCTTTACAGATTCATCTCTTTTGAAGTCATTTGTTATTACTTCAGTGATGTTAATTCTGCAATTATAACACTGGATTTTGGTCATGAAAATTGGTTTCTTTTCGCTTGTTCTTTTATTTATTAATCCAATTTGTTTCTGGTATTTCTTAATCTGCATTGAATTTCCATTTAATCTACCCTAACTATAGAAATGGGTAGTGGTAGAATGATGACTTATTCTATACTTGTTACTTTATGCTTCTAAAGAAGTCTATATACTCTTTTTAAATAATATTGAATCACAAAACAATTGTGCAAATACTTTCAAAAGGAAATTTCACTTATGCCAATTCAGGTTGCGCACAGGTATGGTTGGTTTGCACGTTTGGATATTTAGGTAAATCACAAAACTTAGTGTACAGTGCATTCACATGTTATTCTCAGTGGAGTGAAATTCAACTTTGCGCCGTCTTACATATTTTCAACTGCAAGCATGACATGTATTTGCTTTTGCTCAATATGATATGACAACTTGACACTCTCATTAGCTGTTGTTTTATCAATTATGCAGCAATAATTGACATTTTTCTACAAAATGTACGTTATAGTTTAAACATCAATTAATGTAGATATTTAGTCATGTTAAAATTCAAATTAAGTATGTTGCAGAATAAATGTTAGCAAATATATTTATGTTGATATTCTATTAATGCCATTTGAATCTGCATTCAATTAATTTGATGTGGCAGGCATATTGGATGTTTTTAAATGGATAGGATGAGGATGGGTGAGTCAGAGATTGGTTTCTTTTAGGATGAAATGGTACATTTCATATTGATGCACTTCTGAAATTCTTTTCTCCTACTTTTTCATAAATTATTTGTAGCCATCCTTTTTCCACATTATGTATCTTTCATTTTTTTTAATTTCGTATTTATTCAATTAAACTTGTGTGCAATAAAAATAGTCTGCATTTAAACGGGGCAAGTTTTTGCCTGAGTTCTTGAGAGTGGAAGACAATATCCACATAACCATAATACGGGATTAAAATATTCTAGGAAAAATCCTAATAATACCAATAAGACTGTGTACTAAAAAGTTTTCAATTATTTTTTTTTCAAAAATTTGGAGCTTGAAGAAAACTCATATCCTTTCATTAATAGTTAATTATACTAAAAGAAGGAAGTACAGTCACTGAGATCTCATTGCCTACCAGACATCTATTTGGAGGTTAGCATTTGAGAAGATAGTTAAAGTTAATTCTATAACCCTTTCGAATTCTTTTCTTTCTGAGGCAAGAATGCTGCCCTCTTTAACAGTGTTCTAGAAGTAGGAAAAACATCCTTTTTAGCATATCTCTGTGGGATAGTTTGATGAAATGTTGGCTACTCTTTATTTTGGATAAATATATTTTTAATCATTAAATATCTGGCTCTATATTTTTGTGCTGATTTTACTGTGAAAATATTTTATTTTATTTTTAATTTTTAAAATGTAATTTTTTAATTACATTTATATGCCCTTCTCCAAAGACTCAGGGCGGCTTACAATTTCTGGGATACAACCCAGTGTGCTCAGCAATAGCCTTCATTCCATTGTATATGCCTGCTTATTACTAAGCGGCATTTTTACAAGGTCAGCTAATTGCCCCCAACAATCATGGGTCCTCAATTTACCTACCCTCGGAGGATGGAAGGCTGAGTCAACCTTGAGCCTGGTGGGATTCGAGCCTACAATAATTGTAGGCAGCTGGATCTTAAGAGCAGGCATTTAACAGCCTGAGCTACCAAGGCTTTTTATTGTTGTGAGTTACCCAGAGTCTCTTGAAGGTAACATATAAGTAAACTTAAATAGATTTTAAAAGTTCCCATAACAACATCCTTTTGTCAGTGACAATTTTTCATTAACAGATTGTCTGCTCTTCATTAATGACTGTCTATTACTTATTTCTCATTAATTTTAAAATTTTCTCCATTGAACTATTTGGCGTATCAGCAAATATATGGTTTTGTTTGCTAAAAGGTTTGGAAATAAACCCCTTATCACATATTTTGCAATAACAAAGTATCATTAACTATTTCTTTGACTTTTTATTTTCTTTTTCTGTAAAGTACAGAATTCTAACTGTATGTCAAATGTCTTTCCCTGATGAGCAGATTGGAAGAGTTATTTATCACAGAAACCTTAGAGAAAAATACTCTGTTCACTGACAAATAGCTATGATCCATTGGACATACTATAATCTGATTCAGTGAAGTCTCTCTCTCTCTCTCTCTCTCTCTCTGCAGTCTGTAAAGTACACATATTAATTAGTTAAAAACAATAACTCAGAAGATGATCCGTAAAATTACAAAATCCACTGTTACAGATTTCATTTTTCTTTACCTAAAAATAATTTCAGATTCAGAATTTCTCTGTGAAAGAATAAAAGAACACTAATCATAATGTTGAAAGAACATAGTCATTGTTCAACAAATAGGCTGAACATATATGTGACCCATGTCAGCCCTCTGACTTGCAAGTTACTAAATGCTTTACTATAGCTGTATTTACTTCCAATGAATGACATCTCAGGTAAAATGTAAATTCAATTCATGATACAATGGTGATCAAATTGAATAGTAAGAGTTTCTCATTTTGTACACAATATGTTGACCTGGATGTACTCAAAAATTCAGACTTGGATCAGTTTAAATCACGTATCCTCTAGTTCCAATTTCACTTAAACTTATTACCCAATCCAGCATTAGGTAATAGGATGTGAAGGATGCAAAGTTTATCATTTCTGTTAATTACTTAGTCTTAAGACTAAATATACATTAAGAGTTGCACTCTACATCCATGCCATATTTAATAATTGTTTGACTCTTCAGGGACATTAAATAATGTAACATAAATAATTTATTTAAGTCATTAAAATTTATGCCTCCCATATTGCAAAGATTTTTAATGGATCAATAATAAGACATTTTTTATTTTCCCTTTAGGTATACATTCCAAGCAGAGTGGCAATAGTGTTTCAAAACACGGATATTCAGATGTAAAGGCTTGCAACTGGCTCCATTACTTTGAAGGCCAAGTAATATTGGATGATAATGGCATCCAAAATACTGGGGGGGGTTCTGCATAATGGTGTGTTCATACTAAGAAATTCAAATGAGCATTTATTTATTAATAATTACAAATATATTATAAATTGTTTATTCAAAGAGATTACCTATAACCATGGAAGAACAAATGCATTATGAACAATTTGTATTATAGAAGTGGATTTCAGAAACAGTTTGTTCTCACATAAGGATTAAAGTATGTTACAAGGCATGTTCAAAAATTGATTGCTATATTCTCAGATTTTTTTTCTAATCACATGTGGGTATATTTTTTTTCATTAGATCCCATTTTGTATTAGAAATAAGTAGTCACGTGATGCACTAACACTGGATTCCAAATGTAAGTTGTACTGTGTTTTCATGGGATACATTACTACAAGGAAAATAGGGCTGTTTGTCAAAAAACTAATAAACCATTTTCATGGAAGGACCCCACAATTAAGGAACCTCATTGATAGTACGAGCTCATAAATTTAGGTCTGTCAAAATATAAAACTATGGAATGTCTTTTAAAGTGTTCCTATTTAAAAAAACACTGTTACAAAATAAAGATATCAATTTATGTATTCTATCTAGAGTGTTAGCACTCATCCATCCTTTATTTATTAGCCAAGTGTGATTGGATCACAAGGAATTTGTCTCTGGTGCATAAGCTCTCAGTGTATGTACAAGCAACAAATGATAAATATGGTCATAATAATACAATACGATAATAATAAATCATAAGATATAAACTCAGTGATAGTCATAGGATAGTAAATAAACCAACAACATAAATTATAATAGCATGCTAAATAAAGGCAATCAACATAAATAATGAGACACAAACAACAAAATTATAGTCAAAAGAAACTAAGGAAATAAGTAATAGGAAAGATGAAAAGATTAGAAGGATAATAGAAAACACAGCCCTACTAGGTAGTTTGACATCCTAGGGAATAGACACTGTTGTGGAAATTAGTTGTTTAGCAGAGTGCTAACATGGGGGATGGGAACTGTCTTTGTGTCTGGTTGATTTGTCATGCAATACCCTATGTGTCATCTTGAGGGAAGAAGTTGAAACTGTTTACATCTAGGATGTGAGGGGTCTGTAGACATTTTCACTGCTCTCTTTCTGGCTTATGCAGTATCCAGGCCCTCAATGGAAGGCAGGCTGATTGCAATTATTTTTTCTGCAATCCTAATTATCTGTTGAAGTCTGTGTCTATTCTAGTTTGTTTAATACAGGTAAAAAAGTAAACATTTAACTTTTAACTCAGTAAACATTTAAAAAACAACCCATATTCACTTTCCTAATTTTTTTACCATGTAGACTTTAAAAAAAAATCCTAGCAGCTTCAAGTGTATTTTCAATGAAATTAACTCATGTTCATTTGTGTTAAAGCCTATCACTGGCATTGAGCCATCTGCATCATCAGTTTAGTTACACTGCTGACTAGTTATGACAACATCTTTTGAAACCAAACTATGTCAGTTATGAGTGAACAATGGTAGAGAATTCTTTTTACCAAACTAAAAATTTGGTATTCAATAAGTTATCTTTTTAAAAAAATACCAGTAGCAGTTATAAAGGGATTGAATTATGAATTTCAAGAGCTGTAAAAATATCTTGTATAAAAAGTTATTTCAGTTTCGTTTTAGAGTCAATGTAATTATCAAAAATATTCAGGGCAGAATTTGTAAGTTATTATATTGCTATTAAAGACTATATCACCAGTGCCTTACTAACCTTTTCTGATGATAGCTACTCTAGATCAGCAGACACCAACCGTGAGCTGTGGCCCACTGGTGGGCCGTGAGAAAATTTTGGTGGGCTGCAGAGATATCTCACCCCCAGAGCACCCCCCAAAGCAATTAATCCAGCCTGCACAGAAACACAAGGCTGCGCCGCCCACATGGCCCACGGGAAGCGTCCCCACCCACTCACTCATTACCCGGCAAACTTGCCTGCTAAATTTCTATTTTTCCTTTTTCCGACCATCATTTGTTCTGCTGTGCCGGGAGATTTAGATTAGCTAGGAAGCAGGAAATGGTTGGATTTCTTGCTTTCTAGCTAGTCTTTAGATCTTCGGCTCTGCTTTTAAGTACAGCCGAACCTCCCTTAGGACTGAAGGTTTGCTTGCAAGCAAATTCAGTGCAGACTCAAGGCAAGCAAATTTGAGAGACTGAGCTAGCCAATGGCAGGTAGATAGATCACTGAATGATTCTGTGAGCAACTCAATCTGCCAGCTTTGCCTGATTTTGGATAAAAGTTGCTGTTTTTTTATTTAAAAAATCAATATTTATATACATGGTGTGTTGTGAGTTAATTTTGTGAGTTTGCTAATATTTACATACAAGCCATGTCCAGACAGTCACATGACCACCAAGCCACACCCACAAATTAGGCCACACCTACAGAACCAGTTAGTGGTCCCTGGGATCTAAAATTATGAGTTTGGTGGTCCCTGAGGTCCAAAAGGTTGGCGACCCCGATCTAGATGCAGCTTCTTAGTATCATGTCTAATTGGCATGCTCCACTTCAAAACTATCTGGAAACATTTTAACGCATCTCCAAACCATTCATTTTAGAAATAAGTTAACAATAAAAATTTCAGAAATTATTCCTACCACCCTAAAAGCTAAATAAAATTCATGCAAGAAGAAACCGTTTCATTATCCTACCCACATATTTACACAAACACCATCAGATGAGAATAGGTAAAAAGTTTGGGATAAACATTTCATAAGCCCAGTGAATAAAATTTCTCCTATTAATAGTGTTACTGGAGTACAGTATATATAAATGCTATAGCACCTGATGTATTTAATTCTCTGAAAATAATTAATTATAAGGTTTAGGTTAATTACCTGTTCAACAGTTTGCCCTTTCCAGAAAAAGATTCAGATAGTTATATAAAAGTTATGAAATTCAGATAAATTTTTCAACCAAGAGATAAACAGTCCCATAAATACAGGTGCACTTTTATTTAATTTACACATTACACATAATATAATAAACACTTTATTGTTTCTCGATTTGTATATATGGTGTAAGGATATTACCCATATCAAACTTTTGTGTAAAAAAATAGTATGTGTAATGAGATGTTATAAAATGATGTGCAAATAAAGGAATGTAAAATTGATGTTTGTGCATTTTGGTATTGTAAAGTAACATATCTATGCCCATTAGAAGCTTTAATGAAAAATATTGGTTCAAACAGAAGAAATTAGAATCGCAGTTTTGTTAAATATTTTTTCTGCTAAATGCACAGCAATGGAAAAAATATAGAATCTTTCCATCTAATTGACATACATTATCTTCCCTTAATGCCAAAAATTTACTGAAAGCGAAGGAAATTATGTGGGCATGGGCATGTGTGCATGCGTATGTATACATATTCCATATACAATACAGGTGCTTGCAAAGCAACAACTGGGAATCCTAAACAATGAGAAGAGTATTTGCAAGTACAAGTACATATTATTCTTGATGGCCTGAATACATATTTCATTTTTGAAATGCACTTCAATTTACCTGCTGTTTATTTAGACTGCAACATAAGCAAGTTTTGTTAAATATAGCAAAATTAGTTTCTTGTTACATAAATGTGCTTAAGCACGCTTTTCAAAAAGGGACAAGTATTTCAAAATTCATCAGTGTTAATGGTAAAGTTTGTATTAACTTTTGTGGCAACAACCCACCCAGGATTAGAATGTTCAGTTAATACTCTCTATCCAAGTTTATGTATCTGCAAGGAGAGCTGGCACAACATAACAGTTTAATGAATAGTCTATTTGTGTAAGCAGTTTAATCACAGATGAACATTTAACAAACATTCCTTTTTCAACTTTTTTTTCCAGTTTTGCCCATAGATATTAGTTGCAATTAAATTGTACTTGTCATAAAAGCTGTAGCTTGTAAGGTACTTTGTAGGCTGTGTTCCAACTTGATACAAACTGTACTATATCAGTGCCTTAAATATGATGCAGAATAGGGCAATTTCAAATATAGTGGTTCCCAATCAAATGAGAATGGAAATATCTGACTCGCCCTATTTCCAATTCTCTGTGGACCTCTGCATCATTTCAATTGGACCTAGGTTTCCCGAAAGACTAGGGGAAAATAGGAAAAAATGTAGAAATAATTCCACATTTTTGTCCTTTTTAATATAGCACTGTGGTAGAAAGGGGATTATTGGAATCAGATAGTAATAAGTTTGTCTCAAATCAGTGACTCTTGAAATTAGTCTCCTCAACTCGAGTTTTTAGGAAGAAAACCAGATTATGGGAGGCAAAGAGAGAAACTATAAATACTGTTACTGCAATCTTACAATTCTCATCCTGGATGTTTTTGTTTATTTGTGTGTGTAGTTGTTTTATTCTATATTAGACCCTTTTTAAAAAAAAGTCTTCCATTGTTCACTATATACTTATTTTTCATTCTATTTTCAGTTTCTATCTTTATACATAACTTTGTTTCTTCTTAAATAATTAAATAATATTATCTAGTTGGGTAATTAGGGTGTTACTTAGTTCAATAATGAAACATTTGCAAGAAAACAACCAAACTCAGAGACCATCAAGGACTTCGCAATGGATACTAAATATTATATGTGACTTTTTTTTTTGCCTTTTGTTCTTGTAAACCATTTTCTTCCTATCCTACATTGACCAAGTAGATGCATTTGTATATGGTAGTCTAGGAAGCAGTTTTGAGGCTTCCCCATCTTCAGATTGTATTGGAAAGCAGTTGTGATTCAAAATATGAATTACTATAACTAAAAAAATGATTATGAAAAATGATGTCCTTAATCCCCTCTTAATAATTTTGAATAATTAGGATTCAATCCAAATTCTATATGTCATTGAACCATTACAGCAATTTTTTAAAAAGTCATTTTATGTAGTACTTTGTATCAGAATCAGCCTAAAAGCCCAATTTATAATCAGAATCATAAACCCATTTAATAAAGAACTAAATCTTACCTCCATGATATGTTATAAGAGTTTAATATTTTAGTGTTTTCATGTACTTGAAAACATTGAGTTGCATCATCAGGTTATGTATAATTCAGTCTTCTACATCAAGTCGGCATTATTGAGTCGTATTATGCTGCATCCTGTTTATAACCCAGCTGCTTTCTGTATGAAAGATAAATCTCATTACACACTATTTTTTTTAATAAAAAATCTTTAAGGTTTTGAAGACAGGGAATGAAGTAAGGAATCAACGTTTTCTTTTAATAGGTAACACCACTCCCCAAAGATTGGGAGAAAGCAAGAATCCCCTTCTAATACACATACACGTATATTCACAGAGCAGTGGTGCGTTTCAAAAAAGTTTACCACCAGTTCGGTGGGCGTTGCTTGGTGGGCACGCTTTGTGCGCATTCACCAAACATACACTTTGCACAGGCGCAGAGGCTTTCCGACTCACCTCCTGCACTCTCCCTGTTGCTTCAGCAGCTGACGTGCGGCACAATGCAGCTGCACTTCAGAAGCAGGACATAAAGGTCAGTATTAGAGGGCAGGCAGGCTCAACAGCAGAGTGTCTTAGAGAACAGTTTCGGTCTCCACTGCTCTTCAGCGCTACCGGTACGCCAGAACTGGGCCAAACTGGTAGAATACTACCACTGACACAGAGACCTTTCTAGTGATTGTGGAAAGAAAACAGCCCCATGCAAGCAGAATATGTGGTCTTTCCTCCATATAATAGCATTCAAAATCTTTCATTTGGTAGATTGAGAAAATGTGAAGTTGTGAGAAAATGCCTTTTCACTAAGCAGAGGCAATTTGGTAACTTGGTAACAGAATTTGCCATCACAAAATGAATGGTGGCTGTTATAGCGAGCAACTTCATGCAGGCAAAAAGTTAATTAAATGCATGGAGGATAAACTTCTGAATGGCTATTATGATTGCTGCATATGCTGCATATGTCTCTATATAGGAGAAACAAGAGGCTAGAGGTACTGGCAACTAGTAAATGTTCATTTCATGGCAACTAGTGAAATTCCATGTGGAAATTCAATACTAGATGAATGTCCAAAATAAGGTAATTCATATGTCAAAGCACTCTGCAATTCATGTTAGCTACTATGCTACAAAAGGACTCATTGAAAAAAAAGGTGGCACACAACTACAAGTGTATATAGCTATTTGCACATCTTATTCCAATCTGTCATGGAAAGAAAAAATATCAATGGCATATTTAAAATTTATTCAGACATTCTCGAAACATGGAATAATCTGTTGGAAGGGCGCCGGTGCTTTTCATATGCTGGTTCCACTGATGATAATCTGCTGGATGTACTGATCCTCTGCCATGTATAACAGTATGGAATTTCAATGGAGCAGAATAGTAAGTTTCTCAACTCAACTATAGTTTCTCTCTAGGCAAAATCTCAAAAGATATGACCAATATAGCTATAGGACTAACAATTTAGTTGACTGTCCATGCTTCAAACATAGCTCTACAGTTTGGAGAATTCTTAAATAATGTTTCAGGCTTGAATAGATGGTCTAACTAATCTATATCAATGCCTATTGCTTGGCTCATAAGTATAATTACCATAGAATCAGTATAAATACTTTAAAATTCAGCTTGTAAAAATGTAATTCTTACATAATTAGGAGTTACAATTCAAAAGATTCAAGGTGTTGGTATTAACATTCAAAGTCCTTTACGATTTGGGTCCGGGGTACTTGTGGGAGCGTCTCCTGCCAATATCAAATACCGATAGCCCTGTGCGTGCGCACAGACGGGGACTCCTCGGGGTGCCGTCGGCTAGACAATGTCAGCTGGCGGTGCCTCAGGGAAGGGCCTACTCTGTTGTGGCCCCCGCCTTGTGGAATCAACTCCCTTTGGAGCTCTGTTTGGCTCATGATCTTCGCTCTTTCCACCGCGATCTGAAGACCTGGTTGTTTGAACAGGCTGGGCTGGACTGACGACCTGGGGGTTTTAATTTATTTTAATTGTTTTTAGCAATTGGGCTTGTTAGGTTTAATTCTTTTTAAAATATTTATTGTTGTTGTGTTTTAATTGTGAGCCGCCCTGAGTCCTTGCGGAGAGGGGGCGGCATACAAGTCCAATTAAATAAATAAATAAATAAATAAAATACCTAAACATGTGTATTATTAATCATTTCCCAAGATATAGTATCACAATGTTTCCCTTGTTGAACACTCTCAAAATATATGGACTTCAATTTCCAATTTTTTTAGCCAAGATAGCCATTTGCTATTCTAAAAATCCACACATTTGCAAAGTAAGTAATGTGTTAAAAAATAAAAAGCAAAAGTGAATTGAGATTAAAGGTGTACAAGAAGAACTTATTGCCTGGTTCAGTGGTTCTTAACCTTTTTGAAAGAATCGCCCCCTTGAGCCATTGAGGAAGTTGTCATCGCCCCCCTCCCCCAACATAACCGCCCCCCTGCCACCTCTTAGCGTCCCCAAGGGGGCCAGCAGAGGGGCGCTACGAGGCAGCAGGGGGCGTTCGAGGCGCCAGCCCTGCAGGTTCACCCATTGACTGTAGTAACGCTCCAGAGCCAGCGCCTCCAATGTGGAAGCGGTGGTGCGTTATGTGCCACCGCAGCCATGTTCGATGTGCTACCCCCTGCCACCTCTTAGTGTCCCCAAGGCCAAGGGGGCCAGCAGAGGGGCACTAAGAGACAGCAGGGGGGCATTTGAGGTGCCGGCCGGCCCTGCAGTTTCACCCATTTTGGCGCCGGCTCCGGAGCAGTGCTACAGTCAATGGGTGAGCCTGCAGGGCCAGCGCCTTGAACGCCCCCCTGCCACTTCTGTGCATCCCCAAGGGGGCCAGCAGATGGGCGCTAAGAGGCAGCAGGGGGGTGGTGCATCGAACGCGGCCGCAGTGGCATGTAACGTGCCACTGCTTCCGCATTGGAGGTGCCGGCTCCGGAGCAGTGCTAGTCAATGGGTGAACCTGCAGGGCCAGCTGGCACCTCAAACGCCACCCTGTCACCTCTTAGCACGCCTCTGCCGGCCCCCTTGGGGATGCTAAGAGGTGGCAGGAGGGTGTTCGATGCGCCGGCCCTGCAGGCTCACCCATTGACTGTTGTACCGCACCTAAACGGGTGCCACGAATGCAGCAGCATGTTGGGAAAAGCCTCTGCCACCACTTTCCCAAAGTGCTGCATTCTTTCTATCTGTCCATCCGTCCGTCTGTCCATCTATCCATCCATCCAAAAGGTCTGTCTGTTTGCCTGCCTGCCTTCCTGCCTATCTACCTACCTGTCTGTCTTTTTGTCTACCTACCTACCTATCTACCAATATAGCTCTCTCTCTCTCCCCAATATATCTCGCTCCATCGCCCCCATATCACTCCCTTCTGTTCCTTCGCCCCCACATCGCCCCTTTTCATTCCATCGCCCCCCTGAAAAACATAATCGCCCCCTGGGGGGGCAATGTCGCCCAGGTTAAGAACCACTGGCCTGGTTGACACATTATGCTAATCAACATGCAAAACTTTTAAAATCAAAGCACATTATTTTGGGGTGAAGATCACAAGGTCATCGACACTAGGACAAATATACTGAATTGAATTAACTGGTCTACAAATTTTGGGAAATTATAAACCTCCAAAATAAAATGTGTTAATTTTACAAATTTTGATTAGATGAATTAGAAAACAGGTGATAAAGGTGCTGGTTGGTTAAAAGTTTTCAAGATATTTAACAATAAAATTTATATACAGGTGAATATATTTGCCTACTAGGGAGGGAGGTGTCTAATGATCATGATGCCTTGTAACTTCTCAACAAAGTATGATAGAACAATGAAAATGGTACCACATATAAATGTATCTTCACTTTGAGAACAGCAAGGCAGATGACTATGAAAAACGTGGAAAATTTGCTTGGGACCTCTGAAACACTTGGTGCAAACATGTCACTGAAAATTCACTTCTTACACTCACATTTAGATTATTTCAGAGGTGGTATTCAGCAGGTTCTGACCAGTTCTGGAGACCAGTAGCGGAAATTTTGAGTAGTTTGGAGAACCAGCAAATACCACCCCTTGACTGGAGATTTACAGTATCCTTTCCCTGCCACGCCCACCAAGCCACGCCCACAGAACTAGTAGTAAAAAAAATTGAATCCCACCCCTGGACTATTTCCCTTTGAATTGTGGGGCAGTGAGTGATGAGCATAGAGAGAGATTCCACCAGGATATTGCAGGCATATAGAAAAGATACCAAGGGAAATGGAGTCCATCCAGGCCTGCTGGAATCTCCCAAGGGATGATCCTACTGCAGTTCACAAGAGAAAAGCCGAAAGGCACACTTTAGATACCGAATAAAGATAGGACCTTATCATTTAATCTGATGTTACAGCTTTTCAGTTTTTCATGCAAAAAGCATGAAAATGTTACATGAAACACCAATAAATGAATAGTTATGTTATTGGTATCAATAAAAAGATAAGTTTATAATGATTAGTGTGGTACCATTCTCATTGCTATATCACATTTTGCAGTAAAGTTATGGAGCATAATTGCACATCCCCTCATAATTTTGAATTCTTTTGATGCAATTTTGATCTGAAGCTGTATCTTGGAAACTGGAGCCAATTAATACTTAGGACTTACTATTCTTTCCTTAGTGACCCAATTCTGGTAAAATTAAGCTACTTTCATTTCCAAGGCTTTCTCCTCATAGACCAGTACACTTGATTTGGACAAGTGTGACACACAATTAGAAATACACAAGAAATTTGTGTCCAGTGCAGAAGTTCTCAGTATACATGCAAAGCAACAGAATAATCATAATCATACCAGTAAGAATGGAGAATAAAGATAAGGATAAATGACAATACTACAGCCATACAACGTGGGTAGGTACACATAAACATTAGACAGAGCTCTGGGAATTAGGTGTTCAGTAGAGTAACGACCTCAGGGGAGAAAAAAACTCCCTGTGCCTAGTTCATTTGGATGCAATGCCCTATAGCGCCATTCCATGGTAAGGAGTTGAAACAGTTTATTTCCAGGTTGTGAGGGATGTGCAGATCTCAGCCTCCCTGATATTAAAAATATTATTTTTATTAAAACTTTGTTTTAATTATTTATGCTTAAGTGTTAAATGTGGTTAGATTAAAATATAGATGATGTGATGATATGCATTTCCTCATCTTTCTACCAATTTGCAATTTGTTAAAAACATTTTGAAGAGTCGGAACATTTTGGAGCTGCAGGTTGTACAAACTGCTAAGTCATGTTGTGCTTTATTTGGTTTTGGATTAGCATTTTGTATTAATGCAGTCATTGTGGTTTGTAAGCTATAATTTATAGTTTAATATGTTGTACAAATCCATTCAGTTGTGATTTACTCAGTTAGCTGTAGTTAACCAAACTATGATTTAGAACAACGTGCTCTATCCATTCTTTGGTTGGGTTTGATGACTTTTTGTTCCTGAAGTTCATTATCACTATCTGTGACAAAAGCAGTAAGTATTTTAAGATTATTTCTTCTACATTTTTTTCTTCAGCTTCTATAAAGCAAAGCATTTGTCATGCCTTCTGTGACTTACTGACATGATTTTCAGCCAAGCAGATTGCCAAGTTAATTACAGAGCTCATTTCCTTTGGATGTAAGCCTGGCTTTAGGGCAGCCTGCCTTACTTTAATACATATTTCTCCCAGCCACACTTTTAAAAAGAGAGGACTCAATTGCAGAAATCTTGAAATGCTGGGTTTTTGTCACTTTAGTGAGTCTTATATACATATTCATATTTTTGGTCCTTGGCTATTTAAGCCCTAGAGTGAGTAGCATAAAATATGCACAACTTGCAACTGTTGAAATATAGTGAATAATACTGAATTATATTGCATGTTAAATACAGCAAATATATATTTTTCAGCTAGTACATTGAATCTTGATTCAGACTACATTCTGTGATATGGAGAAACTGAATCTTTCTCTTCTACACCATTAATATCATAATATTGCATTTAGAAAAGGTTCCCTTCATATCCTTGGGAAATAATATACTCTGGTGCAGACTAGGATATCATGCATTTTTAACTGCTTTTTAAAAATGCATCCAACTCCACAAATCACTTGTTTAGTAGAAAATAAAATTTGATCCTAAAAGCATTTGATCAAGTTATTGCTTTCACTACTTCCACCAGATCCACATTCAGAATTTTGCCAAAGCAAAATCCATTCTTTTCCATTTAAATTCAGTTCAGTCCCCATCTGCAGGGATGGGGCCTAATGGAATTGTTTAAACCATTTACAAGTCAAGATATAATATATGAGAAGTATTTTGTGCATTCCAGGTGTTTGATAAATGTCAAGCATTGTATGTTTTCATAAATTCTGATATTGCTGTCCTTCAAATCTTGAGTTCCATTAGGCACATTGGTCATAAATTTTCACCAAATTATTTGCTCTTACTATCCTGAAATGAATAATTTGTTTTTATGAAATGTCTACAACCTTGAATTTAGCAAATTTATTATATTAACCATTTTTATTAAAACACCCTTTTTATAAGAAGATACGTGTATGTCAAGCATATGTAATATTAAAATATTCATGTTTTTAATAACTGTATAGAAACAAGAAAATTATTTTCCAAAATAAAATAATTTGACCTAGCAATCTGAATTTTAACAAATAATTTCTAGGAAGCAAAAAAGATAATAAAAGAGAATTCTATTAAATAGTTGGTTTTATTCATTCAATCTATTTAGGCAGGATAAGAAACTTGATGGAATTATCGATTTCCCTCAGGCTAGAAGATGTTCATTTTCTGTTATAATGCCCACTTTTTGGAATATTCTCCCTTCAGAGATCAGAATGGCCCCAACTGACATTTTTAAAATCCTAAAAATCTGGTTGTATGTTGGAGCCATATTAGTATAGAATTGCTGCTCAACACTGTCCTTATATACTCTCAAGATATTGCAATGGAGTTTGGATTAGACAAATGTGCCACCTCAGCATCAAACTGGGGGGGAAGGTGTGGGAAAATTGAAGGAATCAAAATACTTTATAGAAATCACTTCAAGAGTGGATGACACAATGACTACAAATAGTATTCTAGAATAACAACAACAACAACAACAACAACAAGGACCACTTTATGGTGACTCTCTGATTCCATGCCATTGGCACACATAGGTATTTTCCTTGAAAAGCTATCATTTAACTCCAAAGATCACCTGGCTTTCAAGCATAAACCATCCATAGAACATTTACTGTATGTTTCAACATGTTTTGCAGGCCTTTGTTTTGAATTACAATTTTATTTTTCCTAGGCATTAAATGTGCTGGCATTTAGGGGCTCATGAGCTCTTGGACTCAAAATATCTGGAAACTAAGTTGTGGAAGACTACAAAGTACCTTGGAAATCAGGAGGGGTTTGATTGGTTCATGTACAGTCTCAAATTCAAATGATGTAATGTTCTAGAAACTTTCTTTTAAATATGCAATGTAGCCTACAGAGTTTTATCTGTTTGGTATGGCATTAATTTTAATTTGGTTGGCACAGTTTAACTCCTTTATAATTCTTTGGTAATCTTTACAAATAAATAAACTCCACTGAGTGCAATTTTGTCATTAAAATTAATTTTCTTGTAACACTTCTAAAACTGCATGCTCATATTAATTTTTCCCTAAATCCTGTTGGACTTCTTAAAATTCCACCATAAATGAATGATAGCAGGAACATACAGTGACCCTTTGAACTAATCAAACTGTAAGACCAAGCTTCTGTTTGTTCGTTTGTTTTTAAATAATCTAATCTTAGAGGAATAATATATGTTAAAAACTTTTAAAACAATTTAACACATAAACCCCAGTTGGGAAAGTCTGTACTGTTGTGATAACAAGGTATCAAGTAAGGTATGTCATATCCCCCACACTTTTAAAGCAGCTATCGTAGCTATGACTTGCCATGAAAAAGCATTTGCTGTAAACTGGCCTATCATCCCTTCACATACTTAAAAGAGGCACAGAATGAACCTTTAGGATTCATTTTTCACCTGACAAAAATAGTTTAAGAATATTTTCAAAATTATCTTTATGAAAACATGAAACATTCCTTTCTGTAATAACTTAGCTCATTTTCACTGTGTTATTGTGCATAGCATATATTGCTGCACCTGACTTCTGTTTATGAACTGGGTGAGATGCAGAAAGTTTCTATCAATCAAAATCTTAGGTATTTTTTTCCACATTACCCTAGTATTGTCCTCTATGATTATCTGTTCAATATTAGTCACTGAGGTTTTAAGGTTACTTGCTATGTGGCTGTTTAATAAAATTAAAAGAATGGTCTCTGCGTGTCCTGTACTACTGAGCTATGGAAGGTACTTTGGTGATAATGACCCTTTGGTAAGATGAAATACTTAACTATGTAATGTACCTAACTATGCATCTGAGAATGGTCTATTAGCTGTACAATATATGTGTATAAAAATCAATTGTGGGGCTAATATTTAGATTGGAATGTCACATCGTCACAAGATACTGGTATTTCTTTTTTTTCCTCCTGATGATCAGCTGTTCCGACGATCAGCTTTGTCAGGATCCCCTTCACTGTCTTACTGCTTCACCCAGGAGGCTTCCCTGAGGCCCAGAAGGCAAAAGAATGGAGCCCGAGGGGGTGCTGCAAAAAAGAAGCCACACCCATCCAGTCACATGGCCATGCCCACCTAGCCACACCCACCTAGCCATGCCCACAGAACGGTAGTAAAAATATTTGCATCCCAACCCTGACTCCTACTTGTTTCTGACCAACTCTTCATTTTGTTGTTAGGTAACCACAGCAATTTATTGGCTAATTTGCTCACCTTCAGTTGAGCTGTAGAAAGCTGCTGGTTTAAAAGTTCACAGCACTTACAGTACTAAACACAAGAATAGGAAGAAATAGGAAACCAAGAAAGAAAAATATATTTTTAATTTTTTCATAAACAAGCAACGTACTACTTACAAAACCTATTATGATGATGTTATAACAACATTTAGGGAAAAGGTGGGCCCAGCAATCTTTACAAAAACAGTAACAGCAAAGCACAAACAGTAATAGAATTTTTTTGGGGGGGGAACTGTTTTGCTTGCATGTATATACATTTTGATGCTTTAAATATATAAATTCCTAATATTACGTATGCATGTGTGTACATACACACACAATGGAACTATATGTTCAGGAATGTTCATCCATAGGAAGTAAAGGATTGGCAATTGCTTTTGTGAAGACAGAAAGTTAGGAAAGTATAGTCAAGGTCAAGCCATCATAAACACAGGAGGAACAGTTTAAATAAATGTAGATATGCCAAAAACTTGTATTCCTGCAAACATGTTTAACTACCTCAAATACAAACACAATGTAGAGGTGGTATTCAGCAGGTTCTAACCAGTTCTGGAGACCGGTAGCGGAAATTTTGAGTAGTTCAGAGAAGCAGTATAAATACCACTTATGACTGGAGATTTTACAGTATCCTTCCCCTGCCACGCCTACCAAGTCATGCCCACAGAACCGGTAATAAAAATTTTTGAATCTCACCACTGATACAATGTAAATATGAAGTTTAACTATTCTTTCCATGAGTCATTCAAAAGCATTTTTTAAGAATAGAGGTGATCAAGCTGCATGTGAAAATTTCACATTTATAGAAACTAATGAACTAGGTCATCATAAGGGTCAAAGAGTTTACTATATGTCTCCAAGCAGAATAATGATATAGATTCTCAACTGCCTGCTTAACCTCCTTATATGCTATCTGTCCTGTTCCACAGATTTGGAGATACTTTAAAAATAGATTTGATGCTTTAAGGAATAATGTAACTTAGCTCGAATAACAATGGTTGAAATTGAAGGGTTAGGAAATGTCTATCATGTAAAAGCATCAAATTGAAACATAAGAATCCACTGAAAGAACCCATGCTTCTTTGATCACTTTTTCAATGAGTTAACCATGTCATTTCCCCCTCCCTCCATGAAAGTTCACATTGATTGCATACAACTAAGAAAGCAATACTCAATAGTCAGTAGTTTTACGTTTTTAAAAATTATTTCTCATTCCCAAAATGAATGAAAAATAAAGCACACTGAACAAGGACAGATAGTGCTGATATCCTTTCCCTCTCATTAAGGAAACTTTGAGAGAGAAAACCACACAGCGTTCGTTTAGCATCAGCCTAAAACTGGACCGACTAGCACCACAAAGTGAATTCATCTTGATAAAGTCAGAGAAATTCTTCTTCATCCCTAGGATGTTCTGTTACTATTTGCATCAAAAAGGAGAAATTGATAGCATGGAAAGACTGATATGTAGGAACATAAAGAGAAAAGGCTTGAGCACCCAACCCTGCCTTTCAGAGCAGGAGATCTTGGTGGATTTTGCTTTCATGTTTCCTTTGGAAAGTCCGGCTTTTGTTACAGCACAGCATTCAAAATCCTTAAAATACACTGCATATGAAATTAGAGTGCCATTATCACTTACATATGTTCTGCTGACACCCCCATGTGGCTGTTTCATGAACAATATTACCAGCATTGTGATCTCACAAAGTTAGTGTTCTTTTTAAATACTCCAATATCCAAGGTAGAGATAAACAACAACAATTCAAGAATATTACAATAGGTTCATTGTTTAGTTTACAGGAATCATATTTTGCTTTTCAAAATAATTGAAGGTAGTTAGTCACAAACTAGATCTTTAAACTGAGACCTAAGGTTATAATACAGTATACTTCAAAAAGAGCTTAATTTAACTTATGAAGACT
The DNA here is from genome assembly GCA_009733165.1 of Naja naja. Lineage (NCBI taxonomy): Eukaryota > Metazoa > Chordata > Lepidosauria > Squamata > Elapidae > Naja > Naja naja. Next base: position 17,495,544 of record CM019152.1, on the reverse strand, counting down.
TCTAAGTATGTACTAAGAATTTTGGACTCATTTAAGCACTATATGACATAAAGCAATTTTCATAGATCTTTCTGGAATCTCAGCTGTTTTACATTGAAGGGGTCACACCTGGGCTTGGAGCACTTTTGTACAGTTTTGGGTGCTATGCCAGTAATAATCCTTTCTGGAGTAGAGAGTCTATTTACTCAAATATTAGTTATTGGGCAATGGAATGATGCAAATTTACTACATGCTTCTGCCCTCACCTCATATGACAATAATAATAACAATAACAATAACAACAATAATAATAATAATTGTTTAACTATACCTTTAACAAAGCAGAGGGCAGTTTGGGATATAGGTAACTGTTACTGTTAATTTTATATCCGTTACATACATTCCTTTTCTCTCTATTTTTAGATAATAGAAATTATGATAACCACTGTTTTAGTTGAAAGGCTCTTCCTACCTCTGCATAGCAGTCAATGAACTGCTAGAGTGGGCTCAAACTAACTGAAATACATTGTTTGCAATGGACAGAAGCATACTTCTGGGAAAGTATACTTTGGAAATAGATTGAGCGGGGAGGCTCTGAAATGACTTTATAGTTGGGATTAATAGAGGTGACACTGTCCATTTCTACAATCCAAAAAGAACTGCTGCCTCTTTCTTGTGATTGAGCAACCATGCAATAGATAACTTGATTTTTGCTCTAGTTTGATTCTTACTGAAATCTTTAACACCATTCATTTATTTTATGCACCCTTTTGGTTGGAGAAAGTGCAGAAGAAGCTTCCCAAACAAGGAATGAAGAAAATGTCAAAGAACTCCCTGCATCCCTGGCACACTGAGATTGGCATAGTTTTTTATTTTAATTCAAATACAATGAATGTCTGCTACTATTCATTGATAGCCAGCTTAACATTAAACTTTGCATCCAAGACAGCTATCTTCTAATGAGTGTTCCTGCTGAATTAAAGTTTCCAACAAAGTTTGTTCAGTTGATTTGTTGTCATTAACTATTGCAGGTGACTTTACAATGCTATGTTGTGAATAGGAAAAATGAGGATAAAGTACTTTAAAATAGACTCTTATTTTGCTTATGCTTAGATGTAGACAAGAAAATAAAAGAGACATTTCAGATGTATATAAAATAGTAACCATTTAAGATATCTCATCACAGATAATTTCATGCATCTCAGCATCCATATTTGAGGTTTCTTCTCCTGAGGCACGCTTCATCTTTTTGCCTTTTTAAATTTTGAAAATTTTCTCAATTTAAACTTCATAAACAATCTAATTCAGGCTCCAAAGCAGCAGGTCTTAATGCAAGGTTTTGAAGGCTGATGTGCTGCTCCTACCAAATGAACTTTTCTTTCAGTTGTTAGCTGTGGTCCTTTACTTCAACCATAGCCTCAACTTTTAGGGTTTTTGTACTGAGGTACAGGACTGAAGTCTTAATAACCTTCTGCAATGATGCTTAAATTTTTTATATAAACTTGAAATAAACCTTCAATTATTTTTATAGTCTCCTTAATAGTATTCTTTCTTCATAGTGGTGTTTACTCACTGCTGTTCTGCTTGCTAAGGCAAATGAGTCTAATGTGATTGAAATTGCAAACAGAAGCAAAATCTGTAATAACTCACTTGCCAATTCTTAAGTTTGCACCTTTTCATATGAAAGGCAGATTTTATCAGAAAGGCACAGATATAAACATTTCTCATAAGATAGTTGGAGAGGGAGTTATTTTCAATTTCCATAGCTAAGAATCTTTTCAACAAATTTTCAGTGTTAAAATATATAAGTAGGCTTTAACTCTTGTTCCAATTATTTAATTAATAGGTTTATACAGTCCATATAGGTGTAAATTAGTACTTGCATATGTTTCCAATAAAAAACAATATTTGTAGCTCAGGGTTGAAATGAGGGGTCCTAGGTGCTCCCTGAGTTTGGTTGTTTCCTTGCAGACATTTCATTATCCAAACTAGGTAACAACATCAATGCACTTATGATGTTACCTAGTTGGGTAATAAAATATCTGTAAGTAAACAACTATGCTCAGAGAGCATCAAAGACCTCTCAATGCATATGATTTACAAAAAAAAAATCCATCTAGATGCACAACTATATTGGCTTCAAATTCAGTCAAAATATGTACAATGCAACTGAGATAAACTATTTGGGATAACACATTTGAATGTTTTTAAGGAATTTGTAGCAATACATGTTTCTTCTTTCACTGTATCAGGGCACTTGTATTTTGTGAAAATATGGGACAATCTTTCTAAAGAGTTAGCTTGAACATTTGTATTTGTTTTCTCATCTACCTGTGCCTTCCACCACAGTTCTAAAACTTTTTAGTTGGTATTTTCCTCTTATTCAAATACAACTCTGTGAAAGCTGCATATTCCCAGATCTATATTTCGACATTTTGAATATACATGATTGGGATTTTTTCATATATTCAAAAATTGTAAAAGTTTGTTTATTAAAAACACATGTTACCTGCTGTACTGATTTTCCATTGGGCAATAGACCTAATAACAGGACAAAAGAGACTATATATATAGTGTAAATAAAATATAATGATTTGTTTAAACATTTGGAAGGCTGACAAAATGCAGGACTTTTTTAAAGTCAAGCTTAATACCGGAATCTGGATTCATAACTTCTGCTTTATCTGTGACATCTACATCTGAAGTACAGTGACACTATATCTGAAGTATGTTATGTGGTATCTAGAACAGGCTTTTTAAAATTTAATATTGAGGTTTGGATGTGTCGCCCTCATAAAATCATCTGAAACTTTAGCTGAGCAACAGTTAATGTAAAGTTATTTACGATAGTAATATAAAAAGTCCAATTTGAGCTGAGTCTGTGTTCTTGTGGACAAAGGGATGTTGAAACCACAGCTCATGTCCTTTCACCTAGTTACATAGTCCCCCCCAGACTTGTTTTATAACTCCTCACCTGGTAAAATATCTGTGAAATTCTGATTTCTTTAGTGTACTGCTGTTAGTATCAGATCAATATGATAAAGTTTATTTGAATGTAGTTAAATTCTGCTGTACTAACTTTAAAACTAGGCAAACTTTGGCTGCCCATTGATGATCTCACCACTACCTGTAAAATATTCTGTCATGTTCTGTTTTGTTCTATTTTATTTTAATATTTTAATTTTCAAGTCTGGTCTGTGATCATAATAAAAGAATTATTGATACAATAGCAATGTCATAAAATGTTCAGTCTTAGGATGTTTCATTACAGTGTAAAGCCTCAGTCTCTGGATAATTTCTGTTTTTGTTCTTTCTTCATTTTTTTCTTATCCTGTAAAATTTTGGCATCTTATTTCTTAATTATATATTTCATTGTTTGATCCTTATTTCATTGTAATGTTTTACATTACAAATAATGTATAATCCAGAAAAAATAAACCTAGCTAATAACATTGAAGATTTTAGTTTCCAACTCTGGCATATTCTGCTGTGATAAATAGTTGTTCCCTAAAGAAACTAATCTCTATAACAAATAAGCTTCCATATCACTCTAACTCTATATTTTATGCTTGAAGAAGGTGAACATATTAACTAAATCTCAAAATGTTGGTCTGTGAGCAAATCCTTCACCCTTGACTGTCCTTTCCTTTTGAACCATATTCCTAAATTTAAATTATATTTTGTTTAATGTTTACATAGTTCTAAAACTATAGTATGGTGAATAGATTTAAAACATTGTATGTGGGGAAACAATGTTTATGTAGTATATACTGTATTTTATTATTAATGCACAAAGGTACATAAACACTTTTTTTAGTAAAGCTCATATCCTTACACTAGAAGGGGTCCAGCTGGCATGTCAGGATAGCAAAGGGCCCCAAGCTGAAGGAAAATATAATGTTTCATTAGAATCCTCAAAATTGTAGTAATGCAGGAACAGGAGTTCTTTTCACTCTCAGTAATCTCCAGTTCACAGTGGTTTAAGCTTATGCTGAAAAACACTGTTCATGATTATTCTTTATAAAATGGCATAGTTTTAGTTGAATAAAAATAACTTAGTTTATTTACAATGGCAACATTATATCAATTGTTTGCTATGTTCAGTCTATTGTTTTTTGAGAAGTCAAAAACCTCACACATGCACACCACCCAGCAACCTTCTGAGTGTTTCTGAGTTCTTTGTTGATGTATGAAGGATTGACTTTTCTTATCCAATTTGTTGCATAGGAACATATATCACTATACAAGTAGTACTGTCTAGTTTTCGCTGGATACCAGAACAAACACAGTTGTTTTCACTGTGGTCAGATCTAAACAAATAAAATGAAAGTTCCAAGTTGCTAATTTTCAAACTAGTGAAGTTGGTTTGCTGGGCTTATCTTTTATAAGATGACAGATAGATAGATAGATAGATAGATAGATAGATAGATAGATAGATAGATGGATGGATGGATGGATGGATGGATGGATGGATGGATAGATGGATAGAGATAGCAATAGCACTTAGACTTATATATCGCTTTACAGCCCTGTCTAAGTGGTTTACAGAGTCAGCATATTGCCCCCAACAATTTAGATAGATAGATTTAGATAGATAGATAGATAGATAGATAGATAGATGATAGATAGATAGATAGATAGATAGATAGATAGATATAGATAGATATACACAGATAATTGTTATAAAAGCAAAATATTTTATTAATAAATCAATGTTCAATAGTATTTTTGGTGTTTCTTGACTTTTCTCACCCACCAGGTGAAAGCTTATATAACATTACCACATGGAAGAAAACAACTCTTTATTTAGAGTGTTGTACTTCAAACAATTGAAAACATTCTGTGTAGTGACTTTATATTTTTCCCAGCTGTCAGTTTTGTTACTGAGACAGAGCACGTTTCTTCTAATATCCAGCATTTCTCTCTAGAGTGGATGTGCTCAGCAGCTGTGCAAAAGGCATTTCCATTTTGGTGCATTCCTTTCATAAAAAGATAAATACTATTGCCTACTATACAGGCCTGGGTTGGATGTTTATGGGCATGTTATTGCTTGTTCATAGCATTGTTGTGAGCTCTAGTGAAACTCCAGTCTAAGGGCCTTAAGTGGCATATTCAGGAAACTGCTAGTTACAGTTATCCCTTGCTCTCACCTCAGCCTTAAATCTGTTTATTCCTTCATCATTACTGCAGACTTGTCTTTTTCTTTGTTGTTACTCCTGTACAAGAAATGGGAACAGTGGATTTCTAAAGAAAACAGAAAAAAAGAGTTAAGATCCATTTCAGTGAATAAATAAGAGGACTCTATAGATAAAAAGAAAAAAACCATGAAGAATTGAAGTATATGCTGAATGAACTTGCATATGTAGGCTGTCTAATTGATTCAGTTCATGATCTTTATAAATTTTTTAATAAACCAAAATTGTCTAGTTTTCTACAACAGGTTAAGTCATAATAAAAGTTCAAAAACAGTTAAATTTATAGAACAAAAACCATGATGAGAATGAGAACTGTACATGGCAAGAGTTGCAAAGCCTAGGCTAAAAATCTAGTTTGTGCCAGAGTATGAATTGTGTAAACCTCCAGATGGTGCCTTGTTAATCTGATAAAAGTGAAAGATGTTAAGATAGGTAGTTCATCAACATCAAAAACCAATAGATTCTCCTTATCTAATATCTACAGTGTTGTAGCATTTATTCAGGATTTCATGCAGGATCCTTTTCTTCTCTAACTGGTAATTCCAGGCATTGAATCAGGTACCACTTTGTACTAAAGCATTTACTTTGTCATTTATGGTCCTCCATATTATGCAAATATAGCAGAGAAAATAACAGTGGCATTCATAAAAGGAAATCAATTCATTTTAATTGCTTAAGGTTCTATCCTCACTAATAGGTGTAATATAAGAACGTTGATGAATTACATATTATAATTCTTCTGACCTCATAGGGTAAGAACTTAAATGCTTGTCATTAAGCAATTCATTTTTGTCTTGACAAATTGGAATTCCAGCTTTCTTCTAATTTTGATCACTTTCCCCAAGTTAGAAATTGATTTATTAGTTCACTTTGCTTCATGGTTATGGCAAAACTGTATTGTTCCCCAGACAATACTTCCTAGTGCTTTGCTTTATATATTTTTAAAGAGATCAAGTGCTGAGTTTTCATCATTGAAACTATACTATTTCCCAAGGAAGTTTGACATTAATATTAGTTACTTTTACTTTATTTTTAAAATACAGGTGAAACTCGAAAAATTCGAATATCGTGCAAAAATTCATTTATTTCAGTAATGCAACTTAAAAGGTGAAACTAATATATGAGATAGACTCATTACATGCAAAGCAAGATAGTTCAAGCCATGATTTGTCATAATTGTGATGCTTATGGCTTACAGCTCATGAAAACCCCAAATCCACAATCTCAGAAAATTAGAATATTACATACAATCAATAAAACAAGGATTGTCCATAGAACAATATTGGATCCCTGAAAAGTATAAACATGCATATGGTTTTTTTTTTATTCCATTTATATGCTGCCCTTCTTCGAAGACTCAGGGTGGCTTACAATTTTTGGGATACAACCCAGTGTGCTCAGCAATAGCCTTCATTCCATTGTATATGCCTGCTTATTACTAAGTGGCATTTTTACAAAGTCAGCTTATTGCCCCCAACAATCTTGGGTCCTCAATTTACCTACCCCGAGAGGATGGAAGGCTGAGTCAACCTTGAGCCTGGTGGGATTCAAGCCTACAGTAATTGTAGGCAGCTGGAACTTAACTGCAGGCATTTAACAGCCTGAGTCACCAAGGTTTGGGCCCCTTTTGCAGCAATTACTGCCTCAATGTGGTGTGGCAAGGAAGCTATCAGCCTGTGGCACTGCTGAGGTGTTATGGAAGACCAGGATGCTTCAATAGTGGCCTTCAGCTCTTCTGCATTGTTCGGTCTCATGTCTCTCATCTTTCTCTTGGCAATGCCCCATAGATTCTCTTTGGGGTTCAGGTCAGGCAAGTTTGCTGGCCAATCAAGCACAGTAATCCCACAGTCATTGAACCAGGTTTTGGTGCTTTTGGTGCTTTTGGCAGTGTGGGCAGGTGCCAAGTCCTGCTGGAAAATGAAGTCAGGATCCCCATAAAGCTCGTCTGCAGAAGGAAGCATGAAGTGTTCCAAAATCTCCTGGTAGATGGCTACATTGACCCTGGACTTAATGAAGCACAGTGGACCAACACCAGCAGATGACATGGCTCCCCAAATCAACACAGACTGTGGAAACTTCACACTGGACTTCAAGCATCTTGCAGTGTGTGCCTCTCCATTCTTCCTCCATACTCTGGGTCCTTGGTTTCCAAATGAGATGAAAAAGTTGCTCTCATCAGAAAAGAGGACTTTGGACCACTGAGCAACAGACTAGGTTTGTTTTTCTTTAGCCCAGGTAAGACACTTCTGATGTTGTTTGTTGTTCAGGAGCAGCTTGACAAGAGGAATACGACATTTGAAGCCCATGTCCAGGATCCGTCTGTGTGTGGTGGCTCTTGATGCACTGACCCCAGCCTCAGTCCACTCCTTGTGAAAGTCCCCAACACTTTTGAATGGCCTTTTCCTGACAATCCTCTCCAGGCTGCGGTCATCCCTGCTGCTCGTGCACCTTTTACTTCCACACTTTTCCCTTCCACATAACTTTCTATTAATGTGCTTTGATACAGCACTTTGGGAACATCCAACTTCTTTTGCAATTACCTTTTGAGGCTTTCCCTCCTTATGGAGGGTGTCAATGATGGTTTTCTGCACAACTATCAGGTCAGCAGTCTTTCCCATGATTGTAATTCCTACAGAACCAGACTGAGAGACCATTTAAAGGCTCAGGAACCCTTTGCAGGTGCTATGGCTTAATTAGCTGATTAGAGTGGGACACTTTGAGCCTAGAATAGTGCACCTTTTCACAATATTCTAATTTTCTGAGATTGTGGATTGGGGTTTTTATGAGCTGTAAGCCATAATCATCACAATTATGGCAAATCACGGCTTGGACTATCTTGCTTTGCATGTAATGAGTCTATCTCATATATTAGTTTCACCTTTAAGTTGCATTACTGAAATAAATGAACTTTTGCACGATATTCGAATTTTTCGAGTTTCACCTGTATGTGCCAAACCTATAATTGCTTGTTTTGAAGTCTAGTAAAAATGATTCCATTTGGTTTGTCTAGTAGGTTAATACACTTCTTTAAGTAGGGTTGGGAAACACACCTGTATCTTCCAGAAGTTGCTGAATCATAACTGCCAACAGTTCCAATCAGCACACCTGATGGAATGGGTTGCTTAGAAATAATATTTGAGCAATAACTGGAGAACTACCAGTTTATTTACCTGGAAAAGGTTAAACTGGTAACTTCCGAATTTTGTCCATTATGATTCTATGCAAACTTTGAAATAATTTAAAATGCAGAAATTTGCCACTAAAGCAATTTTTAAGGTTCATGAACAAATTTTGCAAGCCTTTTCTTTAAACTTGCACAAAACTCTAAGGAACACCAGAAAAGTGTTGTGGTCAGGTGTGATTAATTATTCATATAAATACTAAAGTATTTCTTCTGAATCATTTTTTGTGTGTAGACTGGAGAGGAAAATCTAATACCTTCATACCTTCCTTTAATTGTAATATCCCTAAGAAATAGAAAGAGAAGGGCAAGTTTAGAAGGATCCAAGGCAAACCTGAAAGTCATCAGCTGCTTTAATGAATAGAAAAGAGTCCCATCTCTATGTAATTCAAGGGAAAAAGTTAAGTTACATAATTTATAATTTGTTAGATCTAGCTTAAAATGCCTACTCCAATTCTAATATATTATATATTTTTTCTGTACTCACATATAGATATTTAATGGCAATAGCAACAAGACTTAGACCTATACACCATTTCATAGTGCTTTACAGCCCTCTCTAAGCAATTTACAGAATCAGCATATTGCCTCCAACAATCTGGTCCTCATTTTACCAACCTTGGAAGGATGGAAAGCTGAGTCAAACTTGAGCTGGTCAGGACTAAACTGCTGGCAGTAGCCTGGGTTATCCTGCAATATTGCATTTTAACTGCTGTGCCACCATGGTCTAGATGTTATGTACAACTGAAGCACTGCCAAATATTCCATGAATTTGCTGTTCTATAAGATTGTATTGTAAATGTTATTTTATTTTTTAAATATTCAACATAAGTATTTACAACAAAAAGTGTTATTTACAGCACATATTAATTATGTATTTTTTCATAATGAATATAATTTGCAGCAGTGGTATGCAAATCAGCTAAGTTATTATTGAAAATCAAAATGTGAAGGTGACAAGATTATACTCAAATTAAGAACTTGAAGGCAGAAATAATCAATTTAAATCTATTTTGATTCAGTAAATATATTTGTTATATCAACATGTTTGTAACTGTTTCACTTCTGGTAGAAGAATATGAAAATAGAGCAGCTGTTAGATGCACTAGAAGACTGATATCTTAAAAATGTTTCAACCAGGTATCTTCCAGGATTTCACATTAATAATTTTTGAACTATTTTCCTCTATCTCTTAAAGCAGTGATAGCATACAGCAATGCAGCAACCTCTAATTCAATTTATAATCTGCAGAGAATTTGCCCTGATGTAGAAAATATCCTATTCCAACTTAGAAGTAATTTCCAAAACTGTTGAAAAAGTACATTCTAATTGAAGATCAAAGTGACTACTTCTTTTTAGCTATTTCTTTCTTTTGCGGGGGGACTAGTAGAATTGTTATTATGTCTTACAGACTGGCTATTAGATAATATTTAATTTTGCCATTTTTTGGAAGAAAAGTCATAACAAAGCTTAAAAATCTATAAAGCTAGAAATTATAAGGAAATCCACTGCATGCTGCCCAGGGTCACTTGTTTGAGATGAGTGGCCAAACAAATTGAATAAAAAAATAAATAAAAATACCTTTGAATCTGTCTGAAGCAATTTCAAAGAACCTGATTTGATCTGACGTCTTGAATCATCTTGGAGATGCAATCAGAATATTTTGTTTGAAGAAATGATTTGTGCAAACTTCCTTCACAAAATGCCATCAAAGTTTCAGTACTATTTCTAAGTATTTTTAATGGGTATTACCCCAAAATCCATAGTAAATCATTATAATCTTGCTAAGAAAAAATTGTAGTTAACTAATGTATAGGTATAAATTGAATATTTAGATCTTACTAATTTTCAGTTCAATTAAAAAACTTTATGTTTAACCTGATGAGAAATTGCCATATCAAGCAGTTAATTTGTATCAAATTATTCAAGTATGATTTGGTACTGCAATAGTAATTTCATAAATATGCATTTTCTCAATGCATTATTCTAACCTACAATAGTACTGCGGAAAACATAATGTGATACACTGTATAATACTGTATCATATGGGTTGAAAATATATAAAGTCTTCTCCATACCATCTATTTTTAATAAGGAAGACCCTTAAAAATATGTAGATATTTTGATTTTAAGCATTTTTCTCACTGGAATTTCTAAACTTATACAGGATTTATTTACTTTATAGAGGAAATTTGAAGAAATTGCTGATATATAAAATGAAATTAATTTAATAAAATCCAGTGCAACTTTATGAATGCAGAAACCAACTGTATTCAATGAATGTGGATGACTGAATCTGCATAGGATCATCTCGTACGTGCTGAATATTCAGCAGCTAATTTCAAGTATACTTATTTTAATAATACTTTAATAATATAATAATAATGCAGTTAAATGCAATGCTTGTTTAATATGCTTTCCTGTGTGCATTTTAATTTTTCTGTAGTTCAGTATAAGCATAATAAACTTGTGATAGGATAACGCATATTGAGAATTAAATTTCAGACATGCTATATCTGCTAATTTTTAAACTAGAAGAGGAGCTCATGACTGAAAGAAGATATTCCAAATGCTAAATGTATATTTGTTTGCAGTGCTAATAATTCTCAATTTACAATGTGTGCTTATGCCAAATTAAGTGCTGTGAAAGACGTATCTGACAATATGTAGGTTCTTTTGATGAGAACAGTCCATTGGATCCAAGTTATGCATCAATGTGTTAGGTTCCAATTAATTCTTAAATCCTAAAACTTAATTTTCTTGTTTGACAATTAGTAGAGGCCTGGTTTGCAGAATGAAGTGAGCATCCAAAAAAAATCTAAGTATATTAAACCTTTTCTTTTCAGACCTTTAAATACTCTGAATGCTAATGAATACTCATGTTATCTCTCCACATCTTTTCAGCAAATAAATCTCCTAATAATTATTTTCATTATTTGCTTTTTTTTAGTAGTTAAAATCTGTGTTCCCTTCAAATAACTGCCTATTTTTCAATTTAGGTAAGAAACTAAATACTTTGATCACCTATGAAAATAAGTTTAAAGAGATAGAAAGAGCAAAACCCATTTCATTGTTAAGATCCCAGCCTCAAGAGAAAAAAGCAATGCATTCTAAAATCTCCTTGGTGGCTTTCACATTTCACCAGTCTCATATACACAAAGAAGGGACAGTAAAACCCAAAGGTTCAGGGCCACTCATGGAGAACACCCTGCCAACATTTTGTTCTCTGACAAAGTTGTTTTGCTTGATTGATTTTACTGATTGCACAGGGGACAAAGGTAGTCTCTCAGATATGCAGGTCACACCACTAAGGTTTTCTACATATGGCCAACTGCAGATCTTTGCTTTTCCCTTGAAAACCTATTGAATTCTGCAGCTATGAGCAGTAAAGCTTCATTTATCAAACGAATGGCTGCTATTTACCTTGCCTGAACTTCTTTTTGACGATAGTAAGCTGGAAACAGCACTTCCCCTTGACTGAAAGGTACTATTCACTAGTCATTGAAGCCCAGGTTTTGAAGTCTCAGAATCCAACCAGTCATCTCAGATTAGTCATGTAAAACATAATCTCTCTCCACTATGCCACCATCATTCTTCTGCCTCAGCTGCTCCTTTCTGCTACTATCTATAGAAATATTAAAGCTTCTGCTATTATTGTATGCGTGAAAGATTTTCTCAGACTCTTTCTTCTTTCATATACCCCAATCCTTAGTAGAAATGTGAAAAAGACTAAGTATTTTCTGGAGCTAATGCAAGATATTTTTAATGCAGCAAATATTTTGAGATAGAAGATCAAATAAGTATCCTTGTGTTGTTCAAGCTGGAAAATCAATGTAGATTTTTTTAAAAGCTAAATATAATAAACTTTACTGGTGATTTTTAACCAATTTAAAATACCAAAGACAAAAGGATTTTCCCCTCCTTTTATTATTATTTTGTCTATTATTGGGGCCAGATTATTATTTAAGAATAAGAAAATACTTTGGACACATTTTGCACTTTGTAAGATAAATGCTATTAAGTTCTTATGTCCTTAATGATTTTCCTGATAATATTTACAATTAGCCAAACCTATTAGTATATTTACTAGCCACAATTTAAGTTTAATTTTTAAGTGCAAAATGGTTAATTTTGTCATAACAATCAAAAGTAGCAAAGATTAGAATTAACACTGAACATTTAAAATGCTTCAGGAGTACTTCTAACAAAATTACTTGCCAGATATTGCCTTTTGGTTGTTTATTTCAAATTTGCTTGTTTCTTTGAATTTAGTCAATAAATTTATTTTATTGCTGATTCTCACAAAGTCAGATTGATGCTCTTAAATCTCTGCTTTTATTTCTTTATTGCTACAATACATTTGAATTTTATTAGGATACATATCCATATCTAGAGGGAAAGGACAAAGATTCATACTTTCTGCTTACCCTATTTCTATGTAACTTATTGACAACTTCTTGAATCCAAGAATGGTCAATATTGACCTCCACCAAACGAGAGCATCACAAATGTACACCATGGAGATCCATTAAAAAAGAGTACACCCCCCACTCATTCCAAGCTATCATCCCATTGTCACATTATCCTAGTTCTCACTGACACAACTGTCTCCGGTGGCTGATAACACAGAGGCACACTGGAAAGCCACCTTCCTGCCTCCCTGACAGGATTAGCCCTGTAAGGTGGGAAAAATGAAAAGCTGTTGAGATTTCTTCCAACAGCCGATTCAACGATTTCCAGTTCTCCTGAACAGATGCAAAGCAGCTGAATCCCACCACTGTATCTATTTCATACTCAGGATATACGTATGTATGCAATCTACACACATACACACACACCCACACACACATACAAATGCTGCATACATACATATATCCTGAGTTCCTTGAAATAAAAAAGTAGATACTTATAATAGCATTGAACTAATTTAATTAAATTAAAAACTTAAAAAACCATTTTCCTTTGAAGTAAACCTTTTGAAGGTTTCTCCCCTTCAAAAACCTCCATTCTATCTTACTCCATCTGTAACCTCCCACCCCTTTCATGCAGAAGAATTTGCTGTAGAAAACACTATATGGATAAACAAATTTAAATTATTTTTCTTTCTCAAACTGGCCTTTTCTTTGAATGAAAAGGATGACCATGACTGGTCTTCAAACCACAAAAAATTGTATACATTCAAATATACCCATACTGCTATACATCAACTGAATATGTCATAACATACATTCTATAAATGCACAAAGAAAACACAACCTAGTACAATTAGAAGAGGTTAATAGAAAAGAGAATTGTATCACTTTTATCTATGCTCCAATACCTTTCTGACTACTTCTTGATTATTATCCTCTCATATTCTTTATAAACTTTGGCTGATGATACTTGAAATGATGCATGAATAAGTTAACTAGAAAAAGGATCATTTATGTGAGAATTATGCAGTCATCCCAGTGAGCCCTAATAAATTATATTCCAATGTGCACACTCAAAACTCATTTAAGACAAGCAATTAGAAACTGTTGTATAGAACATCGGCTATCAAGCCAAGGTACCTATTGTGCTATTTCTTGCTTTCCTACTGACAAAACCCTGAAATTGCAGAAGTAGGTTCAGCACCCCAAAATAATAAATTGCAAAGAATTTTCATCAAATAATCTCAGAAGGGAAATGTACATAAGAGAAGCAATGCTATCTCACAGCATGGGAGCAGTGCACTTATTAAAAATAAGCAAGGAGAAAAATGCCTCTCAGCATTGTGAATAATTCGGAGGAACTGAAAGATTCTTAGACAGGAAAAAAAGTCATACTATGAAATAAATTTGCTATAGTACATTTATTCTAAAACTTGGAATGTTTACCTTGTTTTCATGAGAAACATCTCTCTGAGTAGTATCACATTATGTTGCTGTGGGTTCAGATACCTCAATGTGCTTCCATTCAAAAATAAAAATTAATACTATCAATAGCTAGCCATACTTGTGATATGATGTACTGCTGGAATTATTAACTGGATATAAGCTAAATTTGATAGTTTGGATAAAAAAACCAAGAAAACGGATAGCTATTTTTTTTAATTACATTTATATGCCGACCTTCTCCAGAGACTCAGGGCGGCTTACATTTTTTGGGATACAACCCAGTGTGCTCATCAATAGCCTTCATTCCATTGTATATGCCTGCTTATTACTAAGCGGCATTTTTTACAAAGTCAGCTAATTGCCCCCAACAATCATGGGTCCTCAGTTTACCTACCCGAGAGGATGGAAGGCTGAGTCAACCTTGAGCATGGTGGGATTCGAGCTACAGCAGTTGTAGGCAGCTGGAACTTAAGTGCAGGCAATTAACAGCCTGAGCCACCAAGGCCCTTGCTATTCATTGTGTATCAATCAGAATAGAGCTGGTGGGGCTCTTGGAGGTCTTCTAGTCCAACCCCCTGATCAAGCAGGAGACCCTATACCATTTCAAACAAGTGACTGCCCAGTCTCTTCTCAAAAATTCCAGTGGAGTTTCTGAATTGATTTTCAGAGAAAAATAAAAATAAAGGTCTGCAAAAGTGTAATGATAATGCCACCGACTGCAAAATATTTTCTTTTTTCTTTTTAATTGGCCAACATTTCTGGTCATATGAAAGGGTAACACTTTTTCTACTAAGGCCTAAGGAGCATTATCATCCACAAAGCTTTGGCAATCAGTCTTCTGAGTTCAGGGCAGAAAGAGTGCATAGAAAGCTATAGAGACTTTTGAAGTAAACTGATTTTGTATCAGTGTATATATGATCCTTCCAAGATTAGGTAACTTTCAAAGAAAAACAAATCCAGCTTTATTGTCCATATTGCCTCAGTAAGAAATGACAGGAACATCTTATCTTGAGGAAGCAGTTTGATCTTTGTCTTTGTTAGTAATTTGTAGAGATTCTGCATTGCCCTAGGATAGTTTCTTTCAGGAATGCTCTATTAATGAGTAGCAGGCAAGGGGAAATCGCATCTTACAACAAACTACTAGTTTTTGTATAACATATTAGCTTGCTCTAAAACATCATACAAACTAATTTTCTGGAAAGACTGGTTATATGCCATGGTGGCGCAGTGGTTAGAGTGCAGTACTGCAGGCTACTTGTGCTGCCTGCCTGCTGCCTGCAATTTGGCAGTTCGAATCTCACCAGGCTCAAGGTTGACTCAGCCTTCCATCCTTCTGAAGTGGGTAAAATGAGGACCCAAAATTGTTGGGGGCAATATGCTGATTCTGTAAACCGTTTAAAGAGGGCTGTAGAGAACTGTAAAGCAGTATGTAAGTCTAAGTCAGGGGTGTCAAACTCGCATCATCATGGTGGCATCACATGACATATCAGGACTTTGTTTCCTCTTTGCAAAACTGGGTGGGGGCAGGGCCAGCATGTGACGCATCCAGCCTGTGGGCCGCGAGTTTGACATCTCTGGTCTAAGTGCTATTGCTATATGGAATTAAGATTAAGCTCATTTATACAAAATCATAATTCCTAAAAATTAAAGTGTGTTTTCCTAACATTCCAAGAGTTTATAATCACGTTATATATGATTCATGCACTAGTCAGGATTTTATAAATGGAGCATTACATTTGATTAGACAAAGCAACAATCACTTACAAATCACGTTTTGATTTTATTTATTTTGCCATATTCTATCAAACTGAAGATAATTCTAAAGGAAGAAAAGATGGAACAGTAATGAATAGGTGGTCCTACCTATCAACAAGCAAGAGGAGAATTAAATAATATTTTTGCAATCATCCTTTTACCACTGAACATAAATATAGTATATAAACATCTTCAGTATATAGTATAAAAATATAAACATATAAATATAGTATATAAACATCTTCAGTGACTTGATAAGTAAAGGTTTAGCTAGACTCACTGTATTGATTTTCTCTGAAATTCTGTGTGATTGACAGCTTTCTTTATTTCCCCCTTTTTATCTTCTATATTATTATTATATTATATTATGTTACGTTATGTTACATTACATTATATTACATTATATTATATTCTGGGATTGAAGTCCACAAGTCTTAAAGTTGCCAAGTTTGGGGACTCCTGTATTATATTATATTATGGTTTGGCTGGCTGTAAGAATCAATTTTCATTAAAATTTTCCTTCTGTGTAAGACTGTATAATTACAGAGCTCCTCATGTATTGCAAGACTGGTATAAGATTTGTTAAATTTGTTAAGTTAAATCCCAAAGACATTGCTCTCTATTTTCTCAGAACTGGACTGAAGTAGAAGGTAGAAGGTCTAACAACTGGGGAAAATAAGTATGTCAGAAAGTCAGCTTGAGTAATGGCAGCATATTGTTATTATTATTATTATTAATTACAATTATTATTAATTATTATTAAATAATAATAATAATATTATTATTATTATTCTTGGAAGTAAGGACTGCCAAGAAAGTTTGAAATGATTTCTTTCCCTGGTTTGTAACACAGCTTTTCATAAAATCTCCTAGGGTGGAATTGACCTTACATCATTAGCAGCAGTGGTGGGATTCAAATATTTTTACCATTGGTTCGATGGGTGTGGCTTGGTGGGCATGCTTTGGTTGTGTGCACACACTTTGTGTGTGCACACATGCCAAATGTGCACTTTGCACAGGCACAGAGGCTTTCTAACTCACTTCCTGCAAGCCTGCATGATCCCGGTTGCTTCAGCAGCTGCTGCGTGGCACTCTTCTGTGCCATGCAAAGCAGCTGGGCTTCAAATTCAGAGGATAAAGGTGAGTATGGGAGCCCTGGTGGGCGGGTGGACCCAACAGCAGAGTGGCAGAGATAACCGTTCGGTCTCCGCTGCTCATCGCTGCTGCTGGCTCGACAGAACCAGGCCTAACCGGTAGAATACCATCACTGATTAGCAGATAGTATGTCTTCAACCAATCCTAATGGAAACATCATGAAGTTGAGTAATCCATTCTTTTTTAACTGCTTGTGTCAATACATATTGTTATTTGCTTTAGGATTTGACTTTCCTATTAACCTAACTATAACTAAGGGAAAAGTATATTTAGCCATGTACTGTATGTGGCTAAATTCCGCAGCAAGCAGCCTGCAGCTAATTAGCATTATCCCTTGGGGAAGTGATATGATCTAAACACTATGAGACAAATACTTATGTTAACAGATGAATAACACAATTTATTCATGTAGGAGGGACACAAAAGATTTTATCTGTCTTTACTATGTATGTAATCTGAGCTGCCTTTTCTAGTTAAAAATCATTTGAAAAATCATTGCTGATATTATTAATATAATCATCCTGGATTTGATACAAGTAAAGAAAATTCTGAGATCTAATACAAGATGCTCAAAAGTAGTCACATAATATTTACTGTTAACCATAAATTAGTTAAATATTTATTACAGTCATAGATGAGAATAAAATAGGTGGGGTACAACCATTATAAAAATAAATGTCTTAATCTAAAAATTTAGAATTTTAGAAGACGGCTTTGGTAAACCACCCTGCATTTGGATTTAAAAAAACCCACATGGATAGGAAATATAAAATGATTGATGATAAGTGATGGGCCCATCAGGTCATATGATACTCAACATGCTACTGAAAAAGAGCTGAGGATCTTTCAGAGTACTAATTATGTTCATGACGTGGCTAAATTAAAGCCTTGGGGTGTCTCTTTGCTGATACGTGAAAAGAAAATATAAAATTGCATATATATAATTATAGTAATATGGAACATAAAAACATGGACACATAAATGTTCAACAGAGTGACATATGAAATGAAACAACTTCAGACTGATTTTTTAGGTATTAGCAAATTAAGGTGTATTGGGATAAGATACTTTCAGTCAGAAGACCATGTTGTTTATTACTCAGGGCATGAAAATTGAAGCAGAAATTGTGTTGTTTTTGTTAGATTTGCATGAAGAGTCAGACGCGGAGTGCTTCAGTGAAGAGTTTATTAGTGACTACAGCTCATAACAGACCCAATTTGGCTGGACTGCGCTGCTACTTATAGCCAGCAGCCGCCGTTGCCAGCCAATCAGAGTGCAGGGTTTTCCCGCACTTTTTAAACCAATCATTTCTGACATTTTACAAAAACAGTTCAAACTTAACCAATGACATTCAAACCTGCATACATAACAGTTTTTATAATTAGGAAAGATATAGTGAGAACAGTACTTGGCTACAATGCAATCAATGACCAAATAATATTGATTAGACAGTGTGGACAATCCTATAATACAATGATCATTCAGGTTTATGTACCAATCGTTGATGCATAAAAAGAAGAGATTGACGATTTTTATTATGTTCAATTTGAAATTGACAGAACATACAAGCAAAATATGTACTTGTAATTGGAGGCTGGAATGTCAAAAATGGAAACATAAAAGAGTAGCTGGATTGTATGGCTTAGGTAACAGAAATGAAGCAGGATACCAATTCATCAACAATTTGTTCCACTCCAACAATTATTCATAGTTAATGAAATGTCTATATATGGACATTACCATATGGCATGTAGAGAAATTCTGTTTATCCAGAGCAGGGGTCCTCAAACTTGGCAAGTTTAAGGCTTGTGGACTTCAACTTCCAGAATTCCTTAGCTAACATGACTGGAGGAGGAATTCTGGGAGTTGAAGTCCACAAGTCTTACAGCTGTCAAGTTTGAAGACCCCTGATCCAGAGTCACAAGGTTATTATCTCTCATGTCTTCCTGTATTGGACTTTAAGGATAGCTGAGGGAAGAGCATGATATTTTGCCAGAGTTAAAGGCTCCTGACATTTAGATACTTTGTGTATCCTTAACTATGTCAGAGGGAATGCAGAATATATGTTGGATTCACTAGCAATATAGTTTGTGATTCTAGCTAAATCAGTTTTTGCTCTGCATCTACTGCATACTGTTTAATAAGTGCTTTGGCCTGATTATATCCCATGCTAAGAGGAAGACCTGGAGAAAAGCCTAAAGATGAGATTTGTTAAACAGAGAACTGTTAAAGAGATAGTATCATTCTGCATCAGGGCCACCTTACAAATTATAGTACCAATTACATCCATCCCTAAACTTTCTGTTATCCTTGTCTTGGCCAAAAATAGTTTTTTCCTCCCTATTTTTATTCTGGATAAGTTTCCATGAAGGAACAGGAATATCCAATTTACTTATTTTCTTTGTTAAAAGCACCATATCACATTTGCCTTACAGCATATTGCAGTAATCAGTACACTACTAACACAGATAAATATATACCAGGCATTAAAGTAGTTGTACAAAAAAGCATGCAATAACTATTGTAAATTATTTGTGGGGTTGCTTTAGTTTTACTTTCTTCCAGGCTGCCTGCCCCATGAAGCCTCAAAGTAATATGATTAGTTGAGCCAATCTTTTTGAGCATGGAATGAATGTAGAACCATGCAGAAATTCAAGGTGCAATTGTATATAAAGAGCAAATCCATCAATATAAGAATGTGAATATGTAGAGCAGCAGCAATTAATTTGTTCATTTGAGATGCATGAAGTCAACCCTTGTCATTTCCAGCAGGAGTACCATGTGGCTGGAAGCCAGAAGCTGCTTTCCACAGAAAATGGAGGTTGCTTTTGTGCTTGGCAGGTCTGCCCCTTTTCCTCTGCCCTAGCAATCTAGTGTGTTAAAACTGGCACACTGCTCCATTGACATTCAACCTGCTTTTATTTTACAAAACGTTTTAATAAAGCTAGCAGATAATAAGGAGTAATTATAGCTATGCAGTCTCAGCCCTGTAATTAAGGCTACATAGAAAAGTTGTCTTAAACAGAATGCAGAAAGCTTCCCTGCTATCCACCAACACTATTCTCCTCCCACAATTTAGAATACTCCAACTATTACAACTGCATAAAAACAAGTATAAAATTAAATCAAATGAATAAAGGGAACACAAATTGATTTGTTCTTGCAGGAAAAAAGGTACTTCTTCCATCCAGAATGCTAGCAAGTTCAAATGTGTTTTTGAAATATTTAATTAGCACTACAGTTTACATCATCTACAACCTTTTTGTCAAATCAGAAAACAACTGTACATTTTAGTCTTTCTCTCTCTCTATCTCTCTAATTTGTCTTTTCAAGCTTTGATTGCTATCCCAAAGATGCTTTTTCCCAAAGATGCTTTTTTTGATTGCTTATCCCAAGGGTGCTTTTCCAAGAGGCAACTAGACTTTTTTATTTTTCTTTATTTTGTTCAAACAGCCCTCTCTCAACAGAGTGGGGATATGACATCACCTATCTCCAGTCTACAACACAAGACTTCCACACCCATCTGCATTACTCACAGATAAATCTCCAAGTGAACTTAATGACTCTATAAAAGAATGCAAATGACCAGCTGTCTGAAAGGAATATAAATCCTTCTATTCTCCATGATCCAGACAGAGTTGAAGAAGCCTTTTGGATGAGAAGCAAAATATCTTCAAAGAAAAACAAGAAAGTCCAGTTGCCTTTTCAAAAATCACCTTTGGGACAACCATGACCTGGATAACTGGGAATCTCCATAGTCACTTTGATTGCTTAAGATATTGAAAAGGCTATTGTAAGCTTGCAGACATTTTCATACAATAATCTTTCCAACATAAGTACCAAGCAGAATGAACTAACAATCTAGAGCTGTCAGGACTGCTTTGTGTTTCTAGCATGTATAGATTTCCCTGACATTGTATGCTATGTGCTAAATAAATTAATCCATGTTATAACTTCAGTCCACTTTGTGCTTCATGATTTTCTTTTTTGTAAAGCAAACACAAAACTAAGTTTTGTTTCAAATGTTATTTGTTTGTTATTTCTGCATTTTACCACAATCAAAAAGTCTGTACTCTGCCATTCACATACATCAATAGAAATGCAATTAAACATCACCAATAAAAGAATCTAAAAACAATTAGTCAAAAACAGCACAATAATCAATCAGTCAGATAATTAGTCAAAAACAATACAATAATTAATCAGTTCATTTTCCAAGGACTATTTCAAATAACTATTTTAATAGCTTGTGGAAAGCCAATAGAGTAGGGACAATCTGTATTTATGAGACAAGGCTATTCTAAAATATACATGCACCTACAGAAAATGTATGCCTGTAAGAATACTTCAATTTCCCTTACCTCATGAAAATAGGGTGGATGGGTGGTGAGTGGTCCGGAAAAGGTTCTCTGGGGACATCTGAATCCATTGAACCAAAATTGAGTGAGGAATATATTGATGCAAGTACTCTAGATTCAAACCAAACAGTAAATATAAGAAACAGCACTTTGAATTGTACTTGGAAGCTAATAAGGAGCCATAAATGTAAGGTACTCATGTCCTGTAGCATTCTGTGATAAGTATGTTGATGAATTATGAACCAATTGAAGCTTACAAGTGATTTTAAAGACAAACCGTTGTAGAGGATCTGCAATCACGGATTGTGTCGGAATCCCATAATGTGTTGGAATGGCATTATAATAGTTTCCTCAGTTTTCTTTTATGTGTTTGTTAAAGGGGAAAGAGTCATTTTCTATCTTTTTTCTTCATTTCATTTGGTTATCTTGAGTAGACCTATGATATGAAAATATTTAAAACAACTGTAAAACATTTAAGCTACAAGGTACGGTTGTTACTTTGGTTTAATGGTTTTTAAATGTTGGAAACAAATTATTGATAAAACTTCATATTCCTAGGATGATTTTATGAATTTAACAAGAAAATCATCAAAGCACATTTCTATCATTAATATAATAATTGGAAGATCAAGTTGGATATTGCAGTCTTTCAATTATCTTCTTGTCTGTTTTAGACTAGACATATAAGAAGGGTTTCAAATAGGTATTAAAGTATATGCACTGTTTGAATTTTTTGCCTTAGCTCAACCAATTAAAGTGTTCAGAAGGACAAATGATATAAAAGGTAGCGTTAATCCAATTCAGCAATTTGAACTTCACATTTAAAACAGAAAAAATGGACATTCTGGCCATATATCTCTTATTGTATATTAATTCTCATTGATAGTTTTCTTCAATTTTCATTAATCTGTAATGTAGTTCACAGAATTAAAAAATAACATTTAAAGAAGTTATTCCGTAAAATACAACTGAATGATTTATTTATTTACTTTTTCATTACATGGTAGAAAGATATGCATGTCATGTAACAATTCATTAAATTAAGTCATTGTTATTGTATATAAATTAAACAGTCATGTTAAACAGAAATAACAAATGAATTTTGGGTATGATAATCTGTCATATAAGTTTAGTAAAGTATGCCACCTATAGGTCTTCTATAGTTTAAAAATAACATCTCATTCTAACCAAAACAACTGAACTCTGTGTGTAGGTAAGAGAGAAAGTTCAGTTCTTAATCTAGGAAAGCTATTTCGTGTTGAATTGTTGTCTTTTATCTTACAATTTAATCTTCAATTTAAGTCCTGGCTTTAAGTTTCTCCTTGTCTAATCTTTTTGGCATAATACATATGGAGACCCTTCAGACATAAAATGTAATATATTTCTCAGATAACTTTCTAGTGGTAAAATAAAAAGATTCTGAAGTCATAAGCAAACATTTTTATGTGAACATAGGGGCTAAATTTGACTAGAGAATTCAGAATAATATCCATGAGTCATTCATATTTCTCAATGGTCTTGGGTTCAGTAGATAGAAAGCAAACATGTTAAGTAAAACAAAACTCTAACCTGTAAAATATTCCTATAAAGAGAGGGGAGGAGGCAAGTGACATAGATAAAATAATTAGATATTCTGTGATTCTGCTTTTGAATAAAGTTAATGTTTAGAGTCTTGAAATAATAACAGGGTGGTTTTGGATTCCCTGAGGGCTGCATTTATTATTTAGGGCTACAGTTCTCATTATGATTAATCACTGTTATGGTGGTTAGGACTACAGGATTTTAGAATTCACAGATTTCTCAAATGTGTTCCCCAGTGCTAAAAAAGCAAAAAAGTAAAATCCTATTTTGTATATTCAGAATAGGCAAAATCATGATATAGTTTTAGCAAGAAAAGCATATGTACTTTGTCCCATTTACTCACTCTCTTTGATGAGCAGAATAACCCAGTAGCAGGATCTTCACTACTTACTAAAAGTATTTTCAAAGTTTACCCAAACAACACCATCTGGATAGACTACTATAATGTACCCCCTATAGGTGTAACTTTAAAGACTATTCAGTAAATTAGTATTCAATGCAGTTGAATGTGTGCCACAGCTGACATCCATTTTAGCCACATGTAGGTTTGGTGTCAGCAGTTTTCTAGGTACAATTAAAAGTTTTGCTTATAATCTTTACTGCTATAAATCAGTGCATTATAATCAGCAACTTTGAGAAGTATGGACTTAATGCTGAGGAAATCTGGAAGTTGAATCCATACTTCTTAAAGTTATTGAGGTTGAGAATAAATGATTGTGCTCCTTGATATTCCTAGGACTACTTCTTTCATATGGAGCCAACTCAGCTACATTATTTGTCTTACTTTAGATTTCAATAATGAAGATATTTCTGTGGAAGAGAAGAATTGCTGCTCCTCCACAATGCCTCTCACTTTATGAAATAGCTTTTATCAGTGGCCAAATTGGTACCAACTCTGGTGGCATTTCACAAATTGATTAAGACAAGAATTGTATAAGGCTTTTGAAAGTTGGTACTGTCCAATACAGATTGGTGGCCTCAGCATGTAATTATTGTTAATTTTTTATGTTGAATTTGTATTGTGGTTTTATAACTCCCTTATTACTTAAGGGAGCAACTGCTGCCGACATCGAATACTAACCGCCCTGTACAAAGTCACAGACATGGACTCCTTGGGGTCCCATCAGCCGGGCAATGCCGGCTGGCAGTCCCCCGACGACGTGCCTACTCTGTTGCGGTCCCTGAACTCTGGAACCAACTTCCCCTGGGGCTCCACTTGGCCCCCGACCTCCGCACCTTCCGCCATGACCTGAAGACCTGGTTATTTGACCAATCCGGGCTGTGACCCATGGGTGGGGTGGTTTTTAGATTTTGGTGGATTTTAAGTCTTGTATTAATTGGGACCATTAGTTTAATTCTTTTTAAAATATTTATTGTGCTTGTTTTATTGTAAGCCGCCCCGAGTCTTCGGAGATGGGGCGGCATATAAGTCCCATTAATAAATAAATAATAAATAAATGTTTTTATGACAGTAAGCCCTGGTGAGCCTTAAAGAATGAAAGAAACTAACAAAAGAACCAGCAAAGATATTTTAACTTGCTATTTGTTTCCATTATTACAAGATAGAGTTAGCTTGGTAACAATTGACACAGATGTTTAATATGGAGTAACTTGAAGCTAGTGGAGATTGTCTCTAAGAATACCCTAAAATAAAGTCATGTCCATGAAGATTATTAGGACCTTTTCCTACTATAAAGAGAAAAGGTCTCTTACTACAGAGTCCAATCCTGAATCAGCAAAAAACAAACAGGAAACTTGTGCAATTCCTATATTACCTTTGTTATCTCTGTTCCAGATCACTGTTGGTTCCTTGCGTTTCTTTCGCCTAAAAGGGTGACATGGAAACTTGGCATTTTAACATACCCTTGGAAAATTGTTGAAATAAAGAGAAAATTCTGCAGTAATTAATTTACAAATATAACATTAGTACAGCTAAAAATTATTTTTATACAAACATGCTTTTTAGCTTTGAGTACTGAACTTTTAAAAATTATCATTGTTACAACTAAAGTACACATGTAACCATATGTGAACTGATGTGCAAATAATATAATCTAGATGTCATTGCTAATTGACACCAAGAGAGTGAGATAAAGACATTAATGCTGAAAAAAGAAATGGTTAATGCCAAGAAAGTGAGATGAGTTCATGGGGTAATTATGAATTTATACCTCTCAGTTCTGATTTCAATACTGAATGTGAGGTTAGAACATGGTGGAATACTTAACTACAGCTCTCTATAAAGATAATTTATATCAGAAATGTTTCTCTACAAACAACACACTATCTGTGTTTGGTCCTCTTAATGTTTCTGAACTAAAATTCCCAACAGCTTCACCCATGATGAGAGATACTGGTATTTTTATTTATTTCCTGAGGGCAATAATGTTCCCCATTTCACAGGGATTCTCTTCTGTTCCATTAGAAAACTTTTGTTGTTTACTGACCTAAGTAACTTGACACATTCCAATCCAGCCTCTGATCTAAAAAAAGCCCTTTAAAATATGCTTAAGTAATTCTCCCAGAGACATATTTTCCATCAATAATGAAATAACTGTTGAAAATATACAGGTAATATTTTAAATCAGAGGTTTTTTAAAGTGACAAGATAGCTGATATGAGTACAAAGTCTAGTTAATTATAACTAATGATAACTAATTAATAAATTAATTGAATAATTATCTAAAATTGACTTTTGAAAATTCATTATATATGTTGTTTCACCTGATTGGATTTATATTTAATTGCTATTAAACAATTGATAGATTAGTAGACAAAACAATTAATAGACAAAATCACTATTGCAGAATATGGAAATGGTTAAAATTGAGCAAAAGATCACGTAAAGCTATATTTTCAGTTCTGAAGAAAAGGAAAAAAATATTGAAATTTTAACCAATTATTAAACAAATTATTGATGATATTATATTTGATTTAGGGGTAATATTGACTATTCCCTAAGATCATCTCTTGGATGCTTTCATTCTTTTAGAGGACCTGATGAGATAGGACTGGATTTAAAGTACCTTATGGTATATTAATAATGTATAAAATATCATTTAAAGTCAATCACAAATTTAAAAGTTTGGTAAAGAATCTGTCTTCAGAGCTGGAAACTTGCTGGCTCTTCACATAACCAGATATATACTGATATGTAGGCACCCAAGCAAAACATTTTACACCCACTTTTTGATCGAGTGCTGAAAAAAGTGTTAACTTGGATTTTAGTAGGATATAGTTCTAATAGAAAAGGAAGAGCATCTGCAATAGCTAAAATGAGTTTAAAGATTTCAGTGGCTTGTGAAGATGGACTGTTGGTTCAATCCAGAGAAAGGGCGATTCTGGATCATAAGTTTTGAAATGGAAAAAGATTGGAAGTTTGATGTAATCTACATTGCAAAAGATCCTTCTAGGATTGAAGATGGTGGGACAAAAGAAGATAAAAGTTTTAGTTTCTAAAGGTTCACTAACTAGATTCAGAGCATTGCCAGTTTGTGTTACTGAAAAGAAAGGAGGTATGGGTATTTGTAAAATCTTTCTTAATTCTAGAGATTAGGAACTGCATGATAATAAGAATAACTAGTATTACACATACACATTTTACATATTAAATTTGTATTTTCTGCTCAGAATTGCTCTGAATCTGTAGTTAGTATATAGAAGAAGAAAAAATGGTCAAAGCACCAGTCCCAGTTTCAGCTGGGAGACTTATCAGTAAATAAGAGGGAGACATTGCTCACAATTGAATGTTGGGCAATTACCAGACTTTAAATTGTACCTGCAAAGCTTAGCTGTAAATGCTTTGTAGTTTGTCATCATTTTTTTCTGGGAAAAAGTGAAGAAATATTATTTAATGTCGGTTCCCCCCTCCCCCATACATTTTGGTTTGTCATCACCTTTGCTGGTCTCTTTAGATCGACAGTGATTTTTTCCTTGAATTGCATCTGGCACTAGGTATATTACTTTCTCTTAAGCACTGCCATTTCCCCTGCTTTGTGTTTTTCACTTGCTTGATATTTTTAATACTCATTTCCTGTCAATGGTTTCTGAACTTTGCTATTCTCACCAAGCTGTACCTGTCAGAGGAAAAGAAATACATTACCTGATTCTTTTTTAAAAACTTTTTACAATACATCAGGATGAGAAGGTCCAGGAATACAAACAATCCCTGAAATATGAGAATAGATAGATATAATTATAATACAGAATGCTGATTACATTCTGTCATTTTGCAACAATGTGAATTTAATCATGTCCAGATATTGGTTATGGGATTTCCTAATACAATCAGTTGCTTCTACTGTATGTTATTCTTTAAAATACAACTTCCCTCAAATAAATATAAATAATGAGCTTTTCTTCAAACAGAAAAAGTATAGTTTACTACTAAAATTAGCAAAATTGGTCTACTGTTATTTTAGTTATTACTATGCATCTAGTTATTCTGAATGTTCCTGCATTTTTTTGAAGGAAGGTAAATGATATGTTGCCTTCTGACATGTTTTCTGAAATTGTTCTTTCCAATAAATTATGGGTGATATAGACCATACATCCTTGCTAATGTAACATGGCCATATGCTAAAATAAAAAAAGACCTCCCCATCTGAAAATAAGTTTCAGCAGTTCAAATTCAATATTAAGAAGTCTTTCAGTGTAATGTCTTGCACTGTTTGTGGAATATGAATTTGCCATACCAGAAGTCAATGGTTGCTATAATAAATTCTTGATATATAATTTGAAACATATTATTATTCTAATTACCAGATTTTAATTAGCTTTTCAGTCACAACCCAATGTACATATTCTAAAGAATAAAGGTAAAGTTAAGTTTTCCCCTGTCCAGCTGTGTCCTACTCTAGGTGTTCATTTCCATTTCTTACTCAAGTGAGCCAGCATTTTACAAAGACATTTCTGTGGTCATGTATCCAGCATGACTATATGCCAATGTGTATGGAATGCTGTTACCTTCCCAGTGAACTAATACAAATTTATCAACTCAGAGCAGGGGTGAAGAGGGGAGTTCACCCTAACAGGTGGTGTTAAGCATCTTTAACCCTATACTCTAGAGTCTAGAGAATACTTCCCTGCCATCTCATATATTTAGAATGCAGGACTTGAAAGTTACATTTTTATTTTATGTCTCATTTTTTCAGATAATTTTTTAATAAAAGTTTTTAAAAGAACATAAAAACCAGTGTAGAATTAGGAAAACAAAGAAAAAAAGGAATTTAATGAAGATTGGAAGAGTTCTGAAAGTTTATGTGCAAAATGTTTTGGGGACATTCTTCCCTTTTGAATTTTTTTTAAAATGTGTATGTGTGTGTTTTAAGTATTTCTGTATTAAGTTTGTATTATTCATTTGTTCAATGTAATTCTTAAGAAAATTATTTAAAAAGAATATTATATTTAAAACTTTTTGCTATAGAAAAGATACTAGTAGCTGTATCTTTCATTAGCAAAAGTGAAGATAATAATAGTCAAAGGTCAGTAGCTTGACATAAATATAATAGTGACTACAACCCTGTAATTAGAACAGTAGCTGCAGATAGCAGTTATGGAACATGCTAGGAACGATGGAACTTTAATGAGAAAAAACAAAAATATGTCCTCATAATTGGAATAAAAATTAAAGCATTTCAATGAAAATATACTGGAGAACAGTCTGGTGTTACTTTTTCAACTATGTATTAATGTAGATGCAGAGGGAAGCAGAAAAGAAAGGAACAGAAGAACAATCTGATCGCTAACAAGCAGTATGCCATTAATTTCAATACAAGTAGATGAACATTGGTGGAAGACGATGCAGGCAAGTTGAGAAGAAAAACAAGGATGCATATCCTTAGCAAAACACTCTCCCAAACCTATAATTCTATTATGGAACAGTTAGTTAAATGAAACTATGTCCATTGCTGAATAAAGTTACAGAAAATGATATTCTGCTTGTCATTTTTTCTTCCAAATGATTTTCATGTTATGTTTAAAAAGTACTTCAGAGCAAAATAGCATAAGATTTTGACAGAGACCAGTCCAATATAGGATCTGTGTCACACAGTGGCCATTAGGGTACACTTACAAACATATAAAGGCAAATAGATGTACTTTAAATGTGTGCTGCTTGAAATTCTTAGATCAAATTTAGTAGACATTGGTTGTTCCTAGACCTGTTTAGTTAAAGTTTATTAGAAGGGGTTCAGTGCCATCTATCTATAACATTTTGTGGTGTCCCACTGCTTTTTTTTTTCATTTTTTCTTCTTCTTTCAACAAAGAAATCCATGAAAGAAAGAAAGATGGAATGGATGTACAACATTTTTTGAATGTTAAATTCTAGGAAGTTTCCACCTTGAAGCAGCGAATTATGGAAGCAGTTCACCATGGCAAATATGCCATTGTAATGTTATTATGGCTGTATATCCCCTGCGTAATTTAGAAAGGCCCTTTATCAGAAATTTTATATTTCTTTTAACACAGAAATAAAATAACCTAATTTGTGCAAATCTACTTTGTTTCCTTGGTCAGATTTATACACTGGACTATACTGGTAGTTTAAGACAATGCGGATCACAGATTTATGCACAGTAGATGGTTTATCACAATTAATTTTATTTATGAGGTTTATATGCCAAAGGATAAATCCTCATATAGCATATTACTTTAATCAGTACTTAACAGGCCCTCATTTTATCTTCTGATCTCAAGTTATCACTGTGTAAAGCTTTTCTATATCTCTACCTATTCCATAAGCCGTTTATAAGCCCATTATGACTAAAAGGAATTTGATCTCTAGACATTCACCAAACCATCAAAGTAAAATGAATTAACCCTATGTATATATATTTTAAATGTCAGTAACTTTCATTATAGTTCCATAGCCGATTGCCTGAAGGAAGTGCCATAACTTTATGAAAATGAAATTTAGCTTATGTCAGTAACAATGTCACCTGATGACAATATTTGCACCCTTTTGCAATAATCCAATTTAATTTTCTTTTCTTATTAATTTTTTGAATATTAAAGGAAATGAAAAACAACCCCCTCTTTTTATTTCTATTATTTACTTGTGTCAGATTTGTAGGAAATGAAGTTAATGACAGAAGAGCAATTCCAGGTTATTCCAGCAATTCCCTAGACAGAATTATCTTAAAATCATATCTACATGTACAAAGGTTTGGAAAAGCATGAAAGCCCTAGCATTTCATTTTGAGAGCATTCATTTATATGTAGACTTTGACTTCTGTGTATTAGAATAAAAGATCTTCATATATGTGACTTAACTCTTGTTTTCAGTAAATAAATTAATCCCTGTTGTTTGTGAGTCAAACTGAGTATACTAGCTCCTGCATAAGTTTAAGTGTCTAAAGAGTTTAAAATTACTTGCCTGTCTTTGAAATATCTTAGACACAATCTATATTAAAGGACTGTTGGGGCATCCCATTATGTAATCACTTCATTTGTTAATGCTTAAAATTGTTGAAGGGAAAAATAATTATCTCTAATATCCAAAAGCTGCTTTTAAAAAGAGGGGGAAAATCTTTTTTTAATCACAACATTTCTGATGCTACACCCCCACATCTATTTCAGCTCTCGACAGGATTACCAGGACTATATTAGATATCCCCATCTCATTTTCAGCTCTAATGCACCAGTTATGCAGCCTGGAGGCTTATGTAGGCTTATGTGAAGTTTCAGCTAGATTGGAAGAAGTAGCCTATATTTTCATTGATAAGAATAAGCATTAATTGCTTATTCTTATAAAGTACTTAAAATATTTCTTAATGTAGTAACATCATGTTAAACTCCACTATAATGAAGAACCAACTATAAGACAAAAATGATCAGATAATATTCTTTAATTGTTTAAATAAAGAATTGGTGATATCTATAGGGAAAGGCTTAAGTGTTCCAGGATGAACTTTCTTTTCAGAGTCTTTATTCTTTCTGCAAAATTGATTAAAAAGTTTATTCTTAAGTCTTACAACAGGTTCACTAGTATAATCAAATGTCTGCTTTAATCTGTTCAATGATGTGATTTGAGATAAACATCAAAACACTTCAAGTTGCTAAAAATGTTTACAAGCCATGTAAGAAGTAAAAAGTAGAAGAAAACCAATTAAACCTAAAGATTTCCAAAAAGTCAGAGGAAACAAAAAAGTTATGCCTGACTAACATGGCTGGTTCCTGCTGAGTCTCGGAGCACGGTGGGAGCTTCGAGCGGTCCGAGAGGGTGTTTGGAGGGGTCTTTTTGTAGCCCCAGTACCTGCATCATTGTTGGCGGGCTTGGAGAGCCGAACGAGACCCTCGGTGGGGGATTCGCTGGGCTCTGGGGTGAGTGGGGATCGGCGTCATCTCCCCGCCCAGTCTCTGTGTGTGCGGAGCTGCGGAGGTGTTGGCATGGCACAGCTGCGGCTCCGGACGCGGCAACGACGAGCCCAATGGTGTTTTCTGCCCGGGGGGTCGGATGAGATCGCCGGCTTGGGATTCGTTGGGCTCTGGGATGAGCTGGGGATCAGTGGCATCTTTCCCCCCCCGTTCCTTGTGTCAGAGCCTGCAGAATGCGGTGTGGCACAGCAGCAGCTCTGGGTGAGGAGCCCAACGATGCTTCCCTCCCCTTCTGGATCAGCTGGGGCATATTCCTGAGGCTGCAGCTGATCTGGGACAGTTAGCCCTGAAGACGCCAGGAAGACCTGGAGAAAGACCTGGAGTGATGGTGGCGTCGAGAGCGGTGATGGTTGGTGAGGATGGCACTGTTTGTGGACAGCCCCTGGCCTTATTTTGCTCACAGGGCCAAAGTGACACTATGGCTGTCCCAGGTATGGCCTGGAGTACAGCAGGAAGCATAACCGGTCCTTGGCCAGCTGTTATGGGTGGAGGCCCTGGCCCCGTCCAAAGGCTGTTAAGGGCTGTGATGTTTCATCTATGTGATTTTCACCTATGGCGTTGGAGGTGTTGGTGGTGACGCCTTTCTCCTGCTGCTTCCTATGGCCTGATTCTGGACTTTTCCATCGACCACCGTGTGTGGTCATTCTGCCTCATTTGTGTTACCTTTTCCACCTATACCATCTGCTCCATCTTCGCCAATTACAAGGTACTCTAATTACTGGGACTGAACCATCTATACCGTGCCACAGGCCATGGAGAGGTGAGCTTGGACATCCTAGTGACCTGGGATTCCCAGTGCCGATTGTACATCCTTGAATTTGGTTTGCGGCTACTAGACTTTGTTGTTTCCCTTGCCGTGGTGAGAGAATGGCAACGGGGACTCATTTTCTTCCAAGATAGCCATTTAACATCTCTTTACCAACTGTCCAATTGGTGCCCATTGGGGATACCCACGGTGAGAGTGCGGGACTTGATCCGGAGGAGGGTCTCAAACATCGACCACAGGCCTGTCGTGAGAGGGCAGCCTGGTTCCTGGACCCCCCAATGGGTAGTAGCTATGACTTTACCAAGTTCTTATATTCCGGACTTTATTATTTCCATCTGCAGACCCTCATGCCGGTTCCTTGACATCTTTGGATCTGTAATATTCGAACTTTTACAGCAGCAGAGCTTCGGGCCTTTAGGAGGCTCCCTCCCTCCAGGACATGGCCTACTATATTATCACCAGCCTACCTCGAGGATGGGTTATGGAACCTGGAGAGATGGCATGGTGGGGAGTTGGGTTGGGGTTGGGGCTCTAAGAAAGTAAAAAAGAGGGTCACTAGGGCCCCTTTAATTAAATTTTTAAATAAATTCTTAAGTAGGTTAGGGAGGGGGTGGGAAATGATGCCGGGAGGGTGGACTGCAGCCCAGCTCGTGGGGGGGTGGGGGCTGGTGGCCAGTGGGGTTCCAGAGTGCAGGCCAGGGACCGCGATCCCTAGGGTGGTTGGGATCGGCAGGAGACGTCGAGGCATAGGGCCAGATCATGTGTTGGGAGCGCTCCCTCACTATCTTCGAGCGGTGGTGCACTCTGACCCTATGACCTCCTCCCCTGGGGGCAGGGGAATGGGGACCCCTGGGCTCAAACTGGTTTATTTTAATGCCAGGTCCGTGGCTAATAAGTCTTCCCTCCTCCGTGAGGTGATTGAGGAGGAGGCTGCGGACCTGGCTTGTATCACCGAGACCTGGTTGGGCCCAGAGGGAGGAGTCCCTCTGGTTGACTTATGCCCCCCAGGTTTCCGGATTTTGCACCGGTCACGGGCTCAGGGGAGGGGTGGTGGAGTGGCTGTGGTTATTCGGGAGACCCTGATTCCAAGGGAGGTCGCTGTTCCAGAGATAGGTGGAAGTGAGACCCTCCTCCTGAGGTGGGGGCCTGGTGGTCAGGTGGGCTTGCTGCTAACATACCTTTGCCCCAGCTGTGTGGCAGCAACCCTGCCTGGGTTTCTCGGTGTTCTCTCGGGGGTGGCGGTGGATCTTTTGGGGCTTATTGTCCTGGGTGATTTTAACCTGCCTTCCCTTGGGGGGGCATCGGGTTTGGCCCAGGAATTCATAGACTCCATGGGGACCATGGGCCTGACCCAATTAATTCAAGGCCCGACTTACGAGGGGGGAAACACTCTTGACCTAGTTTTTGTCTCGGAACAGTGGTGTAGTGATATAGGCCAGGCTAGTTGTACAACACTGCCCGTCCCATGGTCTGATCACTATCTCCTGCGGCTGGTCTTCCAACAGGCTGCTCCACACTGCTGGGACAAGGAGCCACTTAGATGGTTCTGCCCCAGATGCCTAATGGACCCTGAGAGGTTCCAGGCGGAACTGGGGTCATTCCCCACTTTCCTTGCCCACAACTCTGCCGAGGACCTGGCGGCTGCTTGGCAGCAGGCCACTGAGGCTGCCTTTGACAGGGTTGTCCCCATGCGTCCCCTTACATGCTGTGGATCCTGGGTAGCTCCTTGGTATACTGAGGAGCTCCGGGAGATGAAGCGCCATCGAAGGGGCTTAGAGAGCAGGTGGAGGGCCACCCATTCCCAAGCCGATCGAGCCCAGCTAAGAGCCCATATTAGGACTTACCTGGTAGCTGTGGGGATGGCGAGAAGGTCCTATCTCTCCACCCTCATAGCATCCGCAGATAACTGCCCAGCCGCCCTGTTTAGGGCCACCTGCTCCCTCCTACATCTGGGGGAGTTGGTGGACCCTCTCCGGGGAAGGGCTGAGGAATTTGGTCAATATCTGTCAGATAAGATCGCGTGGATTCGGGGCGGGTTGTGTTCCACCTTGCAGTGGTCTGAGGATCGCGGTGCAAGTAGTGTGGCTGATGTGATCTGGGCTGAGTTCGATCCTGTTTCCGAGGATGAAGTGGACAGGATTATGCGGCGTCTGAGTTCCACCACATGTTTGTTGGACCCGTGCCCTTCCTGGCTGGCTTATGCCACCAGGGAGGTCACCTGTGGTTGGCTCCGGGCAGTGGTCAATGCTTCGTTAAGGGAGGGTGTCTTTCCTTCCACCCTGAAAGAGGCAGTGGTGAGGCCCCTCCTGAAGAAGCCTGCCCTGGACCCGACCATGTTAGACAACTTTCGTCCAGTCTCCTACCTTCGTTTTTTGGCGAAGGTTGTTGAGAGTGTGGTGGCTCAGCAGTTTCCACTTTTCCTGGATGAAGCGGACTATCTAGATCCGTACCAATCGGGCTTCCGGCCTGGTTTCAGCACGGAGACGGCATTGGTCGCACTGATGGATGATCTCTGGAGGGCCGGGACAGGGGTTTTCCTCTGTCCTGGTCCTATTAGACCTCTCAGCGGCTTTTGATACCATCGACCATGGTATCCTTTTGTGATGCCTCAAGGGGCTGGGAGCGGGGGGCACTGTTCTTCGGTGGCTCTCCTCCTACCTCTCGGGTGGTGCAATAGGTGTTGACAGGGGGACAGAGGTCGGCCCCAAGGGTGCTCACTTGTGGGGTCCCTCAGGGGTCGGTCCTCTCCCCCCTTTTATTTAATATCCACACGAAACTGCTGGGTGAGATCATTCGTGGTTTTGGGGTGAGGTATCATCAGTACGCTGATGATATCCAGTTGCATATCTCCACCCCAAACCAGATCAGTGATGCCCTCTCCGTGATGACTCACTGTCTGGATGCGGTACGGATCTGGATGGATGGAAACATGCTTCGGCTCAACCCGGCCAAGACTGAGTGGCTGTACATACTGGCATCTCGGACCAGTCAAGATTGTCCATCGTTGACCATAGGGGGAGTGGTGTTGCCCGCTGTGGATAGGGCGCAGAACCTGGGGTCCTCCTGGACGTGCGGCTCCAGTTGGAGGAGCAGGTGGGGGCCGTCACCAGGGGGGCCTTTGCCCAGGTCTGGCTGGTTCGCCAGCTTTGCCCATTTCTGGACTGAGATGCCCTGCATACAGTCACTCATGCTCTTGTTACCTGACGACTCGACTACTGCAATGCCCTCTATTTAGGACTGCCCTTGCACACCATCCAGAGGTTGCAGCTGGTGCAGAATGCGGCCGCGCGGGTTGTGATGGGGAGTTACCCGATTCTCCCATATTACCCCCCTCCTGCGCGGCCTGCATTGGTTGCCGGTTGCGCTCCGGGTGAGGTTCAAGGTTCTGGCTTTAACATTCAAAGTCCTACATGACATGGGTCCACAATATTTGAGGGAGCGCCTCCTGCCGATATCGGAGACCAACCATCCTGTACAGGCTCCTCAGGGTCCCGTCGGCAAGCCAATGTCGGCTGGCTGTCCCCCGATGGCGAGCCTACTCTGTGATGGCCCCCGACTTATGGAATGAACTGCCTCTGGACCTCCGCCTGGCCCCTGACCTCCGCACCTTCTGCCGCGATTTGAAGACCTGGCTATTTGACCAAGTCGGGCTGTGATTACCTAACTGGGGGTACTGGGATAATTTTAACTCTAATTCGGTTTATTGGACTTTATAGTGGTTTAATTCTTTTTTAATTATTTATTGTATTTGTATGTTTTAACTGTGAGCCGCCCCGAGTCTTCGGAGATGGGGAGGCATATAAGTCCAATAAAATAAAATAAATAAATAAAATATGTAAACACAAATATCAGAACATCTACTAGAAGTTATTCATTCATAAAATAAATTTTGGAATAGTATTTTGAAGACAATAAATTCTTTCTAAATCAGGCCTATCAAATTGGTGGCCCACGGGCCGGATACATCAAGCGTAGGCCACACCCACCCGAGCTTTGCAAAGCCGAAAAATGTCATGATACATCACAATCTGGACTGTGACGTGATTGAGTTTGACACCCATGCTCTAAATCATCTATAAATTAAGTAATATAATTGATACTGCAAATTTGCTTCAGAAAAAGCTTCAACTTTTTTACATTTTATTTGCATATGGAAGTATTGTTTATGTAAACATAAACATCTGATAAATGTAATTTCCATTCATCTCATTTTGGATCTCAGGTATATAAATAAAGATGATTTAACAGAAGATATTAATAATCCACACCATAAAACACGAGTATAATTGGATAAAATAACATCTTTTAAATAAGGAAAAGCTTAGTAGTTTTTTTCTTTCAGATTTAAGATGAAAATTCAGGAGTACTGGTTTCTTCTAATATATTACTGCCTAGATTCTTTATGAATTTCTGATCAATTCATTAGAAATAGCTCAGAATTTAGTTGTAATGAACAGTTCAATAAATCAACAAAGCTTGAATGAACACAATAGCTATTTTGCCTTTCACAGTTCATAGCCAGGTGTTTTCTAGAGGACTAAAAGTATGATAGAAAAATGAATAATAGGATGGTGCATTCTCAATGGTATATATTTTGGTCACTTTTGCTCAATTACTCTCTTTAAATCAAAAATAAACAATTACAAACCAGCTATACTTTATGAAAAATCAACACACATGATATATATACACATATGCAAACGTTTTTGTAATATTGTAGATAGTGTGAGAAGAAAATGTGTAATGTGAAAAGTAAATACGTCTTTCTGAAATTTAACAGTGTGTAAAGTTCATACATAAGTCTTAAATACATCCTGATCTAGGTATTTTTATTCATTCCTCCTCTCTCTTAAGTTTAAGACCCTCAATAGCTTGAGACATTGAAACATTTTCTTGAAATTGAGCAATACAATTGATGCTGCAATTTGGAAGGATATGAGATGCTCCAGTGATCATGATAAATCTAAGAAAGTCTTTGGTGTTACAGGTAAAATATTGTCTGGTTGCATTATAGCTTTCAAACAACCATTGCTCAAAGGAAAAATTATATTAGTTTATAAAACTACAAATATAGAGGCTAAGTAGTATCCTTTTGATTTTACTTCTAAAACTCTTTCATTATAGTATATTTTGGTCATACCTAACAGCATGATTTCCTAAATCTTTCTGCTTTCGTTGAGGGAAATGGATGATATGGCAATACTGTACCTTGCGATTTGTTAATAAAATGTTGGGATAGTATGACAACAAAAAAGACAGCCAGTGACAGGAAATCAAACTGGGAATTATTTTTCCAAAGATCCTAACACCACGAAAGAGTTGATTCTGAGTTGCAGTGGTCTCCCCCCATTTTTTTTACACAGAAGGCAAACTAAAGATAGTGAAAACACTACAGATTTGCAAAATATGCATACAAATATTTTTCTTCATGAGTGCTATCCCAAACACACTTTCTCTCTCCTCCCCCCACACACACCCCTCTTCTCTTATATCCATACCTATAACTTAAATGTTGGTTTTATTTTGGCAGGTAAACACAATTTTGAACATGGAGTATAATAGCAAGCATTTCTATTTTCTAAGATTTCCTTTACAGCTCATGAAAGTCCAGTGATATAGTGGAAATGAAGATAGAGAGCAATCTTTTCCTTTGCAACAGACAATTTTTTCCAATAGAAAAGAAAAAAACTAAATAGTCTTCAACAAGACAAGCAAGGCAGGAATCTTTCAGGGAGTTCTCTGTGGTATAGCTTAGTCTAGTGAAGAGAAGGACCATGGGAGACATAATAGCAGTCTTCCAATATTTGAGGGGCTATTTTCTAAAGCGCCTGTAGGCCGGACAAAGAATAATGGATGGAAACTGAACAAGGAGAGATTTAACCTGGAAATGAGAAACTTTCTGACAGTGAGAACAATCAACCAATGGAAAAGCTTGCCCTTGGAAGTAGTGGGAGCATCATCACTTGAGACTTTCAAGCAAAGATTGGACTGTCATTTGTCAGAAATGGTGTAGGGTCTCCCGCTGGGGCGGAGGGTTGGACTAGATGACCTACAAGGTCCCTTCCAATTCTGATTATCTGTTATCTGTATCTTACAGGTACAAAAGATACCTAACTTAGCTGTTGTCATTTTTCATTTAAAAAAAGAAGAAGAAAAGGTTCACATTTATTTATTTACAGGACTTATATGGCTGCCTAATTCATATAATGATTTTAGGCAGCTCTCAAATCCATTAAATCATGAAGCATGATTCTGTATAATATTAATGTTATAATGATAAAGAATACCAAATTTAATCCTCAGTCCAAGATAATAGCTCAATCTTTCCATATAGAATATTCCTTCAGATCTTTCAGATATTTATATTTGTTGTATGCAGGTGGGATTGAGATAGGGAAGAAATTAATTGTCCCAAAAGCATTTCTTCGAAAGGCAACTGGACTTTGTTTTTTCTTTGAAGATATTTTGTTTCTCATCCAAGAAGCGGCTTCTTCAGAGCTGAAGAAGTTTCTTGGATGAGAAGCAAAATTTTGTCAAGGAAATAACAAAGTCCAGTTGCCTTTTGAAAAAGCACTTTTGGGACAACCATGCCCTGAATGACTGAGAATCTCCACAGACATTGAGCACATTAATTGTTTTCAGAGTATAATCTATTTTGTGTGTTTGCATAAAGAGATGAATACAAATAAAAAACTAACATTTAAAATAAATCAAATGCTGTTGCTTGATTCGTCTTTGTGAAAGTGACATGGTTGCTATTACAGTGTATTTACACATAGAAGAAATACTTTCAAGTTTCAGTTATGTACATATCTTGCTATATTGCCTTCTCGCAAATGACAGAGCTTCTAAGGATGAATGCAAGCTGTCTTCACAAAACAGTTTAATCATATTTAAATTTATTTAATCATTTATACATTTTTTATGTTTTCAAAATACATTATGCCATAAAAATAGCACATTACAAAAATCTAATCAAGATTATAATTTAAAAAGTTTAACAAGCAATGTATATTCAGCAGTTGCCTTTATAACTGATTTGGTTAAATGTATTGTATACACCCACAAATTCTCTGTCTGTTTCCAAGTAAAATTGTGATATTATGAAAAATGTCTGAGGCTTAATCTTACTATCATCGTATTCCTACAAAATATCTAAATGTCTTAGTATTTGGGAATTTCATATTCTGAAACTATTACAAACGATTAATTAACACAATACAATTATTTGGTATTAAATTAAATTTAAATTAGCACAAACTTAAACTAAGTTCACTTTATTCACCATCATGTGGGAACACTTACATCTATTCCATTGACAGTTTGCATGCATTTTTATTTTGTTACATTTATAGTCTTCCTGTTTTTAAAAAAATCAAGGAATGGTTCAAAAAACTAAAGATGGAGATCACAACCAGACTGAAGCTACTATATATCCCTGTATATGATGCTCTTGTATATACAAAAGGGATGGGGCTACAATCACATGGTCATTGCTGCCATCTTGATTCACCCTGCAGATGCTTCTAAACTCAAGGAAATACAAAAGGCACTTTTTATCCTATTCTACGCCCCCAAAGAACAGCTGAAAAGTTTAAAAGCAGTTTTTTCAATTATAGGACACAGTGCCAAGCCTTGGCAGCATGGAACATTGACTGCAAGGACCAATTCTTTGGCTGGCAAAGAATGGAACACAAGTTTAAGAAGGAAAATGATGTTTTATTAAAGCAGCAAATGTTACATTTTAGCTTATAAAAGAAGAGAGACAGGGAACAATGAAAAGGTGAGGATAGTTATAGCAATTAGGTACTATGAAGCAGAGCCTTGGTGGCTCAGGCTGTTAATTGCCTGCACTTAAGTTCCAGCTGCCTACAACTGCTGTAGGCTCGAATCCCACCAGGCTCAAGGTTGAATCAGCCTTCCATCCTCTCGGGGTAGGTAAATTGAGGACCCAAGATTGTTGGGGGCAATTAGCTGACTTTGTAAAAATGCCGCTTAGTAATAAGCAGGCATATACAATGGAATGAAGGCTATTGCTGAGCACACTGGGTTGTATCCCAAAAATTGTAAGCCGCCCTGAGTCTCCGGAGAAGGGCGGCATATAAATGTAATTAAAAAAAAATCTTGGGCTCTGATTACAGGCTTTTTAGTCAGAAAAACCTATGTAAATGAAATTGTTTTTCTTAAGAATGTCTCCACTTCTTTGAAGTGGCAGCAGTTGTGGAAAGTGGTAATGTTTCTATATTAACAAGTGGTGTAAATTAATGAACATTAGGTATATGTCTTTAATTAAGGAAGGAAACACCTGTGGCTTTTGTCTAGTTACTTGGTTACACTTTCCTTATTAGGTCTGCCACTGGGATATTACATGGCCTGACTTTCTGCTGCCTTTTATCAGTTTCTTCCCATTTTATCACAGTGAATAACATTCTTTTCTTTTTCTTTCTTTTTTTAAAGGAGTTTGAATAGTTTCTTTGCCTTTAACAGGGTTGTGTAAACTGGGAGACTCTATATATTCCCTGTCACATTTACAAGCAAAGAAAGAAATGTCCTAGAAATAAACCATTTTGTTTGCTGCAATGAACTATACGTATTGCTGCCTCCCTGTCCAATTAATATCTGCCAATACTCAGAGTTAGCAGGAAATTCTTTGGGAAAAAATAGTGGAAAGATTTAGCATCCAGATGCTAATTTTGGTTCAGTTGATGTGATTATGTGCTACCAGAAGCATAAAGAAATTTGACCATGTTTTTGACAATTTAAATTTGGTCTTGAAATGGTTTAGTTATACAAAATCACAAGAGCTGTAATAGAATAGGCAGATTTTGCATGTATCAAATTTGGGGATGAATAGGTAAATGTTTCCATGAGTGCCCCTATAATTAACATGTAGAGAACAGTGACCAAGTTAATATTTTACATTTAACAGAACAAATTATTGGCTTTGTGATATTATAGATCCCTGGACATTATTTCAGAAACAACCAATCTCTATGCTTTAGAATCAAACTATAACTTTCACCTGCAGACTTTTTTCATATTATGCAGTAATGGTCAATCTGAATAAATAGCCTCTTTTATCACACATTCATCATCACTTATATAAAAGCAGTGCTCAATGGCACATGTTCCCATTATTCTTATATATAAAAGCTTTCAAAATCTGACAGTGTAAGATTATAAGAATGGCGATATTACACTGCTCTTGGCAACATATACAAATTTCTAAACTCATCAAAGAATTGAAGGAATGCTAGAAACTAAAACAGATTCTTGGAATAACACAAAGTATCATGCCAATTAACAAATAACACTAAAACTATTAATAACTTTGCAGTCAAATATTAAAATTATAAATAAAAACATGTGCATGCAGGAAGATGATCTGGCAACTTACACCAAATCAGTTGTACATCTAACCAGTACTGTTTTTTTTATTGGAAAAAGGGTCCTTAAACAAGGATTTTTCATAAGTTCCACTACAAGGTATTGTTTAATTAGAAACACCAGATTTAACAGGAAAAACTATTAATCTTGTGATAAAAAGATATAATTATCTAAGCCCATGATGGCAAGCCCATGATGGCAAACCTATGGCATGCATGCCAGAGGTGGCACGCAGAGCCTCTCTGTTGGCATGTGAGCCGTCGACCCAGCTCAGCTCTGCTGTGCATGCATGTGTGCCTCCTGCCGGCCAGGTGGTCTTTTGGTCTCTGCCACACATGTGCATGGGGGTGAGGTGCATGGAGGGACATACATGGGGGATGTGCGCATATTGCATTTTGGAGATGTGCGTGCACATGCACTTTGGACACATGGTGCCAAAATGGTTAGCCATCACTGATCTAAGCTGTGTCTAGCTGTCCACTTTATGTGATTTCAAAACAATAGAAAAACAAACTTACAACTCCTTATGTGTCATGGGGAGCACCTTTGTTTCACTGGTCAGTTTGACGCAACTCAAATTTGGTCACAATGTCCAGCCCAACCTCACAACACAGATTTCAAAATGAAATAATTGTACATCTATAGCTAACAATGTTGTGTTGATAGGGATGGTGAATCATTATGTTCATTGACAAATAGCCAGTTAAATTTAAAGTGCTAAACTGGATAAATAGTGGTTGTTTCTATTATTACAACAAAAAAAATTTAGGCTGGCAAATGTATTTTTGAATTAAAGCAAATACTCAAGTTTATGAAACCAAAGCCTTCAACCATTCATAAATTCATAGTATATAAAAGATCTACATACCAATTTAAGACATAATCTTATAATCTCACAGAACACAATGTACCTTAGTTTAGATTAGGCTCCTAGCTTTCTTCTAATTTTGGAACATAGATAGTTTTTCAAGGGATATGTATCCAGAAGAGAGATAGCAGTTTTGAAATGAACAGAGTTTTTGTCATTTAACTCAATTCTGTATTTGATGGTGTCAAACGTCAATGGCCTCAAGGTAATTTACTATGACACATGCAGATCTTCTCTGTTGCTTTTCTTTCGCATTCCCCAGGAATTTAATTAAGATTTCCTTAGGCTGGTGACCTTGGCTAACTTTTAAAAATATAGTGAGTATTCATCAAGGGTGATTGTTTCCCAATATCACATTGCTCTGTTGAAAATACATTAGGTTTGTTTGCTTTTTCCTAGACAATCTATCTGAAATCATTCATTGATTATCAATGCCACCAAAACAGCTCTAAGTGTTCTTCATGGCCTCATATTTAAGCTATTATTTTATTTGTCACACAGTATGCTTTGGCATTGATCTCCGACTAAGCAGGCCTTACGACTGTTGATTAAATAAGTTTTTAGGACATGGAAAACATAGCATTCAGAATAACTGTTAACATAATTTTGATGGATCTTAATATTTTCCCAAATAAGAATATCATAAGATAGCCTTGAAGTAGTATGTGATTTCCAATTTAATTTATAGCTGTATTTTGAGTACAGGTAGTCCTCTACTTACATTTACAACCATTGCAGAATCCCCATGGTCACATGATAAAATTCAGATGCTTGGCAACTGACATGTTTTTATGATGGTTGTAGTGTCCCAGGTCATGTGATCACCTTTTGTGATCTTCTGACAAGCAAAGTCAATGCGGAAGCCACATTCATTTCACTGTGTTACTAACTTAACAAGTGCAGTGATTTAACAGCTGTGGCAAGAAAGGTCATAAAATGGGGCAAAGCTCACTTAACAAATGTCTCACTTAGCAACAGAAATTTTGGG
This sequence comes from Naja naja, assembly GCA_009733165.1. Lineage (NCBI taxonomy): Eukaryota > Metazoa > Chordata > Lepidosauria > Squamata > Elapidae > Naja > Naja naja. The sequence goes on along the minus strand of CM019152.1, from coordinate 17,452,096 downwards.
CTCAATTGGGGTTATAAATTGAAGACTACCTGTATACTCTTTATGAGAAATGTTTAGCTTCATAATTTGGTTTGAATCAAATGCCAGATATTAAAAGAGTTGTTTGAAAAAGAAAAAATATATAAAAGACAGCAAAATAATGTGTGTATGTGGGTGTGAGAGAGAAAGGCAGGACATCAATAATATTATATCCTTTTTAAAAAAAGAAAGTTCATTTTCAAATTTCATCATTGGAACTTTATTTGCACAGTTAAATCTCTTTATATCTTAATCTAAAATTATGTCTAACATGACTTCAGATGAAAGTGCAGTATTGTAAATGACAGCAGGATAATTTTGCTGTCTTATTTACATATACAAGGGACCAATGTCACAGTTATGAAGCAATTAAGAAGTCTGTGTTTCACATGTTCAACAAGTCTGTGTGAAATAATCTGAGGTTATAATTATTAAATGATGTGTGACTGCAAGTATGGATTTAGAATGCCTGAAAGACACACCACAGGGATATTGTATTTTAACTCTTTCTCCCATGTAATCCATACAATAAAATGTATGGAAGATTTACAAATAACACAATGGCTGCATTTTCATATTGCTGCAAAGTATGATGTAGCTATGAATCTTTGAACCTGTGAAGTATTAAAAAAAACCTGGCCAAAATAACTATGGTATAGCCCTGCTTGTAAATCCAGTTTCTTTTAGAAAAAAATAAAACATGACAGTCCACTTTCTTTGTTTTTATTTCCAGTGCATCATAATATAGCAATAAAACAATTTTGAAACTTGGACCATAAATGAATATGTCTTGTGAACTTTAGGTATTTGTTTTCTTAAATGTTTCTTTTAAGTAATATTTCTGAGATTAATTGGCTGATACAGGCAAAATGTTAGAGACCAAAGTGAATAAAAATCTACTGAAACTTTTGGGATTTTAAAACTTCTGGGTTTTTAAAAGTCACTGCAATAGTCTGACTGTGTTCATCAGTGGTTTCCAGTCACTATCCTCTCTGTCAGGTGCCTGCATCAAGCACTACCAAGCTGAGATAATTCTTAGATATCTAAATCCTATTATATTAGATAACAAGCAGTATACAAGAAACACCATATGAGATTGGAGCTATTGGAATGATATTTTCATTGAAAAATCATCAGTTAGACATGGAGTTGATATGTTTGATATTCCTTCAACTTGATCTATTGTGGGAAAGAAAGTTAGTTAATTTGCCTGTGGGTTTTACCACATGGCAGTTTCTGCTCACTTGCTACTGCAAAGCTGTACAAACAGCTCCTAATAAACAAAGAAGTGTCCTTTATCATGTTTGAATTAATTCATAGGCATTGTTCACGGATTAACAGCCAGAAGTTGAATGGCAGGTCCATGGATCTTTAAGCAAAGATCAGTGTTTGATTTCATAATCCATAAAATAATAATGGGGCAGCTGTCACCATATTTTAGATAGGTACCTTATCTGCAGAAAATTTCAAAGCAGCTTTTTCTTTATATTCTTTTTGTGTTGGCTCAAAATTTCTTATATGTATCTGCATTGTTTTTGTTATTTATCATAGCAATTATTTCTTCAATCCAACTAATAAATTTGCCTAGAACAAGAAAATTAGGATTACAAATTCCCACCTGAGTGTTTTTGCCAATCATTTTTTCTAAACTCAATTTACCTCACAGAGGACATCACCATATATGCAACCTCAAAGAAAAGCTAGAAGGTTAAATCACCAAGTATTCCGAGTTTCACTGTTTTAAATAAAAGTACATATATTTTAATAAAAACTCATGGAACTACTCAATTGGAATAAAAAAAATGGAAATACAATTCAATCTGAAAAAAAAAGCTAAAATCAACATATATCTTAAATTCTATTCACATGTTCGGTATCCACGGTACTCAATACTTCGTATTATGAATAATATAAACCCTACCTCATTGTATATTTCATATGGTATGGAGCCTATCTAATGTAGTGCTGGGCCAGAAAGGAGATTGTAAGTCAATCTCTTCTAGCTGCCTCACAGAAATGTTGTTTCAAGAAAAGCAGAATACAGGATTATTAGCAATGTATGCTACCTTGAGTTGATGGTTTAACAAGATGAACAATAATAATAGTAATAATAGTAACAACAACAACACTGTTATGACAACTGCAAAAGAAAAGCATATTCACGTATGGTAGTATTGAATGTATAATTACCTGAAGTCAAAGGATATAAGATATGTTTGCTGGAAACCAAAATTTGTACAAAGCATTTATGTGGAGGGTGAACTGGTGTTTGACTAATCCACCAACTTTTGACTTTATTTTGCAAAATATTCAGACACATGTAGAAGGCCCTATATCACACATTTAATTTATCTATCAGTCTATCTTATCTGATGAAGTCTTTCCCCAAAGTCTACCTGCTCTGCCCTTATTATTTACTTGGGCTTCTATACCACAAAATAGCAGCTTGCAGAACATTGCATCATTCCAGTAAGTCCCTAAGGACAGACAGTACCTGGGTTTAAGCTAACTTTTTACATCAGGAGTGTCAAACTGGTGGCCTGTGGGCCGGATGCATCACACGCAGGCATGCCCACCCCAGCTCCACAGAGGGAAAAAAGTCTTGAAACATCACATGATGGCAATGTGGTGCCATTAGTTTGTTCTACATGCTGCAAAGACTAACCTAAAAAATCAGTTTTCTGACTCCATAGGTCTGCCTTCTACATCATATTGCCCAAATTAGATCAGTTTGAAGACTAAATTTAACCTTTGGGGAGACTTAGTTCCTAAACTGAAGTGCATCACAAGTTAAACTAATTAGGGTTATACAGTCCATTCAAAATGAATGCTCTGCTACTAATCTATCTAAGCCCCAGATGAGCCTTTTTATTGTTTTTCTTTGTTTTGTTTTATTTTCTTGAATGGAACTATTTTTCATAATGTAATATTATGCCATTAGTCCTCTTTTAAATTACTGAATTCTGCAATTGCTTTTTATTTTTTTTAATTGGATGCTTATTTGATATCAGTATACTATTTGTTTTAAGTAAGTATTAGAAAATGGGGAGGGGAAATATCTCTTTATTAGAAATGACACTATCTTTTTTTCTTAGCGTAATAGAAATCTGCTATTATACTCTTGATGTTTTTAATTAGGCTTTCCTTTATTTATTCTTTTATCATGTTTATAATGTTTATTCTTTTATAATGAAAAATATTTAGGAATTCATGTTTTTCAGGATTCTTCCTATTAGTAAAAGTTATGTATAGATTCCCTTAATAATAAAATAATCAAAAGAAAAATCTGAACTGGGCATTTGATGACTAGGTACTTGGAAGTTTGGTCATTTGAAAGCAAAATCATATATTGGTTTCACCCTTCAAATCATTTTTATCTTCCTTCCCCATACCTGACTATAGTAATAGGCTGCTTTGTTGATGGTTTGTGGCCTTCTAATGTGACATATTTTCAAATCCTGGAGTACTACTGGCACCCTGATACTTCCCTCTTATTTTTCAATAAAAATTAGAAGATTTGAAGAAAGGAACAAAATCTTTAAAAATGACCCCATCTATTTAACAGGTGGTCACAATGTGGTGTTTATCCTCCATTAAACTGATTTGTTATAATAGGTAAATAAATTGGCCCATGCATGATGGAGACATTCAGAACATAAAACATTATTTTATGTTTATAAAACATCTTAGTCCAAAAGCTGAAATCAGGATGCTATTTGAAATTGCATCAATTAACCCATTCTGCCTGATCACTAACCTGCAGATGGCCAAGAAATGGCTATAGATGGGACTACTTGTCTACCATACTGATTTTGAACACTCTGATTATTAAAAAAACCACACTGACTGCATGTTAGTGTGGCTGTATAAGAGATTTGTGATTCAACCAGAATTTATTTATTTTATTTTATTTTATTTGGATTTATATGCCACCCCATCTCTGGAGGGACTCGGGCGGCTCACAGAAAAATATGACATACTTGGAAATATTTAAAAAATGGTATACAGGTAGTCCTTGACTTACAACAGTTTGTTTAGTGATTGTTTAAAGTTAAAACAGCATTGGAAAACTGACTTATTACCATTTTTCACACTTATGATCATTGCAGCATCCCAATGGTCACATGATTTATATTTGGGTTCTTGACAACTGGTTAATATTTATACCAGTCGCTTTATCCGAGTATCATGTGATTTCCCTTTTGCAACCTTGTGATGAGCAAAGACAATGGGAAAGCCAGATTTACTTAACAACTATGTTACTAATTTAACAACTGCAGTGATTCACACAACAAATGTGGCAAGAAAAGTCATAAAATGGGGTAAAACTCAACAAATTTTCCACTTGAAACAGAAATGTTGGGTTCAATTATGCTCGTAAGTCAAGGAGTACCTGCAAATGGTCCAACTGTTCTTAAGCTCTCCAGGTAGAGATATGGATGTTGCATTATATAATATCTTTATGTATGAAGCTTTATTTGACATCTACTGACTTTCTTGAAGGGGAAATTTGTTAAAAAATATAAATTATACAGTAAATGTCTATTGTGATATTTCAATTATATTTATTTTATTTATTAATTATTTGGACTTGTATTCCGCCCCATCTCCAAAGACTCGGGGTGGCTCACAACTAAAACAAACAACAATAAATAATTAAAAAGAGAATTAATATTGACCATCAGCACACAGTACAACTGGTTTTATCTGCAGTAGGATTCATTAGGTATACATAGCCAGACTGTTTCCATGAAATTCAAAACTTCTACTGGAAATTGAAGTCATGGGCCATTGCACTTTAGATGATTAGGATCAGCAGCTATGTAGATTCTGGTGCTCAGTTATACTGCAGAAAGGGAAATATAGAATCTTGCAAAATCTACACAGGGACACATGTAATATCCATACCTCCCTACTCAGGGAACTTAAAGGATGGTGGATTGTATATAATTTTCTGATAGATCATGAATCAATTTACAAGCAGATTTCTAGACAGTATCTGAACATGGAAAAGGCATGGATTAATTTGATTAAACTTTGGATTATAATACGAGATTTAAAAAAAATATGTTATGTATCCATTGTGAATTTCCTATCTGTATAAATATTATTGCTTCTAAATTAAGTGTTGACATTTGCTAACTAAAAGGTTAACATCTTCAAAGGAAATATTTTTATTTTATTTTACCTTTCTCACATATTACTGTATTCTAAAAAAGTTTTATTTTTAGGTATTTAATTTGTAGATTAAGATTGTAGATTAAAGAACTTTTACTTTTTCAGCTATTACTTATCAAGGTACTTGTTGCTTTTATTATTTAACTATTTGACTATGGGCTAAATTCAATCATACACAGTAAGGTGGAACAAATCAAGTCAGTATCTGAAGATAAAATAGAATATCCATAACAAAACAAAATGATGGATTTTTGCCTATGTATACTGGAAATAAAGTATTTGCCTTCACAAGATATTACTTTATCAGGTAGTTATATTACATGACTATGTAATATAAATGCTTGGTTTTTCTTCTGAAATGGAATAGTGATGAACATGTCTGAAATATTATCATTCCTTTGCATCAAAATAAAGAAATAGAATACATCTATTCCTTTAAAAGAAATAAATAGAATAAATATAGAAAAAAGGTATTATTTTTAAAAAGTTTATCCTATTCTAGGCAATGTAGATGTTTATAAAAGAGAAGGTGAATGTGTTATTTACTTGGAACACTTGCGAGACCAAATGATAATTGCACAATAATTTACTTAATTTCTTTCCTTAAAAAAGTGGGTTTAGTTATAGAACATTTTACAATCTTACAGGCATTTGGACTTTACTACTATAAAGGCCAACGAGAAGATCCCCTATTAACTTCTTAGCAATTTGGGGGAAATTGATCACTAACAGAAGTATTTCCATTTTTTAAAACTGACTAATTAAACAGTTTCCAGATGGACGATGGCATATTCCAGACGGTGGCCAGGTGGGAATACTGATGAAAGAAATAGATTGAAGTAAAAAGCCAGCTGGAATGGTCTATATTGTTCACTGAAAACTCTTCCCATCTTTTAGATGCAATCTCAGCTTCTAATGAAATAATCTTATTAATTGTGGACCACACAATTATCTGCAAAAAAAAAAAGAATCCGACAACAGTCTCCTGTGACTTGAAAAATTCAGTCCCGACTGACTTCCGGTGACACCTCGGCATGGCGAGGTAGGGAGAAAGACTAGTGCTTCTCCCACCTCGGGTTTTCCGTTCAGGGATGGCTGTTCGTGGCAGGGTGACTTCAAGATTTGAACACCCCAACGAGGAGCAAAGCTCGGAACCTGTTTGGGAAGTGCGATCCCAAAGGTGAAGAAGAGCTCCCGAAGTCCAGATCGGAAGAAGCCAGCCCCTCTGGAGCTGACCTGAAGACGAGGCGGTGTGCCAACAGAAGGAAAAAGAAAGAGAAGGCGGCAGACTGGAAGAGCGGAAAAGAAGCTTGGTGAGGGGCTGTAGAGGGTTGACATGAATATTTGGTGGAGGTTGCCTAAAAGGACTGGGGTGAGAGTGGAATAGAGTGGCAACATCTTAGCAATCACCCCAAAAGAAAGTAAAACGGAAGAGAAAAAGGCAAGCAACCCCAAAGAAGAGAAAAAAGAGAAAGTGCTGTGAGTAAAAAGAGAAAGTGTTCCGGAAAAGAGGTGCTTACTTAGCTGGAAAGGGAGCGGTGGAGGCTGGAAGGAGAAACGAGTGAGCGGCAGATGTGAGAGCTGAAACACGCCGGGCAGTGACAGGACAACTGCGGAGGCAGCCATCGTGCCGGGGAGAGTGGCGAAGACACAGACTAAGTGACCGATTGAACAACAGATTTAAAAGGGGAGGATATAAACTTGAACTACTGCACGGAAAAGAACTCTTGCCAGTGAAGGAAAAAGAAAAGACAATTGTGGAGTGAAAAATGGGAGGACCTGCGAAGAAACTCAGCGGCAAGGAACGGACGGAGTGGGAAAGACGGCCAGCACTGTGACAGTGCAAATTGATAAACTCCTGGAGCACGAACAAACAAACGATTAAATAAACAGTTCCAGAAAAGGAAAGTTATAAAAACTTAACTAATTTAATTAATATATGGAGGACATTGGTGCCCATTAAAAGAAAGGAAGAAAAAGAACTTGGAAAAGAAAGACAGAGGGGGAAGGAAGAACACCGGTGATAACAGAACTGATGGAATAGAAAGAGCGCCATGCATCGTGACAGTGCAAACTGGTTGCTTTTGACGGCACAAAGAACTAGATACTGAAAACGGTCGTACAAACAGTAGTAAGCTGAACAACAGAAGTGGACCATTTATATCGGTTTATATGTATAGTATTTAATCTTATTTTATATTATCTAATTGGGAGAAAACTAATATAGGTAATTAAGTAAATAAAGATTAATAGAGATCTGATAGAGATATATAGATACATAAGAGAATCATAGTAGAACTGTTGTATTTTTATAGACATTAGGATTTGAAATATTTCAGTTAACTAAATTATTTAATAGATAGGACAAGATTTAAGTTTTAATATTTAATATTCAAGATATGCAATATTTAACATTTAAGATATAAGATACTGTTGTGGCCCCGCCTCGTGAGCCTGTGCTGACAGAGGAAGAGGACCTGGATGATGAAGAAGAGGAGGAACAGGCAATGCCTTCCTCACCAGGGCCTTCCTCCCCAGGATCTTCCTCCCTGGCAAGGTCTCCCTCCCCAGGACCTTCCTCCCTGGCAAGGCCCCCCCCAGGACCTTCCTCCCTGGCAATGCCTCAGGTTTCTCGGAAAGCCAAGAGGAACAGCCTGAGAGACGCGTATCAGTACGGCCACAGCGAGGGAGGGAGAAGGAGGATTCCTGGCTTGATCCCAGGCAATGTTGGAGGGAGAAACGTCAGCAGCAACGTAGGGGGCTTGGGAGGGCCAGAGATTGAGCTGGACCACACCCCACCAGGTATAAAGGTGGGTGTGCCTACGTTGCAAACTCTGTGCGTGACAAAGTGTGGACTTAAGCCAAGGATTCCGTCTGTGTGCCTGATTTAGTTTCTGGACTTTGAGAATAAATCAGTCCTTCTGTGAGTACTTCATTTCTTGTTAGTTCTGAATTTGGCAGTGAGAGCCTGGGTGACTGCCAACACTCTTATCGGGAGAGATAACTTGGATTTTGGAGACAGGCCAGCGTGACTCTCTGTGCTAGTGTTGCTGCCAAGTTCCTTACCTTCTGGGGAAGGGAAGGGGAGACAGAACAAGATACATAAGATATTTAAGATATTTAATATATTCAAGATAATAGTGAGCTGAAATAGATAAAAGTAGATTATTGGGTGATAAACAATCTGTTGACTTATATTAATTAATTAACTCACACTAACTATTAAGATCTGATTGAATTATCTTATATATTCCTTTTCTATTTAACTCCTTTCTTTCTGGGGAAACTTATAATTCATTTGTAGCGTATACCTTGTCTCTCATATATTTATTAGAGTAACATCGAATTGTTAGTAAGGAATGTCATGAAATTGTAACCAAATGTCCCCCCCTGACATCAATAAGAAAGGTAGTAGGCCCTAACCGCAATATAAGAAAAGATAAGAAAATAGAGATTTCCTCTCTTTGGTGAAAGGTAAATAAGAGGGGAAAATATGAAAGGATAAAGGGATAGAGTCATTTGTAGCCTAACTGAGTAGAACTGCTGAAAAGGAGGAGTTTTTGGTAAATGATAGTTAGCAACGTGACGTGGGGAAATATAAACAAAATACTTAAAGAACAACAAAAGATTATAAAGGAAATGACATCCACAATGACCACCATTACCAAAACAGGGGAAAAGGGAATGACAACTGCAACCCCACCCACCCCTACTGCGATCGCCTCCCAAAGAACAATAGAAGGGATGTTAGGCTCCGAGAAACCCAACACAAGCGACTTCCCAAACACTACAGAATACACTTCAGACAATTCAAAACATGATGCTATCAATGCAGGAAACAATGCTGAATAATCACGCAGAAAGTAAGAGAGAAAGGGAACTGATGAGATCAGAACTAAAAAGTGAATTGGGAGAGATGAAAAATGAAATTAAAAGCTTAGAGGGGAAAATAGGACAAATACAGGAAATAACAAGGATAAACGAAGAAAAAATCGTAGCAATCACCAAACAAACAGATCAAACAGGGAAAAAAGTAGAGGATATGGAGCAAAAAATAAAAGACCAACATAGAGAAACAAATGAGACCCTGACCTATCTAGAAATGGATAGAGCCTTATATTATCTAAGGTTCCAAAATATATATGAGGAAAGAGGGGAAAACCTGACCTTAATAATGACGGAAATGCTAGCAACTCTACTGCGAAAGGAGAGAGATGAGATGATACAAGAAATAGATGAGACATACAGGGTTTTTACAAGCTATGCAAGAAGACATGGGCTCCACAGGAGGTCCCTGTCAGGTTCGTGAGGAAAAGAGTCAGGGAAATAATCTACAGACTGACGAGGGAGGAAACCATAAACTACAATGGTAGACAAATTATAGTACTAAAACAAATACCAAGAAGGGTGAGGGAACAAAGAAAAGAGTACAGATTCCTCACGAACTACCTAAACAGAAAGAACATATTGTTTAGATGGAATGATCCTGAAGGGGTCCTGGTTACATGGGAGGGGAAAAGAACAAAGATTGACAACCTATCCAAGGCCCAAAGATTCTTTGAACAGATAGGAGGATCAGAGGAGGAATTAAGTAGTAAGGGAGATTCACGAAACACGAGTCGTGAGGACCTACAACCTAGTATCAGAGGAGAAGAGAGAAGGGAGGGGAAGGAGGGGGACAGGGAAATAGCAGCCGGGGAAGAAAGAAAAAGGGAAGAGACAGGGGTGAAAACCAGGAGTCAAACAACAGGTAGAACGTGAAAAAACCTAGAGGGAAAAAGATCAAATGGAAAAGGGAATAAAATTAATATCAATAAATATTAATGGGTTAAATACCCCAAGTAAAAGGAGAAAAATATTTACCAGATTAGAAAGACAAAAATGGGATATAATATGCCTTCAAGAAGTCCATATAAAAGAACAAGATAAGAGAACAGGAAGTTGGGGAAAGCATTTATGGCCCTAACAGGGGGAAAAAAAGAGAGGGGTGGTACTATATGTAAAAGAGGATATTACAGCAAAACTGATATACAATGATACAGACGGAAGAATATTAATGGTGGAAGTGGAGATACACAATAAGAAGACGCTATTAACAGGAATTTATGCACCAAATAAAAATCAAAAAGAATTTTATAAAAATTTATATGAGAAGCTGATAGAGAGTGGCAATACAAGGATTTGTCTAATGGAGGATTATAATGCAATAACTGATAATAAGCAAGATTACAAATGTGGACAAAATCAGTATCAAAAATGGAACGTTCTACCAAAAATATTTTTTGAAATGTCAGAGGAGCTAGGATTAGAAGACGTATGGAGGAAAAGAAACCCAGGAATTACACAGTATACTTTCCACTCCAGTCCACATAAATCATGGTCCAGGATAGATATGATATGGATAAATAGTGAATTAAATAGGGAAATCCAAGACACAAAAATTTTAACAAATGTATGGGCCGACCACAACCCAATGTCACTAATTTGGAAAGAAGGGGGAAGGAAAGGACAAAGATGGTCGTTGAAGATACCTGTGTTAAGGGAAGAAAAATATTTGCAAAAAATAAGGGAGGAATTAATAAACTTTTACAATTTCAATAAAAAAGAAGACACATCACTACAGAATTTATGGGATATGACTAAAGCCTATATCAGGGGAATATCAATTGCATACACAGTAAATGGAAACAAGGAAAGATGGAAAAAACAGGATGAGCTAGTTAGTAAAAGAAATTGAAAAACTAGAGAATAAACAAAAGAGAAACCCGGACAATGAGCAAATTACAGATGAGCTAATACAAATAAAACATGAATTTAACACACTTGAACAAGAGGAACTGCTTAAGAAGCTACAATACACAAAACAAAACTATTTTGAATATGCAAATAAACCGGGTAGGTGGTTAGCATACAAACTGAGAAAAGAGGAGCAAAAAAGAACGATACAATACTTAGAAGATAAAAATGGGGAACTTGAAGCTGATTTGGAAAAAAAGAAAGAAATTACAAGAGATTATTTCAAGGATTTATATAAACAAGAAAAAGTAGAACTAACCAAAATAGAACAATACCTAAAAGAAGGAAACATTCAGGAGTTATCTGAGAACAAAAGAGATATTGAACAAGGAAATAACGATGGGCGAACTAAGAGAGGCGATTCAGAAACAAAAAAATAATAAAACACCAGGTCCAGATGGATATCCAAGTGAATTTTATAAAAAGATAGGAGATATACTAAACAATACATTTTTAGAGGTCTGTAATGAGGTATTATTAAAAGCGAAAATACCCAACTCCTGGAGGGAGGCATACATAACACTCATACCCAAAGAAGAGACAAATATAAATCAAATTAAAAATTATAGACCAATATCACTCTTGAACACAGACTGTAAAATATGTATGACAATTATGGCACAAAGATTAAAAGGAATTATTAGTGAGAAAATTAATACAGACCAAAATGGATTTTTACCAAAAAGGCAGATTAGACATAACATAAGAACAATAATAAACATATTGGAATATTATGAAAACCACCCGGGAAACCAAATGGCACTGATCTTTTTGGATGCACAGAAAGCGTTTGATAATCTGAATTGGGATTTTATGAAATTGCAAATCAATAAAATGAATTTTGGAAAAATTCAGTCCCAGTTAATATGCACTTTTTTTTATTCTTTCCTTTTATACATATATCCATATATATATATACACATATATGTATGGTATTCAGCTTTGTTCGGGTATTTTCCCACGTCATTATAGTTGTGCTTTTAAAGTTGTAGCAACGTTTCAGCAGAGTCTCATCTGTCATCATCAGGCTTGTGTATTGGGTTTGTCTGTGTGTCAGGCTTTCACAGCCGTTTCTGTTTTAAATGTGGTTCTAGGCTCGTGCTTTGTTAGAATGGTTTTTTCTTCATCCTGATTGGTTGGGAATCTTGGTCTGTGTTTATTGGTCTTGGAATTTGCCGTCTTCTGCTTGATTGGTGTTTCTAATATCTTCTGTCTGTTTTGTAGTGTTTTTTTGTCTTGATTAGCTGGCAACATTGTGTTTTGTGTATTGGGGATTTTTAGCATGGCTTGGTTTCAGGTGAATGGCTGGCAATTGTTTATTAGGAAGGTAGGTTTCATCTGGGTGGCTGGCTGGGGTGTGTTTGGGCTGCTGGGATCAGGGGATTCTGTTTGTGCCCAGGTGTTTGTTTGGCTTGTGGTCTGGAAATTATTTTTTTTGTGAGTGCAGGCTTCCAGATAATTGACAGTCTGGTGGAGTCATCTCTTCTATTCATGCTTTCAAGTCATTTTTCAATCTCTATGGCTTCTCTGATAATTCTGTAGCTGGGGTTTTCTATAGTGGCTAGGGTTTTGGTGCCATTGAAGTCAATGCTATGACCTGTGGCTTTCACGTGTTGGACTAGTGAGGAAGTGTGTTCCAGATTTTTTACTTCATTTTTGTGTTCATCAAGGCGGGTACTTATTCTTCTATTGGTCTATCTGATGTATGTGGCAGGGCATGATGTGCAGGGGACTTCATATATGCCTTGGTTTTCCAGGTCAATTTTATCTTTAGGGTTTCTTAGGATGGCTACTATTTTTCTGTCTGTTTTGAAGGCGGTCTTGATGTGAGGCCTGTGTAGTATCTTACTGATTTTGTCTGATGTACCTCTTATGTAGGGCAGGACAGCTGTTCCATAGGTCTGTTCATCTTCTAGGTCTCTATTATGTCTCAGTGTGTTTTTGTGGATCAGGTCTGTGATTTTGCTTTTGTGGAAGCTGTTGGCTATCAGTACTTTGGTCAGGGTGCATAGTTCAGAGTTTATGTGTGTCTTGTCTGCCAGGCATTTGGTTCTGGCAATTAGTGTTTTGGCCACGGAGTTTATCTGTGCTGGGTGGTGGTGGGATTGGGTGTGGAGGTAGTGGTTGGTGTGTGTTTTCTTCTGATATATGGTGTGTCCTAGTGTGCCATCTGTTTTTTTTTTGTAGATTAGTACATCTAAAAAAACACTACAAAGCAGACAGAAGATATTAGAAACACCAATCAAGAAGAACACAGCAAATTCCAAGATCAATAAACACAGACCAAGACTCCCAACCAATCAGAATGAAGAAAAAAACCATTCTAACAAAGCATGAGATTAGCACCAAATTTAAAACAGAAACGGCTGTGAAAGCCTGACACACAGACAAACCCAATACACAAGCCTGATGATGGCAGATGAGACTCTGCTGAAACATCACTACAACTTTAAAACACACCCCAGCCAGCCACCCAGATGCAACCTAGCTTCCTAATAAACAATAGCTGGCCATTCACCCGAAGCCAAGCCACGCTAAAAGCCCCCAATACATGAAACACAATGTTGCCAGCTAATCAGGACAAAAAAACCCTACAAAACAGGCAGAAATTAGAAACACCAATCAATACCATGCAAAATTTGCCCAGCCACATACATTGGACAAACCAACAGGAGAATAAATGCTCGCATCACAGAACACAAGAATGCAGTCAGAAAAGAAGAAAAAACTTCCTCCCTTTTCCAGCACCTTAAAGCCACAGGACATGAAATTGATTTTGAGGAATCCAAACTTACCTCCAACACTGAACACTTCAACAAGAGAATAATTAGGGAAGCCATTGAAATAGAGAAACACCCCCATAACATGAATAAATGGGATGATACTTCCCGCCTACCAGACATCTGGAAACTAGCCCTAATCAACAAACGAGTCCCAGCCACGAAAACCAACACCGGACCCAAAATAACACATGATGCCACCACCAATCTCCCTCACCAGACTCAAACCCAAGCCCACCCCACAGACAAAAGGCAACCACCGTCCAGAAACCAGACCATAGCTGCAACTCCAGCTGCTACACCCCTCTCCAACCCCCAAACTAAGCAAACTGACACACGCTATAAACACATAGCCAGACCTCAAACTCGAGCCAAACCAAGGCCCAGAATGTCACATCACAGCCTTCCACCCAGGATACTACATCATGGAACTCAGGAGATTACAACACAAAACCTCAGGAGGTTGCAACACAGACAACGACCCAAGAGATAACAGCACAAGACCCAGGATGTCACAACAATAAAACTCAGAAGGTCATCACACAGCCCACTACCCAGGTAGCTAAAACACAAAAGGCTGAAGGACACACTGCCACTACCTCAGCCACACAAGCTCTTACAAAAAAGCCAACCAATCAGCAAATATCAACTCCATCAACCAATCAAGAAGCAACAACACAGCCAACAACACAGCCAACCAATCAGCAAACACCAATTCCATCAACCAATCAAGAAGCTACAACACAGCCAAAAACACAGCCAACCAACCCGCTTACAGCAGAGCCATCACACCACACCTCCCCTCCAGTATTTATAGAGAGAAGGCAGCTCAGATCACGCTTTGCTGGCACAAGCATGAAGCCGAAGACACCAGCCTGAAGATGGCGAGTGGGATCTCGTTGAAACGTTGCCAAGGTATTCTCAATCTTACATGGGACAAGACCCGAATACACCAAGACCTACATACCTTTACCCATGAAAATCTACGAATATATATATATATATATATATATATATATATATATATATATATATATATATATTATAGTTCAGTCCTCAGGGTGTTGCTGTGCACTCAGGCTGTTAATTGCCTGCACTTAAGTTCCAGCTGCCTACAACTGCTGTAGGCTCGAATCCCACCAGGCTCAAGGTTGACTCAGCCTTCCATCCTCTCGGGGTAGGTAAATTGAGGACCCAAGATTGTTGGGGGCAATTAGCTGACCTTGTAAAAATACCGCTTAGTAATAAGTAGGCATATGCAATGGAATGAAGGCTATTGCTGAGCACACTGGGTTGTATCCCAAAAATTGTAAGCTGCCCTGAGTCTCCGGAGAAGGGCGGCATATAAATGTAATTAAAAAAAATATCCAACCCTAGGGGGCAGTATTAATTTCCATTTCTTAGCCAAGCTAGCCAGCGTTGTTCAAAGACACTTCCATAATGTGGTCAGCATTACTATATGCTGAGGAGCACAGAACCTTCCCATCAAATTTATCTACTTGCATTTGCATGCCTTTAAACAGCTAGGTGGGCAGGAGCCAGGGCAAATAATAGGAGCTCACCTTATTGCACAGTGGTCGGGTCTTGAAACCAGGTTGTCTATATAGGGTCTCCTCCTCTATTTAAACTATAAATAGGGCAAAAGTCATGGGTTTCCAAGATTCAAAGCAGATTAAGAAAAAGGTATGGGCCTTTTTGTTTTCAGTTTATCTGCATTGAGAGTCTACTCATTTTTATCTTCTCAGTGAACAAGAGGAAATAGGCAATAAAATTCCCAGTAAAACATTATATTTAAAATCTTTATCAAACTAACTTTACAACTTTCTATGAAAAAAATGTTCCACTTATTCAGTGGATAAGTCCCTGGAAATAAAAAAACCAGAACAAATATTCTGTGTATCCAGTTCCTTGAAGTGAAAGTAACAAGGATGATTATTTGCATTAATGTTTGCTGCCAAAAGTGTTCAAGTAGAAAATGGGTAGACTAGCATTTAAAAGCCATATGCACGGTTGGGAATGAAAGTGCTTCTGTGAGAGAGGAAGAAAGTGAAAGTAGAGACATTTGGAAAATGGCAAAATCAGTAGTATTGATCTTTGGAACAGTCACTGGTACTAGAAATGCTATGAGTAAACACTGTCAAATGATATATATGTGAACCTAAGCAAAAAAAAAAGGATGCAGTGACATGTTTTATAAAACAGTTCCTATTGCTTTAGTTTAGTGAAGTAAACACACCATTTGTTAGCAGTCTCTGTGACAGTACATACAAATTTTCACAAAAGCAGTACTGCTATAGCATGACATATGTTTTATTCCTTTTGCATAGGTATCTCATAGCATAATGCATAAACAAAACTCAAACACTTGGAAATTGTGGAATTTGTCATTTGCCTCCTTGTAGAAACTGCTGCCAAAAATTTTCCCTATAGAAGCTTTGGTTGACCACTTTCTGAAATTTTCCACAAATCAATGATGCATTATTGTAACTAGGAAAGTATTCCAAATTTGAGACTGGGATGGTCTACAATTCAACACTTGAATATGTTGAAATGTTATATTTGCAATATTTACAAATATAACATAGGTACAGTATCTTTCAGTCACTGTTAGTACTTCTAATGAATTATAATATTGTTTAATTTATCAGGTAATGTTAATCATGAGTTTATAAAAAAGGAGACTGAAGGCTAACATTTGTCTTCAATTTCTTAAATTCTCTGAAAAAGATCTTCTAATTCATTACTTTCTGACTTCTATCTCTAGTTTACAGATTCTGGATGTCAGTAAACAGCAAAAGAAAGCAACATCTCTTGTGGTATCACAATACTTTGAATCCTAAAGAAATATTAAGTCATCATCATAGCTGCTGTGAAAACATGTCTATTCACAAAATACTTGCCACTAACATAGAGCCATTAAAAAAAGTGAAAAAAAATTTTTTACTTGGAAGCCGTCTGTAAAACCAGACAATAAATTATATTCCTTTGTCCTATTTTTGTTTGTTTGGCTTAGAATGGCACTGCTTTTGCCACTATATTACTGTTTACTTCCCCCCCAACTCCATCCCCAAGCTATTCTCTGAAAGTAAATTTTCATATCTATCTTACTGTATTATTTAATGTTACAAAAAGGCCAAGTGAGTGGTATGCGTATAACATATATTCAAAGTTGTTTATTTTACAGCATTCAAATTGCTTCTTCAGCAATTTAGGGGAGTGCTTTGATTTGTTTGCAGACCATTTGATAGCTAGCTTCTGTTCCAAATCTTCCTTTTGCTCTGTGATAATATATATGAAATACAAAATGAGTACTTGCAGTGTAAGCCATTTTTGAAATTTCAGAGGTATCTAGTTAAAAGCAATTATGGAGTTTGGTCTATAGTTCTTGTGCTTGTGGTTTTTGCAATAAATAATGCTGCTGGTAGCTGTATGCTCTTTGCTTTATATGTAAACAATAGTAAATCAAGAAGAAATAGCCTGATGTACAATGTTATTTGGGAGTATGTGTCCAGCCATTGAATTACAAATAAATATATGTATTTATTTAGTAAAACATTTTGTGGATTTCTGTGTGCAATGTACAAATAAAGTTAAAATACATTAATACAATAAAATACCAAAACCATATAATCATGAGACACAAGCAAACAAGGCAGCAAATATTATAGATGAAAACCACCAGTTAAAGTGCCTTAGTAAATGAAAAAGCCCTTGGGCCAATGGCAAATCACTTGCAACATTGCTACCCTTTGTACCTTCATAAGGTACAAAAGTAAATATACTTGCTTGATACTCAAGCTGTTTAAAATGTAAATATGATCGTTAGTAAATTGAATTTTTTTGAAATAACATAAAAAGCTTCTTTATAATCACTGTAGTGTGATTGCTCTGAATCCGGGTCTAGCTTGTGGGAGACTTTAATGTCTTCAATGATAGTCAAGGATGTACTGAATTACTGCAGTTCAGTCAAGAAGGTGCTAGGTCATGAACTAGATTATCTATACCCAGGATTGATTATAAATGGCAAACTGCCACTAAAATACTCTTTGAGGTGAAACAGAAAATGTTGGACCAAATCTCAAGGTGAATACCAGAAAAAATGTACATTCAGATTTTAGACTGCATAGGTTTCAGATTCAATTTATCAGTTGTTACCCAACCCTTTATTAGTTGCACAGATGGTTCAGCATCACCACAGCTTAACCAGACACAGGATGCTATCAATGTATTATTGATTATCTTATTCATCTCAGAGGTTTTGTATAATTGTTAAAGAAAATGGGAATGAAATAAACTTTTGCATAATCTTACAGTTTTGGGGGATTGAGATAATCGATCTAACATTGTTTCTGAAAATAACCCAGATATAAAAGCAGAATCATGGCAAAATTGGCTTCTTACACAAGGCCCTTAAACTCAACCCATAGTTAATATTAACAAAATTTGTAGTCTGTTTACTCATGTTCTCGTGACTAAAATTATTCATCAACATAGAATACAATATTTCAGTAAATTTGTAACCTACTGTTAAAATATTGCTAAATATGAAGTTTAAACTTTTAAAGGATCTATTGTGCAGTACTTGTTTTATCACAATGTATATTGGGTGCAATGATGGAAAAACAACTGAAGTACAGATTTGTAAAAACAAAAATTATCAGGTTTAAAAGTTGCATTTTCAAAAACAGTCCCTTTCTTCACAGTTTTCCTTTTCAGCCTTAAGAACCTTATAAACATGTAAACATAGAACTGCGGGTCACAGTAAGATTCTTTCCCTAACCAATGGGCTAAGGTGTTACCACAGAAATTCTGGCATAGATATATCTTTCTTAGGGGACTTCATTTTGCATTAAAACTTAATTAGTTTTAATTGGTCTATTATTTTAATTAAATTCTCTGTTTTGATTTTGTTCACTGCTCAAAGTTTCAAGCATAGATGAATGGCCACATACATGGGATAAATAAATAGATAAACAAAAATTTACAGACTAGAGGTGAAAAAAGACTAACTGAACTCTAATTCCTAGTTTGGTACATACATGAAAGAATGCAGCACATAAAATAAAACAAAAAATTATCACAAGCAATTTAAAATAAGGCATGGTGTCTACTAATGAAAAATCATGAGGCTTAGCTAACTAATTGCCAATTGTTTTAATTGTTTTAAAAACTGTTCTCAGTTTTTAGGTCAGGGCTTTCCAGGATATTTTGTAGGGCAGACAATGTAGCTTCTAAGGAGACAAGTAAGAGTGCCTTTATAAAATATCCTGTAGGTAGTAATAGAAGTCCTTATTTGGGATAAGTTTAAGTCAAATGGAAATCATCTCTGGATGTCCATTCAATAAGTCTTTGGTTGGGACTTGACAGGCACAATGTTTATTTGTTTATTTAATTAACTTATGTTCCACCATTATTTTTATAAACATTTCAAGGTGGCAATCAGATCTACTATTCTTCCCCTCCTCCTATTTCCCCCACAACAACAACTCTAGGCTGAGAAAGAGTGACTAGCCTGAGGTCACCCAGTTGACTTTCATGAAACTAGGAGACCATAATTCATGGTCTCCTCGTTTCTCTCCTGGTGATTTAATCACTGGACCAAGCTGGCATTTCCTCAGCTATAGTTCCCAACCTGGACCAATTCCTGAGGTTTAAGAATTCCTATCCAGCATAGACATTATTGAAAAGTTGCCAAAGCCAGTAAAGAAGAATGTTTGTAGCTCAGGGTTGAAATGAGGGGTCCTTGGTGCTCTCTGAGCTTGCTAATTTCTTTATGATGTTACCTAGTTAAGGCAATGAAACGTCTGCAAGAAAACAAGCAAGTTCAGAGAGCGCTAAAGACCCCTCAGCTTGCAAAGCTGGGAACATAGGTGAAGCGAATTGGTCTAGTAAATCTACATCCATCAGAAAACATGAACTATTTGAACCAGAAACTCTTCAAAGCATTAAAACATCTTTTGGACTGCACAAATTTTAAGGGATACAAATTAATTGGATCAATTAAAGTAGTAATTACACAAGTTCAACTGATGCAATTTACTGTTAGCAGTGCTGATTATATAGCACCATAAGCACCAGATTACAAAATAGTGGTTGAGTAAGACAGGGAGGAAGGAAGAAACATTAGTTTCTGGGATTACATAGAACCCACTTGGTTTTTCTCCCTATCATGATACAGATGGAAGGAAGGAAGGAAGGAAGGAAGGAAGGAAGGAAGGAAGGAAGGAAGGAAGGAGATCTACCTGCCTTCTCCTTTTAAGACATTAAAAACATCTGGAATATCATTGCAGGGAAACATAGAAGTGAGTTTCAGTTCTTAGTCCAACACTGTGCTTTTCCCATATTTTAACAAAACAAACAACCCCTGCCCCCAATGCTTAACTGACATCTACCTTTCTTATATAGTATACTATCTCTGTATCCCCCTCACCCTTCTCTCTCACACACATAAACACAGTATACACACACACATAATAATTATCAAAATTTCACCTGCTCTTCTAAGAGCACAGGATATCTCCCAATCCTCTCAACTCAGTCTTCATTGTCACATGGCTGAATACGTCATATTGAGTGCATGAATTGTCAATAGCATTGGGGTGATGATTTTGTGGAAATATCCCTATGATCGCCAAGAAATCATAGCTGAGCTGTCTAAGATGAGTCCAGCAGGAATATTGAGATTGAATTAAAATATGTATTCATGAACTGAAAATTTATTGCAGTGAGTTAGACTTGTTCCAGAACATAAACTATAGTGAATTTGCTCAACTGAAAGCCATATATTCACTTTTTCCCTTTGTAGCAATCTCCGAAAAGTGATTTATTGTGCATTAAGATTCTTTTTCTTCAAACCCTACCTCAAAACACATCTTATCACTGTTTTTTTACTAAGACTCTTAATCCTCTTTACCAGCTATAGCCAAGTTTTATTTATATATAACAACATTTTGCACATTCATTTGTCTATACATTTTTGAAAATGCATGTTTATATACTTACCTTGGTCATTCCTACTACTGGTTATGTAAAAATAATGAATTCTTTGAGAGCAGGGTTATTATTAATGTCCAATTTAACTGTGTAAAGTTCAATATAAATTGAAATATGCATGTAAATACATTCTCTTTCTTCATCCTGATCATCTACATTAGACAATATGGTAAATCAGCTATTATAATTATGACAACGTGCTTGCTTTGGCAGCATATATACTAAATTATGACAATAAACACAATTTTAATGAAAATGTCAAGATTGTGTATTTACGCTATACATCTGGTGTGTTAGTTTTGTCCTTCAAATTTTCAGTGTATAGGATCAGTTTATACGTTTAAGACATGGGGAAAACACAAGCAAAATCTGTGTTAATGATTTATTTGTTTTATTGATGCTTTTTCTTATGAAAAGAAAATGAAACTTTAGTATTGATTTCCTTGTTTTTAAAAATCTTAAGTGCATAAACTGGGGAAAGTGGAGTTCTACAGGTTCTTGTAACATCTTACATGAGTTCTTCCAGCAAAAAGAGTTCAAACACATTGCTAATTAAACTCCAGAGAATTTTTTTTAAAGACATCTTTATGTAGAGAACATTCAAAATCTCCTCTAAGGATCCATATTAAACAGAACATGACAGAACATAAAAAGGAACAAGCTCCTTAGGCAAACAAATTACAGGTATGGGGCATGTCCAAATGACCTCTTGGTCAAACTAATTATTCTGACATCCAAGAAGAAAAAGAATTAAATAAAAAAGAATATTACTATGAACAGAATATCTCAGAGAGTTATTTTAAAGGCTTTATATCTAGTTATTGCCTGGAGCAGAGATGACCTAGTTATCATGTTCCAGCTATCTATATTAGCACTCAACATTAACTTTAGGAAAACAGGCAGTTCCCATTTACTAATCATATAAATTTTTGACAGCACTGCAGTACCTGCTGGATTTCTTAGTTCTGTAGCAGAGCTAAAAGGGCGTCATGTGGGACTTCTGAAAATGTCTGATACCATGTGAATTTGGCTTTTATGTGACATCTAAAAAATGAAGCAGACTTTTCTAACAATTTTCACTTTCAGCTTGCTCTTTGCTTGCACATTAATTCCCTTTCTCCCTCGCTCCCGTTTATATCTTCTACTTTTTAAACATACACAAAGTAAATGATATATCTGTCAATGCTGGAAAATATGCTTTGCAAAGCATTTATTTGGGTCACATACAATATAATGTCAAGGAATATTTTCAGATGAGGAATTAACAAAAAGCTACAATATTATTGCTGACTTTTGAAAATGAATATTGTTAAAAGAACAGATGAATTATGTTCTTGGAAGTAGACATTACACTTAGCATTAGCTTTTTTCTTTTGTCATTTCTGTTCAGATAGTAATACAAATGCACAGACAGATTTAAGGTCTGTGTATGGAAAGTGACTGCTCTTATTGAAAATTTAGTAAGATCTTATAAAGACAGAATATAAGAGATGATTATTATACAGTAGTTGGTTTATTATAATTTCATTTTCATTTTCTGAATTTTACAATTAAAAATCTCATCTATTTGCTCAATTAATTTCTAGAATTGCTTATGAAAGATTACACCTGAGCAAATTAGGGCAATAATGATAGGGAGATTTGTGGTGCAAGTTGAATATATGTGAATTAACAATCAGTAATGATATAACTAACAATGGCATGCTTATTTGTTAAATATCTCCAGCCAGTAGCATATTACAAGTTACACACTTTTATATCAGCCACTAATGAGCATAAGTTTGTTCCATACAAATTTTTGATCCAGGCAATTGGCATTTGATCCAGGCCCAGATTATTTATCCAAAGCTACCCTTTTGTCATGCATAGAAACTTGGCAAGGAGAAGAAAATTGTTTTCCTTGTCCTCAGGTTCACTCAGGCTTTTAAAAACTATTGATGGTGCAACATGAAATTTTGTAAAACCCACTTTCTATTGTTAAGTACAGTGAAGAGTAATTAATAGCAATAGCACTTAGACTTACATACTGCCCCACAGGGCTTTGTAGAACTTTCTGAGTGGTTTACAAATGTCAGTAGATTGCCCCTAACAATCTGGGTCCTCGTTTTACTAATCATGGAAAACTGGAAGACTTAATCAACCTTGAACTGGTCAGGATTGAATTCCTGGCATTAGGCAGAGTCAGCCTGCAATACTGCATTCTAACCACTGTACCACCACAGTTCCCAATTACTGGAGGGGGAAGAACAACATTTCTATGGTTTTCAGCAATTTTTGGAAACCCACCCATTAAAAAAATTGAGTTTTTTAAAGAAGTCTTCATTGGTATAAATATAATTTTTTTAAAAAGTCCTGGTGTTCTGTCATGAGTATTTAAATTATCTGAAAGGATATAACATAGAAAGAGGTCATGACATGTTCTTGCTTATGTCTAAAGTACAAAATACAAAATAAGGGATTCCAACTGAATGGAACCATTTCTTAATGGTAGAAGCCTTTTAACAGTAGAACAGTTGTAGGCTGTCCCTTTCTCTAGATTTGAAAAGGATGTTCAATAGGAATAGCACTTAGACTTATATACTGCTTCACAATGCTTTACAGCCCTCTTTAAGTGGTTGACAGAGTCAGCATATTGCCCCCAACAATCTGGGTCCTCATTTTACCGACCTCAGCAGGATGGAAGGATGGAACCTGAGCTGGTGAGATTCAAACTGCCAAACTTCTGGCAGCCAGCAGTCAGCAGAAGTAGCCTGCAGTACTGCATTCTAACCACTGCACCACTACAGCTCTTGTTCAACATAATAGTCTCAATGGACCTTTCTAAATAAATATTTTTATGTTATTTGGTATATGTCTGGTTGGAGGCTTTATAAAATAGTTTTGTAATAATTTCTTAACACTAGATTAGAAGCCAAAGGAAATAATTACATTGAGATGTCTAACTTTATAAAGGATTAATTTGAATATTAAGATACATAACCATCAAAAATAACAGCATCCAACCTTAACGAAGTAGTAAGCTGCCAGTAGAGTGACACCTTTAGTTCCATTACAAATAGATATGCATGACCCCATTGCTGCTTCCCAACAAACCTAATGCAAACACTAGGAACATTGTCACACACTTGAGCTTATGCTAAAAATGTAGGCTAATTGTATCAGAAAATTCAAGATAGTGATAAGAAAAAATAATCTTTGTCTTGTGAACTCTAATGTATTTTAACAGTTATTTCCTTAATAACAGAAAGTTAACTATCTTGATCAGAACCATTAAGAGAAATCATAGTTCGCTGCCTCCTGACTAATTTTGTGGACATCACTGTTTTCTCCCTGGAAAAGGAGGAAGAAATCACTGAGAGAAGAGGGGGAAAGGCTAAAACTGCAGTAAATAATCACAGAGGAAAATGGAAAATCAAGAAAAATAGCTTCACAACTTTTTAATGTGTGTGTATGTGTAAATGGATGGATGTATATGCTCATATATCATATCATACCACATCATATCATATTCATCTGAAAAATAATTCCTATCAGGAAAACAATTTGCAATTTCTGCAAAGATCCAAAACTGGTAAAGTGCTTGTATGATTGGACATATAACCCATAACCACAGTATTGGGTCTTGTCCAGAGAACAAAACTGAACAGGGCTTCAATATTATTTCAGCTTTTTCTACGTAAAAGCATATAATGACTTCATGTAAACTCCTAGTAGATTTGCTACAAATTGAGCATGCTTTTTTTTCAAGTGCTTTCAGTAATGTTCCATGATTTTTTTTAAAAAATGACTTTTTGCTATAGGAATTGAAATAAATAGCTTCAAGCATTTTTAGAATAGTTTAAAGGTTCTGCTGTAACTGAAACTAGTATGAACTAAATTCAGGATGACAAAGAACTGCAAGAGTAATGTTGCATTTGAGATGTTCTTTGGTGAACAGATTGCCTTTAAATGAATGAGTACTTTTATTTTAACTTTTCTATTTCTCTGCCACTTATTGCTCCTTATTTTACCTAGCCTCTGGCTTCTAGTTGAAAATTTGGAACAGTAAAAAGCATCACTTAGCAGCTTGCATTATTATGTAACAGTTTTATAAAGAACACCAGAAAAATTCTAAATCCTGAAGAATTGATACTTAACAATGTGATGAAGAATCATAACAATTTACTGCATATGTCACATCAATCATTTTTTATGCATATATGTTAAAGATTTCATGGTAAGGTCTATCTTATGAAATATTTTGTCACTAAATATAGTAATGTTAGGATTCAGTGTGATCTGGTAGTTTCCCTAACTTTGAAATGTTATAGAAACGCACATGAAAGTTGTTTTGATATTTGAACCTGTTTTGAAGATTAGTTGGAAGTTAATATGAAAACTTAATTTTTGAGTGGAGGGCAGTGATGTCACCAAAAGCTTTGAAAAAATTCTTGATGAAGTGCATTTCACTTAGATCTCGAGGTAGTCCAGAAACTAAGGGCCCCCAAGAGTAGTAGCTCTATATTTTAAGGTTCAATGGACATGATCTTGCACTATTGAAAGTACTTCTCTCCTTTCCTTTTATTCTTTGGAAAACTAGAGTCAGTCTCTTCTGAAATGTTTTTCATTTCTCTCTCTTTCTGTGGGCTGAAATACTTTTTAGATGTCAGTTGTCTCTCCCTATCTCCCACATTCATTCTCACATGCCAATACAATTCTACAATTGAGGAAAAAATCTAATATTTCGCAAGAAGAGTACTCCACTCCTCTACTCACAATAGAATTCCTTATGCACCCAGGCTTGAAATTTGGGGCTTGGACAATCTGGAACTGTGCTGCCTGCGGTCCGATCTAAGCATAGTACACAAAATTGTCTGCTACAACGTCTTGCCTGTCAATGACTTCTTCAGCTTCAACCACAATAATACATAGGCAAACAATTGATACAAACTCAAGGTAAACCACTTCAAACTCGATTGCAAAAAATATGACTTCAACAATAGAGTGGTCAACGCCTGGAACACTCTACCTGACTCTGATGTTACAGCCTCAAACCCTCACAGCTTCAACCTCAAACTGTCTACTGTGGATCTTACCCCATTCTTAAGAGGTCCTTAAAGGGGGAATGCATAAGTGCATCAGCGTGCCTATTGTCTCTGTCTTACTGTCCCCATTTATCTGTATTTACTTCCTTTGTTCATGTTTATGTTCATAACTATGCTTGTTATCTTGCACATGTTTGACAAACAAATAAAAATAAATAAATAAAATGACTGCAAAATATATCTGTAATTTTATTTATTTATTTATTATTTATTTATTAATTTGACTTGTATGCCGCCCCCTCTCCTAAAGGACTCGGGGCAGCTCACAGATAAAAACAATACAATAGATTAAATTAGCTAAAATAGAATTAAATTACAACAAGCCAAATTAAACTAAAAACCCATTAATAAATTTAAAATAAAACCCATTCCCCAAGGAGTCAGCACAGCCCAGCCTGTTCAAATAACCAGGTTTTTAGGTCGTGTCGGAAGGTGCGGAGGTCAGGGGCCAGGCGGAGTCCCAGAGGTAGTTGGTTCCAGAGAGCGGGAGCCGCTACAGAGTAGGCCCTCCCCTGGGATACCGCCAACTGACACTGAGTCACAGATGGCACCCCGAGAAGTCCCTGCCTGTGCACTCATACAGAGCAGTTGGTATTCGATGCTGGCAGTAGACACTCCCGTAAATAACCCGGACCCATGTCTTGTAGGACTTTGAATGTTAATGCTAGAACCTTGAATCTCATCCGGAGGGCAACTGGTAGCCAGTGCAGCTCACACAGGAGGGGTGTAATATGGGAGTACCGGGAAGCTTCCATCACAACCCACGCAGCCGCATTCTGCACCAGCTGAAGCCTCCGGATGGTATGCAAGGGCAGTCCTAAATAGAGAGCATTGCAGTAGTCAAGCCAGGAGGCAACAAGTGACCGTGTGCAGGGCATCTCGGTCCAGATATGGGCACAGCTGGCGAACCAGCCGAACCTGGGCAAATGCCCCCCTGGCCATGGCTCCCACCTGCTCCTCCAACCTGAGCCATGAGTCCAGGAGGACCCCCAAGTTCCATGCCCTGTCCATGGGGGGCAACACCTCTCCCCCCATGACCAAAGATGGAATCTCCTGACTGGACCGAGATGTCGGTATGCACAACCACTCTGTCTTGGCTGGATTGAGCCGAAGCATGTTCCTGTCCATCCAGATCCGTACCGCATCCAGACAACGGGATACCATGGAGAGGGCATCACTGATGTGACCTGGGGTGGAGATGTATAACTGCGTATCATCAGTGTACTGATGATACTTCACCCCAAAGCCATGGATGATCTCGCCCAGTGGCTTCATATACATGTTGAACAGGAGGGGCGAGAGAACCAACCCCTGAGGGACCAAACAAGTGAGAGCCCGTGGTGCCAACCTCTGCCCCCCTGCCAACACCGATTGTGAGCAACCCGAGAGGGAGGAAGAGAACCACTGCAATACAGTACCTCCCACTCCCAACCCCCCGAGACGCTGCAACAGGATACCATGGTCGATGGTATCAAAAGCCACTGAGAGGTCTAACAGGACCAGGACAGAGGAGAAACCCCTGTCCCGAGCCCTCAGGAGATCATCCACCAGTGCGACCAATGCCGTCTCTGTGCTATACCCGGGCCGGAAGCCCAATTGGTATGGATCTAGGTAGTCTGCTTTCTCCAGGAAAAGCGGAAACTGCTGAGCCACCACACTCTCAACAACCTTTGTTAAAAAGCGAAGGTTGGAGACTGGAAGTTGTTCAATTCGGCTGGGTCCAGGGCAGGCTTCTTCAGGAGAGGCCACACCACCACCTTTTCAGGGTGGCAGGGAAGGCACCCTTTCTTAATGAAGCATTGACCACTGCCCGGAGCCAGCCACTCGTGACCTCCCTGGAGGCATAAACCAACCAGGAAGGGCACGGGTCCAACAAACATGGACTTGGGTGGCTCAGGCTGTTAATTGCCTGCACTTAAGTTCCAGCTGCCTATAACTGCTGTAGGCTCGAATCCCACCAGGCTCAAGGTTGACTCAGCCTTCCATCCTCTCGGGGTAGGTAAATTGAGGACCCAAGATTGTTGGGGGCAATTAGCTGACCCTGTAAAAATGCCGCTTAGTAATAAGCAGGCATATACAATGGAATGAAGGCTATTGCTGAGCACACTGGGTTGTATCCCAAAAATTGTAAGCCGCCCTGAGTCTTCGGAGAAGGGCGGCATATAAATGTAAACATGTGGTGGAACTCAGTCGTTGCATAATCCTGTTCACTTCATCCTCAGAAACAGGATCAGACTCAGTCCAGATTGCATTGGCCAGACCACTTGCATCCCCGGGGTCAGGCCCCTGCATACTAGAGTTCAGCCCTTCTCGGATCCGAGCAATCTTATCCTGCAGGTATTGTCCAAATTCCTCAGCTCTGCCCTGCAAGGGATCCACCACTGCCCCCAGATGTATTAGGGAGCGGTAACCCCAAACAGGCGGCTGCACCTGCAGATGCTATGAGAGCGGAGAAGTAAGCCCTCCTTGCCGCTCTCACAGCTACCAGGTAAGTCCTAATATAGGCTCTTAGCTGGGCTCAGTCAGAACCGGAGTGGGTCAACCTCCATCTGCTCTCTAAGCCCCTTCTCCGATGCTTCATCTCCTGGAGCTCCCTGGTATACCAGGGAGCCACCCGGGATCTGCGCCGGGTAAGGGGCCTCATGGGGACAACTCTGTCGAAGGCCCCCATCACCGCCTGTTGCCAGGCGGCTGTCAGGGCCTCAGCAGAGCTGTGGGCCAAGGATGTAGGAAAGAACCCCAGTTCCGCCTGGAACCTCTCTGGGTCCATTAGGCACCTGGGGCAGAACCATCTAGATGGCTCCTCATCCCAGCAGTGTGGGGTAGCTTGATGGAAAACCAGCCATAGGAGATAATGATCTGACCATGGGACAGGATGGACAGTAAAATCACCATCCCCCAGACCATTTCGCCACTGCTCCGAGACAAAAACCAGGTTGAGCATGTTGCCCCCCTCATGAGTCGGGCCATCGATCACCTGAGTCAGGCCCATGGCCGCCATGGAGGCCATGAATTCCTGGGCCAGGCCCGATGACGCCCCAAGGGAAGGCAGGTTGAAGTCACCCAGAACAATGAGCTCAGGGAACTCCACCGCCACCCCCTAGATGGCATCGAGAAGCCCAGGCAGGGCAGATGCTACATAGCTGGGGGAAAGGTATGTAAGCAGCAAGCCCACCCGACTCCCTGACCCGCTCCTCAGGAGGAGGGCCTCACACCCGCCTATCTCCAGAACAGGGACCTCCCTTGGAATCAGGGTTTCCCGAATAACAACAGCCACCCCCCCACCCCTTCCCTGGGTTCGTGACCAGTGCAACACCCGAAAACCTGGGGGGCATAACTCAACCAGAGGGACTCCACCCTCTGGGCCCACCCAGGTCTCAGTGATGCAGGCCAGGTCCGCAGCCTCCTCCTCAATTACCTCACGGAGGAGGGTTGCTTTGTTAGCCACGGACCTGGCATTAAAGTACACCAGTCGGAGCCCAGGGGTCCTAGATCCTGGGCCCCCAGGAAGTTGGTCGGAGCACATGACCATATGAAGACACTGGGGTCGTGCTCCCCTAACATGATGTGGCCCCATGCCTCGTCATCCCCTGCCGAGCCCAACCACCCTGGAAATCATCGCTCCCACTCTCCCCTCTGGGGCCCTGGCCCCCCCCCCCCACCATGATTCTGCCCTGGGCTATGCTGAGTCCCATCCTCACCCCCTTCCCTAGCCCCCTTAAAAAGTGATCTAAAAACCTAATCAAAGAAGCCCCAGAAACCCTCTTGTTACCCCTCCCAGGACCCCAGCCCCCACCTGCATCATGCCATCTCTCCGGGTTCCATAACCCATCCTTGAGATAGGCCGTTGAAAGTCCAGTGGGCCAGACCCAAGAGAGAGGGGACTCCCTCGAGGTCTGTAAGTCTGCCAAAGAATAAGTACGGATCTTATGAGGATGTAACATAAAGGTGTAGCATAGAGGGGGGTGGTCGAATGATGGAACGATGGTCCAAATATTAATTTTGTTTGAGCCTTATGTATGAACTAGCTGGATCCCTGTGCTTCACTATGAAACTATGAGATTGGGCTTAGTTTTGGGGAGGAAAATAAGGCAAAAAAAATTCTGGCTCTACCTACCATCATCTACTGGTATTCATCTGGCTAGCGTCCTGTCAGTGTGTGAGAGAGTTGAGAGCTGTTTGGAAACTGAAGCAGTATTTGCTGTATGAGCAAGAAGGAGACAGCAAGGAGCCTGTGCGTGGCTTAGCTCAATTGTTCTGTACTAAAGCTGGTTGCTGCTATGAAACTGAAACTAAAACTCCTCTCCTCTGCTTGTGTTTTACATTTGGAACATATTTGTTTTCAGGTGGGGAGGGTGAGTAGAACTCCTTAGCATTAGAGCATGTTAATAATAATATACAAAATACTAATGATCTGATGGTATTTCAAAAAATCCTTTCTTAGTGAGTACTTAGAAGCCAAGAGGAACATATGTGCCAAATTTCAAGTTTGTAAGCTTTACGGTTCTGGAGATTTTGTGAGGATGCGTGAGTGGTATTTCACTTTTATATATATAGATATAATACAACATAGGCCAGGGAACTATACGCACTGGCCCAATCCTCTCCATCCCTTATTTTGCAATTTAAGAGGTAAAGGTGTGAAGGTTGCTTCTGCAGATCACTAATAAATCAGGGTCACAAATGAAAAAGGTGATCAGTGGTAAGATGAAGTTGATCTGTTGTGCACCAAATTGAATTTATGTAATTGGAAATGTTTAATAGATGTCTATGTTAAAAAAACTAAGCTCCTTTTTAGATAGATGCTGTATCTGAAATTGCCTAATACTTTGGTTACAGATTCATATAGAAGCAGAAAATAGCCCATTTTAGCTACTAAATTCTAAGTGCTCACATATGGGTATTTTGGATAAGCTACCACAGTCTGCCAGTGATGCTCTAATAATGTCAGGTCCCCTGCAGCATTGTCATGTTCTATGCATATGTTTGCAAGAAGAAAAAAACTTTGGCTTCCATGTGAGCCAGAACACTGCATGACTGGTATTCTGGTTATATTGAAACCAGTATGTTTTTTTTCTTGTAGATATTTGCAGTATAAAGCTCTTGACTTCAGGAAACACCAGAATAAAATAAGGTTATTTGCAGACATTGATATGTTTTCTTCAAAGTCTTCATAAAAAGAAAATGAGGTGATAGTACAGGTAAAATAAACTTTATATTGACACCATAGATTTCTATGTAGAGAGTAATTTTAGCTATGAATTGGTGAAAATGTTTTAGTAAATTTTATTTTTCTCTCTAGCAATAATATTAAAAGAAGTTTGTTGAAATTTGTGATATCATCTAGCACAAATATTTAGCTCCTTTGAAAAATGCTGAATGTTCAATTACTTTTCCTCTGTCACTTTAGATTTCACAATCCTAAGGTTCATCACTCAACCCTGTATAAGTATGTTTTGAGTATCTTTGATACCATTAAGTCTTAAAGTTCCACTCATCATAATTTCCATAATTCTTAAATGTATAGACTTCTTGCCTCGGACACTGATATGATGTATACCTATTGCATATATATTCTCATCCCTCTAATAAGGGGGTTTGTTTACACAAGAATTCCTGCATCTTCCTGAAATATTCCAAATTGTAAATGAGACCCAAATAAACATGGACTCAAATTACATTCCTGGACTTATATACTCCTAGTTATCACTTACTTTCAAATACATATGGATAGGATTATTCAACTGTTTTTATTCAGAAAAAAAGACTGAAGACTGAGTTTTGTTGGAAAATTACTGTGGGTAAATTCCAATTTAGTTTGCACCCAACATATTTTCAAGAAGTCTTTATTATTTAAATGAGAACAAGAATACATGCCACTCAACATAGCTAGCAAAATATAGCTTGATGCTATTTATGGAACATCAACAAATAATAAAACAGTTAAATTGAGGCAAAACATAGGGAATAAGATAAGAACACAGAAAAGATGTATTTATCTGGAAACATCACTGTAGGTAGTTAATATGGACAGTTCCACAGGAAGTGGTTACTTTGGCCTTTGATTATTCCCTTTTATGTGCATAACAGTAGCAGTATAATGATGAAAAGTTGGACAGTAAACTATGGCTAATCTATCTGCACCCAGAAAATAAACTGATAGACATGAATGGTATATCCAGTATGAAACAATACATATTTAGTGCCATACCTCTTCTCTTCCAGACACAATTCTGCTGCAATCAGATCTGGGAAAAGACCACAACTGACAATCATCAAATTCGTAGGAATTACTTTATAAAACCAATGCATCTTTACCACAAAGGAACAATCATTCTGAAAAATAAATCATGCAGCAAATGATAGAAGCACTTTGAGCTTGCCAGAGGCGATGAGATGATTCCTAATGGATTTAAATCTACTCCCTTGTTAATAAAGGATGGAAGTATACAAACATTTTACAGGTGCAGTCAGATGGTGTGCAGTGCACAATTAAGCATTATATTTTCTCATGAAATCTGGCTCACTGTGTTCTTTGTTGTGGAAAATTAAGAAAAAAGGTATGAGAGAAAACATCACCTGGGAGTCATCTTAAAGAAGTAAACAATAGACTTGCTTAGTCAGCAACTAGAACCTTAATAAACAACAGAAATTACAAAGGGGTCTGAGCCATTTGTATGATTCATAAAATGTCTTTTACAGAGAATTTCACAAAATGTGGGAGCAATAAAATTTAATAGAATCTATGCCTTGAGGTAGAGGGAAGAGGTCAGGTACTTTGTAATTATAAGTCTTGCAGCAAGTCTATCTGAAGACAGAATAGGGGGTCACTTCAGAATTTTTTCTCTTTGCTTCTTCTTACTTCTTCTTTTAAATTCCTAGCACTTAAAGCTATACAATTTCCTTGACTTTCAGTGCAAGGCAGTAAACTTTTAAAACCTGTTTAGAAAACGCTGCTTCACACTAATGAGTTCTCAATGTAACTGGGAATTAGTATTCTGAAGATATATCTGCCAGGGAACACTGCACTCTCAATTGAAGCCCTTGCTTTTAGACAGAAAAGGGTCGTTTTTGTCTAATTCTTTATCACAGAAAGACTGAGTTTCAGACAAGATCAAGAAAACATGATAAAATCTGTAATAGTCGTTTGTTCTGAATATATTTAAATGTTTTAATCAAAATATTAATAGCATATACTGTATTTATTGAGAACCAAAGAAAATCAAGGATATATTACCTGGATTTACATTGTTAAAATTCAATAATTAGACATCACATCCATCCCGAGGCAATTTGGATATGATTTTGCCCAAGATTTAACTTGCTTTGTCTTTTCCAAACAATTGATACATGCAAACATTTATATATAATGTAATGTATATGTTACACACACACACACACACACACACACCCTCTCTGGAAATGGAAAGCAATAAAAAAGAAAAGAATTCCCATCTGATTAGATTATGAATGGGCAGTCTTTGACTGAGACAAGTATGTAACCTGTGAGGTTTCTTTTCTAAATGGTGATATGTCAGTTTGAAGGCTAGTAGTATAGTTTTCATGCTTTTGCTCACTTAAAACAATGGGAATCTCCTTTGTCAATTTTCAACATTATTGCAGGTCTTTAAACAGGTCTTTAAAAGGGGGCACAGGGCTGCATCTTGTCCTGAAATTACTAGTACCCTATGTCTTACAAGTTATTTATTTATTTATTATTTGCATTTTCTTGATTGGTAACATAGAAAAGATAGAATTCATTACTTATCTCATTCCCAGACTGGATGACATCCTTTCAGGGATTCTCTTCTCCATGAAGCAACTCTACATGTGTTGCTATTCTTTCTTCTGAGCAAAGAGAGACTAGCAAAGGAAACAAAGTTAAGCATTTATTTGTCTTCTGCTTCCTGTGACAAGCAACTATGGTCTTCATTTTTCATACAGATAATATGTGGAAGAGGCACTAGTTGAAAGCAGTGAAAGTGTGATCATTCAGGGTCATTTATCTTAATATATATAGTATTATGAAATTCCATGTGACTAGCATAACTGTGTGTGGAACCAGTACTGGAAGATGTTCTATAGCAAATAGTTTTTTAAAAATACGAATATTTATCAGTGAAACTTCAACTCATGAATTCACAAAATTCCATGTAAAATCTCTTTTAAATCAACCTTAATTCCTGATCATTTATGGGCATGTCCATGTGGCTTTCCAGAGTGGAGTCCTTGATGCTTTCTGAGCTTAGTTATTTGCCCATCGATATTTCATTAGATAACTAGATAACTTCATCAGTGCTAGTAAATTTGCTTCCTATTTACATACAATAGGTTTCCCTAGTGTTGATGCAGATAGGATTTTCTCCTTGGTATTTCCTAGTATTGTATTCTTAGGTATTGGAATATGATAAAAACACTGCTTGATTGATTCTTATGCTAATCCCTGCTTGTTTGGGTAGCAGTTACTGGGGAAGATGTGGAGAGATTACTGGGGTTTGCTTCCTTCTTAGATTTTTACTGTCTATTGAAAGGTGTGCAAATGTTGTATTGATGGCTGATTTATCTGAATGCCAAGCTTCCAGGAATTCCCTAAGGTTTTGGCTTTTTTTAAATTCACATTTATATACCGCCCTTCTCCAGAGACTCAGGGTGGCTTACAATCTTTGGAGCACAACCCAATGCTCGCAATAGCCTTCCTTCCATTGTATATGCCTGCTTATTACTAAGCAGCATTTTTACAAAGTCAGCTTATTGCCCCCAACAATCTTGGATCCTCAATTTACCTACCCCGGGAGGATGGAAGGCTGAGTCAACCTTGAGCCTGGTGGGATTCGAGCCTGCACTAATTGCAGGCAGCTGGAACTAAGTGCTAGGTGTTTAACAGCCTGCACCACCAAGGCTCAATATAGCCTGGTCTAGAATGCTTACAGTTTCCCCATTTACACTATGGTTGAGTCCATCTATGTGCTGTGAAATCAAGGAGTTTTGTTCATTCCTTCTGGATATACTCAAAGGTGCTTTTTTAAAGGGCAACTGGAGCTTTTTTTTTTCTCAAAAATATGTTACTTCTTATCCAGTTGCCTTTTGCAAAAGCACCTTTCGGACAACCTTGGATGACTGAGAATCTCCAAAGACATTCCTTCTGGCTGCTGATAGATGTTCATAGATGTGCTCTGCTAGACTTCTGCCTGCCTGTCCTACATAGAAGTTGTTGCAGCAAACACTGTATGTGTTTGAACTGTATGTTGTCGATAAGTCCTGTTTATTCTTCTTGGGGTATTGGGTCTTTTGGTTTACTTAAGTTATTTTGGAAGGCTTTAGTTAGTTTCTATGCTATGGTAATGCTGTGTGGTTGTAATAGTCTGGTGGTTGTTTCTAAGATAGCTTTGATATATGGTGGGTGGAATACAATACCCTAATCAAGAACTACCAAGCAGAAAACTTCTACCAACATTGGAGGGCAAGATAAGTTACTGTATGAAACTAGGAAAAAACCTTACGGTCACTAGCACTGATGATGTTATCTAGTTGAGTAATGAAATGTAATCAATAGAGCTTCAAGGACTGCACAGTTTAATACTTTAAAATATTCTCCTCTGTAAAATGCAGGAATAGTTTGCCAATGTCCTAAAGGAAATTTCAAACTTTAGAATGTAGTTTGGCATAGACATTTAGATCAGCAATAAATCACATGGTTTGCCTGGACAATAACTTGAATTGTTAAAACTTTGTCCCATCAAATATAATTCAAATTCCTGGTAGGAAATAATACAAAGTTTTCACTAATAAATACATTTAATTCTAAACTTAATAATTAGATGAATAAGTTACTCGATTAACATTTTAAGGAAAGCTAAAATATGATAGGCTTAGCATAGTGTCATGTATAAATCCAGCCAAATGAACTTATTCAGTAAAAACAATTCATGAGTTAGTAATATTTTTGAATCCAGCCAGTATAAAAAAATCCTGTGTTCTATATAATTAGATCTATTTTTATTAAGATACATCCACATGTCTTGTCAATACTTCCAAGTAAATTAAACAAAGGATTATAGATTCGTTTCCTTACAAGTGCGGAGCTATAATATCAGAGACTTGAAAGCCAAAGTGAATGTGGTATTATTCTGAGTTTTTTTTTCTAATACCTTCTCATTCTCCCAAGCTGAGTTGACTTTTATTTTCCCTTACTTCTTTCTGCATACCTTTTTCAAGGTTATCTCTCCTTTCCTCTTTCTCCCCCACCATCCAATCATGCAGACAAATGCATGTGTATAGCACCAGCCTAGAGGAATATTTTTGTTGGTGTTGCATTTAGTAATGTAGCATATTACTATAGTGATGTATGATAATAGGCTTTGCCCAAATGTCAAAGGAAAATGTATCAAATGCAAAGGAATAAAATAGTTATAGGACTGCAAGGGAACACGCAAAACAGCTTTAAGTTCAGTAAGGATACATGTAATTCTTTCTACTATATCTAGACTTTCATTTTATTTTCTAATCTACAAGAGCCTATGGAAATGAGATTGAACTGAAATTTCACAATGCAGTTATTCTTCTTTGGATTTATCTATTGTCTTACAATTTAGCTGAATATGTCAGGTAATTTTAAATTTAAAGGCTTCTTTAAAAAATGTGTTTATGACTTAATAGCTTGTGCTAGAAATTTCTGAGTAGGTAGTGCAGCATGTGAATGAATATAAACTAACTTTCAAGTCCATGGATTATTCATTTGTCATGTGTATACACTAAGCCTGCCAGATCAAAATCCCCATGAAAGTTGTACAGGGAAGTTTGCTGAATTCTAAGCATCTTTCTGAAGCAGAAGAATTTACTCGTCCATTTCCCCTCTGAAATACTTGAAAATGTGTCAGAATTTCTGGAAGAGGAGGAGGAGGAGGAGGAGGAGGAGGAGGAGGAGGAGGAGGAGGAGGAGGAGGAGGAGGAGGAAGAGGAACTTGTTTAAGACAGATAAAAATGATCATTTTCCTATCTCCTTAGGATAAAAAAAAGTTTAGAATTAGAAATTAGAATTAGAATTCTTTTATTGGCCAAGTGTGATTGAACACACAATTTGTTTTGGTGCAAATGCTCTCAGCATCATAAAAGAAAAGATACATTCATCAAGAGTCAAGAATCATAAGGTACAACACTTAATAATAGTCAATAAGCAATCAAATCATACTAGGAAATAGTCAATATAAATCATAAGGATACAAGCAAAAAAGTTAGTTATACAGTCACAAGTGGGAGGAAATGGGTGATAAGGAGTGATGAGAAGATTAATAGTAATAGTAGTGCAGACTTTGTAAATAGTTGGACAGTGTTGAGGGAATTATTTGTTTAGCAGAGTGATGGCGTTTGGGAAAAAACTGTTCTTGTATCTAGTTGTTCTGGTGTGCAGTGCTCTATAGCGTCGTTTTGAGGGAAGGAGTTGAAACAGTTTGTGTCTGGGATGTGAGGGGTCTGTAAATATTTTCACAGACCTCTTTTTGACTAATGCAGTATACAGGTCCTTGATTGAAGGCAGGTTGGTAGTAATTGTTTTTTCTGCAGTCCTAATTATCCGTTGAAGTCTGTGTCTGTCCTGTTGGGTTGCAGAACCAAACCAGACAGTTATAGAGGTGCAGATGATAGACTCAACAATTCCTCTGTAGAATTGTATCAGCAGCTCCTTGGGCAGTTTGAGCTTTCTGAGTTAGCACATTTAATTATAGGTTCTGATGTATTCAGCCTTATTGTATTTTGAATTCTTCCAAAAAGAACAAGTACTGAAACTACTCAGGAAGCAAAATACTCAAATAATAGGAGATGGGATTATGTATAAATTGTGTGATCACAAAGCTATCACTTCACCAGTAGGGTATGTGGTGGTACAGTGGCTTAGTGATGCTGGAACTGCTGGCCAGAAATGAACTTCTTAGGCTTAAGTCCGGTTCCACAAGAAAGATGAGCTCCTGCCATTCACTCCCTGGTTCCTTTCTCCCCAGCAGTTTGAAAGCATGCAATATTGCAAGTATTCTGCTGTTCTTGTGTGTGGAGAGAGTGCTGGACTTGTCCAGACACAGGGCAACACAACACAAGGCGAGACCAGTGGAGGAAACCAGAAGCCAGCAACCTGAGCACCACTAGTCAGATGGTGTAAGCTAGATTGACCCCTGTAGTTCACCAAGGATAGATACACAAATGCTGGACAGAATGAACTAGCAATTTAGGCTGTCAGGATTACATTGTAGCTAACATTTGTAGATTTCCCTGACATTGTATGCCATATGCTAAATAAATAAATAAAAACTTCACTAGTTGTGTGGCAATGAGTTCTACCTGTCTATTTTTAAAATTAAAACACATAAGTCATATTTCAATTGATATTTAACATTACTTTCTGGGATTTCATGTAAATGTAAGAATAAAACAAATCATCATTATATGAATGACAACTTCATGACAAAATTATGCAGACAAACAAATCTGCTTTCTATCTTTGATCTGTTGTTTGTCTTATTTCTGATAGCTTTATCCGAATACCAAATCAAAGCAGTTTACCAGCCTTATAAAAAGTGGTCCAACACAGTCCAATAAACCTCCAAAGCACAATCTTAATATCAGTTTCATGTTATTATTTACTCTTTAACCTCAATTTATATTTTCCTCTATGCTTAAGGGTTTAGGTGTTTGTTACATGGATAGAACCCCTTAGAATTACCAATACATAGTAATCAAAATGATCCATCAATTCTATGAATTCAAATCTAGCTTGGTAGAATATGGAGACTTAGGAGCAAATGACAGTCAAGAATTTGCTTCTGGGTGTTATTAGAGAAGCAACTGAATGACAACCATTTTAATGATTCTTATTTTTAATAAGAGTTAAATTCATTAAATTAATAACATGTTTAT
Organism: Naja naja; assembly: GCA_009733165.1. Lineage (NCBI taxonomy): Eukaryota > Metazoa > Chordata > Lepidosauria > Squamata > Elapidae > Naja > Naja naja. The sequence continues at coordinate 17,413,344 of CM019152.1, read as the reverse complement.
CAGATGCTGGGAATAAGGGAATGATTTCTCCTGTCTCTCAAAAGCCTTGCTTTGGGGGAAAATACAACATAACTGAGTCGAAGAGAGGACACTTTGTAATCTGATAAAATGTGTTCTAACAGTCACATTTTATCTATAATGTCCACATACCATCTTTATCATATAAAGATAAGTTGTGCAGCTCAATATTTTAGGCCCTAACAGTCTTCTTTATAAGCTATATGTATTCTTTCAGTAGTGAAGAACACTGTTGACATTTGCCTTTTCACCTCTGGAAAATTGCTCTAGTCTTACAATTGCTTCTGGGTTTGTCCATGTACACTTCTCATTGTGAAGGAAGGAAGAAAGAAAGAAAGAAAGAAAGAAAGAAAGAAAGAAAGAAAGAAAGAAAGAAAGAGAGAGAGAGAGAAAAAAGTTGTTCACAAATCTGATTTGTGTTCTTAAAAAGTCTGCAAGTGCCTGATAGATAATGGTAGTCCCAGGTGTTCTTGCATAGCCTTTTTGTCATTGATTCCAATAGGTGCTGCTCTCTGCAGGCCTTTGGGTAAAAGAACCTAACATTGTTCAGGCCTTAACATAACTGTTAATAAAATATATGTGGCTGAAAGTATTTGGGCAGTTCTAAAGGATGCTGTCAGGGCTCCAACAAATCCCCCTCATTCAAAGCAAAAGTCTCTAGCCGCATCTTAGAAAAAGTAAATTGGTTTATTAGAAATTGTCATGTTGGCATGTGGCTGGGTGCAGCTGATACTAAATCACATCATATATTTCCTCCTTGACCCCCTGGATGTGACTTCTCCAATAGAACACATCAGTCTCCAAGAGTCATCCATCATGCTCTCCAATAACCTTCTTATGCTCCGATGACTTTGGGCTGCTGAGTTGATTATCTAGGCATTTCAAGAATGCCTTGTTTTCCCCTACTCCCTTTTTCTGGCAGCTAAAAAAGACCAAAGGAGTATCTTTTTAGTTGACAGATGGCTAAGATTCAGTACTTCATTATTAGGTAGCTATACAGTACCAAGCATTCAGAACATTGTTTGGATTTTCCCCTTTTAGCTGTAAAGGAAAAAGACCTATGTATGTAGAAGTGTTCTTTCATCATTGCCACATATATCATATAGCCTATGTGACTAACATATATTCTACATATTACACTTTGCACTTTGCTGTTGCTAGAGGCAATACAGAACGTCACCCCTCTTGGATATAAGCATTATGCCATATAAGAAGAGAGAAGAAAGAGAGCTGCAGCTTCTTCTTGCTGAGCATAACTAGTTACTAGGATCATGGGCTGCTGCTCTGCTGTGCCACACACAGAACAGTAGCTGGGAGGTAGCTGAGAAGGTGAAAGCTCAGAGAGAACTGCAGAATCTGCCATGCTGTTTTGTGCACACCACAGAGCTGGCAGCCACTCAAAGTGAATGGCTTTGCTTTTTTTTTTTAAATTAAACCGAGAACAACAAATAGGGAAGAACAAATGTGAAGTCTCCATGAAAGATTTCACAGTGTGCTTCCCTGCCTGTCAGAAATAAATTCTTAAGAACAAAATGGTGAATGAGCTCAGCACGCAAAGAGAATGCCTAGTCGTGTATAAACAAGTGGCAGAAGCTGAAGGTAAATCACAACAGCAAAATGGTAAATCTCAAGGCAAAGGATTTATAAAAGCTTAGAATCCTATGAGAATCAGTAGGGATGCTTAATGAAACCCTGCACAAAAGCTCTAGGTGTGATCTTTTTTTCTTAAAAAAATACTTTTGAACTTAATAAATAAATCTCAGATGCTTCAATTATTTACGATATGTATTTGTGTTTATAGACAAACTTTTAAAATGTGGGTCTTTTTGTTAGAAAAATAAGTTAATTTGTGATCCTATGAATGCTCTTTATAGAAACCTGTTGAAGTGTGGTATTCAAAGAGCTATGAATGAATTACATAAAAATATGAAAATAAATTTCTTTCTAAAAGATTTATTGATTTTACACACTAATATCAGTATTAATATCAGTAAGCCAAAGTAACTCATGTTGTTCAACCTATAGAGATATCTGATGTATAAAATGATAAAAATCATTAGCTCAAATTAACTTCTCTATAATTAAGCAAAGGTAATTTCTCATGAACTTTGGAATACACATGAAAAGAAAGCTTTAAAGGCATGGAAGAGATAATAATAAAATATTGGTCTTTCATTGATTTATTAGGCAAATGATAATTAATATACAGTATACAGTATATGTTCTTTCTTCATATATATATGTATTTCCATAGAGGTCCACCTAACTTATGAACTTATAAGTTCATAAAAAACGGAGGTGCGATTTGTGTAGAAGTATTTTTTTCCATATGGCAATTGATATGATTCTTTTCTTTAACCTTTCAAAACACTCCAAAGAGGGCTATGCAGCCTCTTACTTGTTCACCAACAAAATTGTGAAGATGATTTATGTCCATAAAGGAAACTGAGTCACATCCAAGAGAAACTCCGACACAGGTTTTTTCCTTGGGCTTGTTTCAGCCAGCTATGTTTGCAGGTAAGGACTATATACCCTGACAGCTTATTGACAACTCCTTTCCTACAAAGTAAAGCTGCTGAAGCGACTGTTTGACTTGGATGATTGCCTTTTGCAGCCAAGGTCAAAATCACTGACAGTTCTGTCAGGCTGGAAGATAAATGAAAAATATCGCTTGGAATAGCCTTCCTGAATCCCCCAATATTTGTTTCTTTCCCATTGGGAGAGTCATTAATTACTGCATTTCATTATTTCTACTTCACTCACTTTTTCAAAACTCAATTTATAACACCGTTTCATGGGGAAAGAGAGGAGGTTAGAAAAAAAATAAAAAAAATAGCAGAATAATAACAGAATAATAGAAATCAAAGTCCAATCAAAAACAGAAATTGCAGAAAACAAGACCTAGTTACTTTCAGAATAACAATTCCACAGAGGGTTGATGCCAAAAACTTGAAATTGCATTTACTACTAAAATATATGGCAGACAGATGATAGTGAGAATCTGGTATGTTGCACTTCTAAAAAAATGAGACATGTGCATACAATACCAGGTGCAGGGTAACAACATTCCTGCTGCCTTGTGCAGCATTTCTTTGGGAGTAATCTATATGAGGCCACAAGGTAATTGTCCATTATATTAAAAGATACAGAATCCAGAGTAATTGTTTTTTAAAGATCATTTCTTTTCTCCCCTTATTTTTTTTCTTCCAATGGTGGGGATACTCTTTTCAGAATTACAAAATAACAGAAATGGAAGAAGGAACCTTGGGAGGTTCAATCCTCTGCTTAAGCAGGAAACTCTATAACACAGGGCTGTCAAACTCACGGCCCATGGGTCGGATGCACCACGTGCTGGCCACACCCACTCCTGGTTTAGCTAAGGGGAAAAAAGTCCCAATACATCACGTGATGCTGCCATGACAATGTGAGTTTGACACCCCTGCTATAACACAACTTTTGGAGGCAAGTCGTTCCACTCATTAATTGTTCTAACTGTGAGGAAATATCTCGTTTTGTTCTCTTTTTGATTAGTTTCCATCCATTGCTTTTTGTTCTACTTTCAGATGCTGTGGGGACCTCTTCTTTGTGGCAGCCCCCCAGATATTGGAATAGTGCATTTCTCTATTGTGTTCCTCATGCTGCAACAGATTGTTGTAAATTCTACATCAGGCCTTTGAAATTCGGATGAGAACCACCTGAAATTAGTCCTGTAACTACTGTAACTTCACAAGTAGTAAATTCCTGATTGAACTATCACATTTACTACAGCACTGCTTTATTTTATAGCTTTCAAGTCAATCTTAACTCCTAGTCCTTGCAGTTTTCTTGGCAAGATTTTGGAAGTGTTTACCACTGCCTATTTCCTGGAACTCAGAGAGAGTGACTTTTATAATTATATATATAATTATATGATTACAGTCATATGCTATAACCTATGAAAAATAATATCTTTCACTCAGTTCCAAGCAGTTTCTAAGACTTTTTTCACGATGTCTCTTACATTCTGCTAAAAAATTAATCTATCTTCTAATACTTTCATAAACAGGACTTGCACATCTTCTTCCTGCAGTTTATCTATTTTATGCTAAGTTCTTTCACTTTTTGATTTCTTTTATGTTCATTTCCCCCTAAAACTCAGTCTTAACACTACCAAGAATTCATAAGACTTTATCATACTTGCATCCTTCACTAATTCTCTCAGTATTTCAAGTTCACTAATTTGCTTAGTATTACACTCACATGCACACTCACACACACACACCTTTGCAAGATTTATATATGGATAAAGTTATCCTTAATGCACGGATTAGAAACATTTTTTTAAAATAAAAAAATCAGTCAATACTCACTATTATCTGTAATTCTCTAAGTAATTCTTGTCTCTTTTGCTTCTTGTGCATGTTCTTATTTCCATTGATCTATTTATATCCTTTTTTCAGTTCATTTCTGCTTTTTCATTATCACTAATCTCTGGAGCATAACATGCAATTATAACAAACCTTTGGGGTCCTATTTTTATATACATTCATAGCTACCTAAATTACACATATCTTAAATCCAATTCACAATCTTCTTATAGCATGCTTATCATCAGAATGATCTTCAGATATTGACCTGTACCATCCATCATGACTTATTCAAAATGCTTTTTAATAAGCTATAAAAAGTGTGGACAAAAGTACTACTTCTAATTGTCCATTGCCATATAGAGGACTACCTGTTAGTTATATAGATAGTACAGATCAGTTTGGTACATCATTCAGACTGAGTTGGATATAATATAAATACTACCTTTCAAGTCAACAACTTTCTTCCTTTACCATTTTCCTTTCAATAAAATGTGTCCAATGTTGGGCACAATGTTAAAATTACTGTCATAATGTAGCACAAATTATTTTTATTTATTTATTGGATTTAAATATTATAGATTAAACAAACAAACAAACTCCAAGGGAAGAACTGTCCTCATTATCACCAAGACTAAAATTCCATGAGAAAACTGTTACTATAACATAGGATAAAATGGCAGAGCTATCATAACAGAATTTACATATCACACAATATTTGGCAGAAGTAAGATAACATGCCAGCAACAAGATTGTTTGGAAATAAATGATCAAGTAACATCGTTGCTTCTCCAAAGAATTTCTAATCCTGAGAAACTAGGGACGTTTGATTTTCAAGTGGTAGTGCTCAATCTTTAGAAGTCTTTCTTCAGAAGAGGACAGTTTAACCAGATGAAACTGAATTTGAATCCTTGTTGAAAGACCTTTTGGCCTCTGAGGAAGCAAGATGACATTTCATTTGCAGTACAGTGATTTGTAAAGCAGCTCTTGATACTTAAGCAACAGGAGCCTTCCCTTCCTCCACAACCCTGCTTTTATGTGAACTTTTAGAACAGAAAAATATTGAAAAAGAAAAGCTCACAAAAGATATTGTACACCATGATTCATTTTGGACCTTCTTTAGAATGTAGCTTGTTTAGTGATGTAACCTCTAGGGACTGCCTAGCCACTTTTATATGCTATTTATCACTTCTTGAAATGTTTTAAACTAAGTAATCTGCATGCACCATGTCAACAATTGTTAGGATCTGTAGAATGTTCTGTTTGTTTTATCCTGAAGCATGATGATGTGATTTAGGACAGGTGGTGTGATTTGAATGTTACAGATTTTATTTGATTAATATGAATTCCATTACCTTATCCTTAACAAATCCAAGTAGTGACCAGTGAAAACAAAGACATTTACACTCACTTATACCCAGGGCCATTATTTTAGTAGTAGAATTATATTTAATTATGCCTTGATTTAGCACCCGTATATTTTACTATTTTTACCAATTTCATAAGTGGTAGAATATATTTTATACTTTTAAAATAAAGTACATGTATGTATGTGTGTGTGTTTTCTTAGAATTCAGCTAAACAATTTACTTTGACACAGAACATTAGATTATTTTAGGACATCAGACCAAATCTACAAGGAAAATGCAGTTTCCATAATTCTTATTTTGATCACAGTGAATTTTTATAAAGATTTTCCAAATAGTTTAGAAATATCCTGATATCTTTTCCCCATTCTTACTGTAGACCAATTAAAGCTAGCACGAGGATTTCCTATTACAAGATACAGTCTACTGCTGCCTTCTTCTGCAAATAAGCTTTTAACCAGGTTATGTAGCTGAAGGAGAATCAAAGGAGAAGAAAAAGTGGTACTTATCAGACCCTCCATAGAGTCTATAGCATCACAAGTGAGGCCTTGAACTCTTCTTGAATCCTCAACTCTTTGGTCTCCTCACCAGAGAGTACTTTTAAAACAGCACTTCTTCTATTCTTCAGCAAAGCAAGGGAAGACAATAAACCTGATAACAAAAGGCACTTCCTGCTGTGAGCATCTTCAAACATTGGCCTTCTTTTTCTTTTCCCACCTTTCATCTTTTCCAGAAGAAAAAAGCAAGGGCCAGTGAAGTTTTTCAAATTCTTGAAAGGATTCTCAACTTATGTCATAACTAATTTATTAGACTTTAAAGTGCCTATAAACTTTTAATTTTATATAGAATTTAGCATTTCTATGAAAAAGAAGATAATGTTGTTAAAAAAACAAGGAATTTACCTAAAAATGTATATTATGAACTGAAGCCTCCTGCAACACCAGTATTTTCAGAGCCTTAACATTGAGTTATTAAGCAGTTTATAAATTTCAAAAACTGTAAAAATTAAACTGTGTTTAAAATCAATTAATGCAATTTATTATTAGTGGTATAAGAGCAAATAATAAGAACTTGATAGTTTGGGGAACTTTTGAAGAAAAAAAACTGTGTAGTTAATAAAAAGGTAATGAAAAACAGTAACAATCCTTGAGACACATTATTAGAGAAAAGAGAGACATGGGAAGTTTTTTTTACTAGATATTTCTGTTTTAAAAGAAAAGTGTATATTGTACTGGTATTCATATCTTGGGAAAATAAGCTATGGCAGATTTCATGTTCTATAAGTCAGACTGCTATGTGAGTATGATTAGTCCTCTCAGAGAGTCAGGGAAGTCTAATCATTTTTAGCTTTCAAACCTTCCAAACAAAATAACATTTAAAATGACAAAATCATCATCATCATCATCAATCATCATCATCCTGCAATGATGCTTTTAATATTTTTAAACATTTTCCTGTTCTTGGGAAGGACTTGATAGGTGAATAAAAATACAAAATCCAGTCTAAATATTTGGTTGACCATATGAACAACCATAATAATGAATACTGTGGTCATGACCATGTGAAATTTGAACAACTTTCAAACAGTTAAACTAACAAATTAAATATCCCAAAACCAAAATATAGCCAAACTGGCAATATTATTTTGCCACTAAGAGGCAGTGCTGCAGAAGTAGATTGAGGCCCTGGCCCGCTCCAAAATAATAAAGTGCAAAGAAATTTCATCAAATAGTCTCAGAAGGAAAGTGTTGTGCATGAGAGAAACAGCTTTCTCACAGCATGTGACCAACACATTTATTAAAAATAAACAAGGAGAAAAGTGCCTCTCAGCATTGTGAATAATTCTAAAGAACTGAAAGATTCTTAGAAAAAAGTAATAATGCTGCTATAAATTTGCTGTAGTACATTTATTCTAAAACTTGGGATTGTATTTTGTTTTTATAGGAAACATGACTCATTTAACTCTTGTGGGTTCAGATACCTCAGTGCTTTTTTATGCAGAAATAAATGTTTAATACCATCAATACCTGGGCAATAATTGTAATGCAATACATTGCTAAAATTATTAACTGGACCCAAGCTGAATTGGACAGTTTGGACTGAAAAACCAGAAAACTGATGATTATTCTCTATGCACTACATCCCCATAGTGATATAGAAAGATTATAGCTGATCCACATAAATGAAAACAGAGTTTTATTTCAAGTTAAACAAACTTTCAAAGAAGAAAAGCATGCATTGGCTGATTATATAAAAGATAACCAAGAATAAACACTGATGTCATTGATGGAATTTATTGAATATATCAGAAACGAAACTGAATATTGAAATGATGTAATAAATACACAAACGGAAAGCTAGCAAGGAAAAGGATTATAGTAAAATTTTCACAAAAGTTCAGGGGAAAGTGGATAAAGATAAAACCTGACAATGGCCTAGAACTGGAATCTTAAAAAAGAACCTGAAGGCTTGATTCTGCCTGCTCAAAATGGCAAACTATTTGAACTAATGTAATCAAGGCCAGAATTGAAAAAAATTGTGAAATGATTCAAAGTAACAGAAGAAACACCAGATCATGTACTCTGCTCATTCAAGATCAAACGAACTGTTTATAAAAAACAACATAACACAGTCACCAAAATGATTCACTGGAACATTTATAAAAATCATCATGTCCTGGTAAGGAAAAACTGGTGGAAAATGTAGAATTGAAAAAGTAGTAAAAAATGAACAGGTTAAAATATTGTGGCATTTATTAATGCAAATTGATAAAGTCTTGCTTAATGATATAGATTTAATTCTGTGAAAATCTTATAAAAATTGAAGTTAAAAGATTATAGAAGAAACTGGCTGTCATGGTCACAGTGGTTATCAATACAGACTAGGTGCCATACCAAAAAATATTGGACAGTACTTAGAAAATCGATACATTGTCAAAATTTTCAAATATTAATGGAAAAGCCACATTGCTTGGATGTGCACATGTATTACACTCATACATTATGACATCCTAAGTGCTTGGGAAGAACTAAATGGTATGAAGGTTAATATCAAATGGCATCTGTGACTTCGTATTGTTGTGTACTGGTAATATAGAACTACGGTGGGAAAAGAAAGCATAGATAGTACCAACTGTAATAGACATTTTGGGTGCAAATTATCTTGAGCACCACTTGAATATCATAGGCATTGATAAAACCACCATCAGTAATTGCTTAATTTTACTTGGAACAGCTTAAAGCCTGAAACAATATCTTTACTTGGAATATCTTACAGCTTGTAACAATACCTTTAACACTATTAAACAACATCACCTGCCTATTCCAGGTCCTTGAGAGGGACTCAATAGATAAACAAATATACCAAACACAGTCTAAACATTTGGCTGATTGTGCAACCAACAATCATAATGATACCTCAATTTTGTATAATTCAAGACAAGTACAAAATGTCTGTGCCTATTATTTTCTTTCCTAGAGCAATCCTATGAGATCATTTGAACTAAGAGACTATTACTGACCCAAGTGACATTCATGCAATAGTGAAAATATCACTAATCAGAATTTCTAAGGTTACAATTCTTTGAATAATGCTGTATACAATTTAGAGATATCATTCAGCTGATTTCCCAAGGGATTAATCTGTTATTTTCCCTTATCTTCTTAATGGAAATGTGTGTAGAATCATACCTATATACAAAGAACAAAATGAAGCCAAGCAATCAAAATCTGCTGAAGTCATTCACCTTATAAACTGAATATAATTTCATTTCTCAAATTCTGTAATATAATTAGCAAACTAATATTCAGGTAAAGCCAACGTTCCTTTACTAAACGTGGTCACTATAAGAAGCAAGCTAGCTTAATTTGCCATATAAGCCTATTATAGGAGAGCAGAAATGGAGATGGAAAATTTGCTTATATCTGTGGTTTTATTAAGCTTGGTTTTCCCAAGGGAACTCTTCACTTGCCAAATTACAATTGCAGAGACCTATGCTATAGCAGTTTTGACAGTTATCCCCTTTATAAAGTTTGCTGTTGTGATAAATACATTTTATCATCTGCTCTGGTTTACTATAGGAATAACTTTTTAATTACTTCTAACCTCTATCAGTATTTTGTGTGCTAATCAGTAGTGGCAATAAGGATTGGTTTCTAAATTGAATCTTTTCCTGTTCCTGTTCCCTGTTTTCCCATGCCTGTTCTGTACAGTATTTTTGTGTGTGCACATTTTAATCTCTTTTTTATAGATAAATATGAGCTTGAAATCTGCATTTATAATTATTCCTAATAATCTAGAAGAGATAGCTTGTTAAACATGCAGGAGTTGCTAAAAACTAATTTGGCTATTAGTTTCTATTTCTCAAATAAATAATAATTTTTATGATGCAAGGTGCTAAAATCCTTGATGTTCATGCACTAACCTCTGTAAGTTGTTTTTGGGAATAAAGTTTCTCCAAGTGGAAGCAAAAAACTTAGCAATCTTTTTAAATTGGGGAATGGTTTTTTTTGTTATCTTACTTTAAATTGGTTTATAATATTATTTTGTATGTATATTGTTGTTAGCTGGCTAGAGTTATTTGTTTAAAAGGGAGGTCATATAAATGTCCTAAACAAATAATGTCAAACCAAGAAGTATGTCACAAACAAAAGAATTTTTTTTAAAAAAAGTACATTTATCATTTATATTTATGGGTTTTAGGCTTGTGCAGAAGAGACATACTCTGAGGTTTTAATCAGGGGAAGAAAAAACAGTCATTATCCAGCTCCTGGCTGAAAATTCTGGTTACAGCTTTAAATGGAACAGAATGGTCTGAGGATGGTCATGTCATATACTTGTCATATTTCAATTAGAGTATTGTCATTACATGAGAACACCTTTGAAAAATACCCAGACACTTCACCTGGTCTGGAATGTAGACACTTGTATGCTTCCTGACCATGCATATAATGTGGCCACAAGAATTGCACTGGTTACTAGCCTATTTTTTCAATGAAATGCAAGGCTCTAATGACTACTTTGAGTGCCCTATATGTCTCAGGACAGGATATCTACTAAGGGTCTCTATCACAATGATGTATAATAGAGAGCAGCTTGTCGCTTGGCTTTTCTGGAAGTTTTATAGGCAACATTGGGATCTGCTGGTATGTATATCAGTTTAAGACCAATTAATTGATTCATGTATTTATTTATTATTAATGTACTGTTTTATGTATTATCAGAATCCATTTTTGTTAGTAACAGGTAGGTTACAGGCCATGTGGCCAGCATGATTATACTCCAAGGCACATGAAATGTTGTTACCTTACCACCAAAGTGTTATCTATTTATCTACTTGCATTTGCATGCTTTCAAACTCCTAAGTTGGCAGGAGCTGGGACAAGTAATTGAAACTCACACCATCATGTGGCACTTGAATCTTGAACCCAAGCTGTCAGCTTTACAGCTGATAAGCTCAGTGTCTTTAATTGCTGAGCCATCGCACACACACTCTTTTATTAAATTGGTGGATAAGTTGTAGAAATAATTTCTGCTTTACTCCAATGTGCAAAAAATCATAAAGTTAAATTATTGATGTTTGCAAATATTATTTTTATTTAATAATTCTGTATTTGAATATGAGACTGTATATATGAAAGCAATAGGAACCCCAATATATGTCCTATATATTTATTATCTATCTATCTATCTATCTATCTATCTATCTATCTATCTATCTATCTATCTATCGTAGTCATCTATCCACTCATAAAACTAGGGTCCATGATGTACAATTAATATTTATTATGAGATTTTTTTACTATGAGATGCATAATTATGTTTTAAAATAAATGAGTGAATACATAATTGTATCTTATATTGCCACACCTATTTTATTGAAAACATACTCCACTAAAAAGTTCTTGCTGCAACATACAGATTTTCAAGGAGAATGTGGACACAGCTAGATGTCTAATGGTTAATATAGCAAAAGGCAGAGAGATAGGGAAAAATGTAGTGTGAAAGGTTTTAATCTGTTCCTAATGGAAATCATGGTGATTTTCTTTCTATTTGCTCTAGTTGTATTTTCTCTTCCTAATCACCTCAAGGCAGCTAAAATTGTTTCTCCTAATCATTTTTTACTTTTAAAAAGTTTAGTTTCACAGCTTGACTTTGAACTTCATATTAAAAGTTTAGTTGTAAATTTAAGAAACACATCTCATTCAGGCTACATATAGAGAATAATTATAAACTCACACAAATTAAATCTAAAGGTAATGATTAAGATTATTACATCATAAAAAATTAATAAACAGCTATAATTAGTTAAATTCATGTTGTTCTTATGGAATTTGGAAAACTATCAAGTTTTAAAATATTCTACCCCAAAGGCCTTTGGTTTCTTAAAAAGTGATATAAGCATATTTTAATAATATGAATAGTGTAAATTTGTTTCCTTTTACAGGTGGAAAGATCTTTGATTTTCATAAGTGAAAAGATGGAAGGTACTGCTTTGCAAATTCCTATTTCCTCTGTAGCCTCTAGATACCTTTATACTCTACTTCATAAAATTGCAGAAAAAAGAGCATATCAGGAAATATAAATCTGCTCATGGAAGCTCCTTCTTGGTTAAAGAGCATTCTGCATGTCCAAAAACACAACTAGATACTATGTTATAGTTTACAATGTTACCATTATCAGGTTAATATATCTAGTACTTTAGATGACACATTATTCTTAATGTGATAAAAATTTTACACATATTCAGGTTCAAACTCCATTATGAAGTTCCTGCAATCTTTCTTCTTTTGGTAGCGTGAGCGTTGTTATTCTAACTGCTATACACAATTTCAGGTTCACATTAGAATGTATTGGATGGTGCTTATTATATCCTCTGATGAAGAATATATGGCTGCTGTCACTCTGTTATGCACTGATACTTACAGTATAGCAAGCATTCCATTAGTAAGTTCTGACAAATAATAGGAACACTATAATTGAAAACATTGGCTCATTGCTTAGAAACCTTAACACTTAAATACATTTTAATTTTATTTGTGTTATGAATTTGCCCTTGCAGTAGCACTATAAGACCTCCAAGATCCTTCCAACTCTGTTATAGTTGGAATACAGGAAAATGCAATCAGTCTTAAATTTACACAGCAGGTAGGCAGTTAGCCAAAACAATACAGAAGCAATTTATATGACTGTTCCTTATACAATTGAAGCCAAGACTGAATACAGTAAAAAGCTGTTTTTTTAATGGCTAGGATTGATACAAAAGCTGTCCTGTATAATATTTGTATTCTTTCAATTCTCCACCAGCTAAATATCTGACTGTTTTGTTTTGTTTGGAGACTGTTTCAAAGCACAGTATACCTTTTTGCAAGTATATATTTCAGTTTGT